>VWZD01002528.1:20298-69428 GCA_013396695.1 Sakesphorus luctuosus
CTGTATTATTTTCTAATTCAGGCGTGTTTTAGCCTACTAAATGGAATTTACTACAAAAATCTTGATTTTTTTTTGTCAATGAAAGATGGACAAGTTGTGGCACAAAATTTGAAGTTGCATAAATATCAGAAACATAGATTTTAATTATTTTTTTTCTCATAATAATGAAGAAAATCCATTTAAGCACATTTATACCTCTCCAGTTAATATATTAACTAGTCCTGCACCAGACCAATTTGAATATATGTCTTTTGTATAATTGAAATAATCAATCAAGCAACACAAAAACCCCAATTATAAAAACCCCAAGCAAAACCTAACAACTTTTAATTGTTTTCTATGGAGAGCAAAACAGAAGCACTGAAAACTGTTAGGAAGAGGGAAGAAAAGAGAATAAATCCTTTCTAAATTAGGACCAGTTTCAGAAAGGTATTACTTTGTCATTGGTTTAGTGGGTGATTATAGGCAAGTTCTTTAGGATTAAAAGAGTACCTAGTTAACCCTGTTCTGCATTTCATTTAAACTGTTTTAGGAGGGAAATAATCAGTCTTGGAGGGGACAATTCTTTCCACTGGTTAAAAAACTTTTTCAAGATTGACAACCTTTAAAAAGCTGAATTAAATGAGTCTTAATTCAGGATTAATCAGCATCTGAGTTTCAGAGTAATTGTTCACAATTTATTAATCTAATCTGAAAATAAAAGGATCTTACATAGCGATCCTTAATATTACAGTCTTAATGTTATAGGCAAAAACATCTCGTCCGATGTTAAGGTTTAAAGACAGATGTGAGTTTTGACATAACTATGGATGACTACTTAGGTTTATATAATAAAACCTGAACATTTAATTAAAAAGACACAAATAACTAAACCCCTTCTTCCCCTTATTTTTTAAGCCAAAATTATGAATTTAAATCTTTCAGCCTACCTCTGACATCCCACTTATTTAATTAAAGTATTCGTTAAGCAAATTCACACATAGAAAATAATGTAAGTTGCTAATGTATTTGTAGAAAGTTATCTAAGGTGAGTAGGTTTACTGCCTGTACCTGTTTAAGGGAAAATCAAACAACACTGGATTGTCATCTGTGCATTCTCTTTTCCAATAATGTGTATTTATTTGCATTAAATTAAAATATAAAATTTTAATGAATGAAAAAATTTTGCAGAGATGATATAGTATTAAGAAAGCAGAGTGACTTACTAGGTAGAATTACAACAAAACTTACAGGACATCTGTTTATTGTTTTTATTCCTGAGTGCTTAGAATTTCTCTCCCTATACCCTTTAATTTTTGGTGAGTAATAAATAAGCTCTTGATTTCTGACCTTTGTTTATACCTCACTCCTTTGATAGGTCATGATAAAGCTTCATTGTAATATTTTCATCCTCTTTCATTCAGGAATAAAAAGCTAAAATTATTATACACGATATACACAAGAGATTGTATGCTTGTAGAATACCATTTAATTAATTAGAATATGTCTGATCTATCATTCTATTAAGAAAAAATCCCAAACTATGATTGACTTAAATACATTTAACTACATTAAATTGCTGTTCTGAGAGACCATCTAACTACTATTTTAGACTTCCAAATTTTTACTTAAATCAAATCAATCTGTGAAAATAAAACTACCCCTAGCATAGTTTTCAGGGAGCTAACTTAAAAGCATCTAGAATTCTCAGAGTAGAGAACTCTGCACATAGAAATCAAGAGGTATCAGTTTAAAAAAATGCATTTTTAGAGCTGCAGCAAAGCATTTGGTAGAAATTTATGCTCTGCTAATGTAATCTCTGCAGGATTAGAAACTGCAACACTTTCATCCTTTTCTATTTGTCTACAAGAGTAATTTATATGGTGTTCAGAGAGATGGGGAAGAAGCAGGAGGAACCATACACTAGAATAGTGAGAACAAGCTTCACATTTTATTCTGTATGTCTCAAAACTTCATTTCAGTTGGTAATCAAATTTTTTGTTATTGATAAAACTTGATAAACATATGTTCATGCAGTAAAGTGCATATTAGAATATCGACTCTTTTACTACACTGCATGCATAAAATGCATAACCAGTCAAGCCCCATATTCTGTCTGTCAGTCATAAAAGGAATATGTAAAAATAAACTCTGCATCCTCCAGGAATGAAATGATCTGCCAATTGGAGAAGTTTTATAATCCCTATCAATTAGTAGAATTTTTAAGGCTTAAATCCTGTCTAAAAAAGGAAAATTATTCTACATGAAATAACATTGAATGTTTTTATTATCCTCATATATGTCTAGTCCTTCATTGAATCTTGCTAATCTTTTGGCCTCAATTACATCTCTAGAGAAAGGGTTTTCATATTTATTACCTTCCATTTACACTTAGTTTGTGCTTTGTTTTTGGTTTTTTTTTCATTGTCTAATGGAAAAGTTTAAAGAACTAGATTAAGATTTACCTATAATTTCTTAACCTCTATACTTTTAGAGACATCTCTCCATTAACAATTTAGAATGAGGCAATACAATGGTTTAGAAGAGAATCCTGCCCTTATCTCCATTTTCTGCATTTGGTTTGCAGTGTGTGTTTGCAGAGCAGCTTTGCTCTATGGTACATATACCCTTGTGAAGCAGCTAAACAGGAATCTCACCGCAAAAACATAAATGTTCTCTCCTACTCCGTGGACTATCAGACTGTGAACTGGGTTATGGTCATACAGCCACCGGGTACCATGACACAGACTGTTCACATGCCAGTAAGACTCAAACTGCTCTGACAACTAGAAGTGGTTTCTGTTTGTTATAAAGGGGGCAAGTACTGCAGTCAACAGCTTTCAGCTTTAAGCTCATAAGTCTGGAACTTTTCTTCCATTGGCCCTGCCATCTCAGAGACTTTGATCATCACTTGAACTACAATAGAATCACTCAGATCTTGCTTGCAACTTACTGATTAATCACGGGCTGCAAAATTCACTGGGAGAACAGATGCCCCGTCACCTGCCCTGCCAAAAGAAATATAGGCTCTGGAAATTGGAAGAGAGGATGCCAAAGACCAGTTCATGTCTGGGGATCTGAACTGTTCCTTCACTGCCAAACTTTTCTGCACAAACCAGGTCAGTACTTCAACTAAATCATTAGAAAATCAGGTAACTAATGTTTTACTTTTCAAACTGTAGTGTAAAATAACTGGAACTTAGTGTTCTGTATTAGTTGCTGCACTCAAAGGATGAACACTTTGCTCTGACACTTTGTACACTAAGAAAACTGGAAAAGGAGAGTTGGGTTGGGCAGCAGCCACCTTACACTCATTTTGAAATGAGTTAGCAACAGCAAGACCATGAACAGAAGTGAGGATTTATTCCTACCTGGATTATAAAGGTAATGGTGAGGGAATTCAAACATGCAATTATGTGCTAGTCATCCATTTGGAATGGATGAAATAACAGTGTTTCCTCAACAGATACAAGGAAGTGTGTGCAGTCAAGGAAACAAAGATTTACTGAATAAGTTTTCATCTTGTTTCCATCAAGAGGACTTGAAACCATATGTATACAGGGACATTTGACCCAAGTATCCAGCTTTGTCTTAGTAAATGCCAGGAATCACATACAATAGTAACATGAAGAACAACAGAACTATCAGCTTTTACCTATTGATCTGCTCCTGTTGAATCAGGAGTAACTGACTTCAATAAATAGCTAATACAAATATAGCCTGCATGATCATCTCTCTTTTCTGTGGTAAAAATTTCAGTCATCTCAGTTTCTGGAGACACTCTAGGCCTTTATTCAAGTCACATGATACTTAAACATTTTCATTTCACCTACCCCTTTCCCTTAAATAGAAGGAGAACCAAGCAATTTATTTCAGATGCAGATGCCTCATAATGGATGAACTAGTACTATTATTATTGTTAGTTTGTATTTTCTTCCACATCTGTCTTTTCTATTATGACAGCACTGACATTTTTTTGCTGGATTTACAGAGCAATTTTAAATCAATTTCTAGAATTATGCCTGTGACTCTTGTATTTCTCCAGTTTATGTTAATTGACAGCTTACAGTAAAATATTCTTTCCAATATGAATTATCTGACATGTCTAAGTACACACTTATGATGATACTCATTCATTTCATTTGAATGGGTCACTTGGATACTGTGCTGATTATTACAGGGTTAGTGTTTTCTTCACAATATCTAGTATGGGGCTACGGTTTAGCTTTGTGCTGAAAACAATTATGATAATAGATGTCTTTGTTATTGCTGAGTGGTATTTGCACAGCAGCAAGGCCTCCTCTGCCCCAGCAGTGAGGAGGTTGGGGGTGCACAAGAAGTTGGGAGGCAGCATAGCCAGGACAGCTGAGCTCAACTGAACAAAGGGATATCCCAGATCATAGAGCATCATGCTAATTATGTGAAGTGCTGGGAAGAAGGAGGAGGAAGGGGGAACATTCAGAGTGACAGTATTTGAGTTCCCAAGTCACCATTACATGTGATGGAGCCCAGCTTTCCTGGCAATGGCTGAACACCTGCCTGCCCATGGGAAGTGGTAAATGAATTCCTTTGTCTGCTTTGCTGGTGAGTGCGGCCTTTGCTTTACCTGTTAAACTGCTTTTATCTTAACCCACAAGTTTTCTCACTTGTACTCTTGAGATTCTCTCCTGCATCCCACTGGTGTGGTAATTTGTGGCTGGGGTTAAACCACAATAGATTCCCATGCAGTTTGTCTTTTCCTTTTGTTTCAGTGACTGTGTCACTGGTCACCTACTTTTGCAGACTGCTGACAAATGACAAACAACTCTACTGCTACAAAACTAAGGGACATGTTTCATTTTCTATAGCTAGAAGAATTCCTTTTCTTTGTTTTCTATCTGCTAAAATTGCATCTAATACCTCATATTACACTCCATTACATTTTATTTTCCTTCACATACTGTTATTACTCTACACAAATTAAAAAAAAATCATCTTTTCTGAGCACACACAAGTGATTTATCAAATGCTACTAGTTTAGAACCTTATTTTACTTCTGTGAAAGACTTAATTCTTACTTCACTGCATTTTTTCTGTTTTTTCTGTGGATGGTTTCAGTTAAATTCACACCTTTCCACTGAAACTGAACTGACTTGACCTCTGAAGAAGGCTGTCAGGTCTTTTCATGTGTGATGACAATGTTTCCCTCACAGCCATTAACAGAAATCTCAACTACCTTTTGGAAGAGTAAAAAATAATCTTTCTCATAGGCACAGTGAGTAGTCATGCATATATCTGGACTCATGTTTTTTCATGTTTAATATAAATGTCAAATTTATACAGTGTAAAGCATTTATAACAATATGATTAAGGAGGTAACTAAAGATTTCTTATATGTACTTAACCCTTATGTAGTTATTGACAGCAATATGTCTTAAATTACAGCAATTTTTTGCTGGCAGTGAGATACTTTTTTACGGGACATTACATAAATTGTAAATGTCTTCCCAAAGCATGATCATCAATCAAAACTAGAGATGTTAATGTTGCCAGCAAAATTAGAAACAGGCTGTCAAGAAGCAAATACAAAAATCATTATGGAAGAAACTCAAATTTATCTTTAGCTCTAAAAATTACTTTCCTCCAGCAATGGCAGATAATAATTTGGGGTGTTTTCTGTCAGGGAAATTTTATAATAAAAATTGAATATTTGCAAATAAATGTAATGGCTAATGAAACATTTACAGCAGAGATCTATTGTTACCCAGTGGAAACCTGGTGGAGAAAACCGGCAGGAAGGAAAGGAATGACTAATGGGTATCACTTTTCATCAAACTCCTCAAATAATTCTGAAAAGACAATAGGCACATTGTTTTTAACAGGGGGAAAAAAAACAGAAAAGAAAAAATACAAAACAACACATCCACAATCTTCTCTCACCAATGGTAAAAAATGAGTTTTGATTTAAAAGCTCAAATTTTCAAAATTTAGGACAACAGTAAAGGGAAGAATTCAAACTGATCAAACTGAATAAGACAACAAAAGTTTTCAGCCAAACTAATGTCTATCAAACTGCCATTGAGAAATGGTTAAACTTTAAATATGAGAATTGTGTGTGGACTTTTTTCTTGTTTCAAAACGTCTTTTGTTTTACAATTTTTTTCTACCTATACTATAGAATGTCATTTGAACTAAAAGAAAGGGAAAGAAAAAGGAAAAGATAAAAGAAAAAAAAAAGAAGATTGATTATTATATACTTGTTACACCTATCACTTGAAAAACAGTTTACGAGGCCTGATATTTTCCATGGTCTTAAATAATTAACTCCAGCCTAAAAGCCTGAGCAAATATGATTAGTCAATTAATAAATGTTATTGACTTAAAAACAAAATAACATTACACAGTGCTAAAACTATCTATTTTACATGACATACTTATGTACATTCTGAATAATCATTGCTCCCTAAAACTCCTTCTTCCCTGAAAAATAAAAAATTAAAATAAATCACAGTGATAGTTGTTTAATGAAGGATGTATAAATATTCAGTTTCTTTTTGGATTGCTAGCTAGCATACTGTGTGCCTACTGGGTCGTTTTATCACAATAAAATCAATCTCATTTCTCAAATATGATATGTCAATTTATGATTCTGTTTTAAATTTGAGAACATTCTTTGTAGCATTTTAAATAAATAGCTATTAAGAAAATAAAATATTTTGTAAGCTTGGGCCTATACTTACAATAAGCCTTTATTCAGTGTACAAATTTTTGGAAGGCCTGTTAATATTAGCTTTAAAAAACATTGAAACGAAACTGAAAAACAATTCAAGGAAAACAGAAGCAGAGGCAGAATACCCCGTTATCATAGCAGCAGTTTATCTCAGTTACACTGATGTAACCTTTGAACTCGTGTCAGTTTTACATATGGAGAAAGATTAAATGCCTTGTTACTCTTACCAAAAGCAAAACGTGTAGTGTTTATAGAGAAAATAGTGAATACTGCTAATGAAAAATGAGAGGAATGATATTGTCTGACTTCAATTATAATGCTATCTTTGTGATACCAGCTCTTTACCAAACATACAGTAACTGTATGTCTAGCAATCTAAAATTGAATGGCTGTGCAGTGATGTTGCACACTAATAACGGCTATAGCATGATTCAGCTAACCAACATCAATTTCCTCCCTGCCCATAAAGCAAAATCCATCCAACCTTGATGTTGGAACATCTCCAAGCAGCAGTCCAAGATAATACAAAACTAGTGAAAAACCTTCTCGATAACATTCTGTACAGAATCAATCAATCAATCAATAATTAAAATTAGCTAAACAGGCAACATCAAAGAAGAAACACTCCAATCACATCCTTAAAGATATTTTTTTCACTTGAATCTTCTTTTAACAATGCATTATATTCTGATGTGTGGAGTTGCATTTATATCATTGATATTTAATTTCCACCAAGTTTTCTAAACATTAGCTTTTCAAGAAAAATTGGCTGCTTTTAACCTTTTTGACCCACCAACTGCATAACAGCTTAGACCAAGAATAAAGAGTTTGGCGTATTGTTTTGTTTACTTGCACTGTAACAATTGTTTAGGCTCATATAAATCATAATACATCAGTATTTAGTTGAATTCTTGGCCTACATCTTCTGAACAATTTATTCCTGTAGTGTCTAGTCTTAGTGTCAACTTTCTAAAGCGCACATGATTGCCTTATCTTCTAGAGGGCTGAATACAAACAGGGTAAAATCATGAGAGAGCTACTGGGCATTTTGATCTTGAAGTTTTTTCACTTCCATACTGCTCCTATAGCATTTCTTCTCCTAATAAACTCTTTGTGGTCTAACCTGATCTACAATCAGTGCATGTGATTGCATTGTGTTTATCTGTAGAACAAGCCGTGCACTGATACTACTTGTAAGTGCATGTATTGCCAACACCATCATGATGGGGTGCGTCAATAACTGTTGTATTTCTAGTGGATAATTTTATTTTTGTTCTGCTAAACACATTAAAAACTCAGTGTTACTTATTAATTCATATTGTGAAGTTATGTAATGTATGCAACCTAATGCTTTACACACTGCTTTCAGGACGAAGCACAGTGACTTTGGAAAATAAATACTTGTATGGGCTATCAATGATATTTTTAGCATCTCTTTCTGCTAATCACACCTCTTTATGTGATTTCTATTTTGTTCTCTAAATTCTGAGACGAATGAACAGTCAGTGAGGTTTGTAATCGTTTGGGTTCCACCCTGCCACATAGGGTTATTAGTATAACTTTGTTCTGCGAAGGGCATGAAAAGGTGAGATGGGAGAATAAGAACTTCATCAGAGCTGTGAAAGAGAAAGGACTACTGAAAGTTGATGTAATGACACAGGCAGTAAAAAGAAGCTGCAAAATTCAGATACTGTGGTTGTGCTATTTAAAAGATAGGAAATGTGGGGTTTGGCACCTGGGGAAAATGAGTTTTCCTGATAGCTCAAGAGATGGTCATATATAACTGAAAGACTGAATAACAGGTAATGGTCATTGGTAAAACCCATGAGAAAAAAAAAGGAAGTGGTTCTGTGAAATGTAACAACAGTGAAAACTTAAAACCTTCTGTGTAGCCATCGAGCAGCTCCTGATAAACCAGCAGACAATATTTTTTGGTGTGTAGAAATGTTATGGAAAAAATCTATTTCCACAGCAACTGGTGGCTACAGAGTACTTCTAAATGGAGAAGAAGGAAGGGAAACTACTTTTAAGCATATAGTGGAATTGAATAAATTGACAGAGCCCTGCCAATTTTGTGCAGGGCTCTGGGGAAGGTCAGGAATTTCTACAATTTGTGGTGGAATCTGTTCCTGGGCAACAAGTAGAATGGAGCAATCCAAAATCAGCTGTCTGGTGAATCTGATCTGACCAGAAAATACGCTGCAACATTATTGGTTTAGGGTGTGTTAGTACTGAAAAGGCCAAGTAGCTGACCAGTATCCCGCAAAAGATGACTTCAAGGGTTGGAGTATAGATGTTACCAATAGTAGCATGAATTGTACTTTAATTCTGTGTTAATTCCAACTGCTACCTCCACTCTCCAAATCCCATCAAATATTTTGTTCTTGCTCCTCAGACATATAATTTAAGACTATTAGTTTCTCAGATTAGGTTGTTTCTTGACTTCTTAGTGTCTCTCTATCATTATCATCATTGTATTTCCCAGCCCTTTATCTGTTAAGTGTTCAGAATCTGCTCATTCATTCTTCTGCTTCCAGGCTGCATTCTCTAGGAAAAAAAACTCCTCAAACTTTGTTCAAGATCTTCTCAAATTGCTAAGTGAACACACAGTCTCTAAATAAAAGGTACTGAATAAAGAATCCAAAATATACCCACTGAAAAGTATTGCAGGCCATAGAGTCCAAGCTAACACTGAGAATTTGAGAGCAGCAGGTTGACTTGTGGAAACCTCAACAATTTAGACAATGTTTGACAACAGTACTAAGGAGGGGAAAGAAAAGAAAAAGAAGAAAGGCATACAGTGAAACAGAACCTTACTATGAGTTTAGATGAAAAAAGAAGTGGGTGAAAAAGAAACTGAACTTTTCTGATAAAAGCGGATATATCAAGTAGAGGAGATACTCAGAATATCATCAAAGACAAAGCACTGCTGAAAATCACTGAGCAACGTTTAACAAAATATCACCAGCAGAAAAATGCAAAGGTTCATGCAGAGCTGCTCTCCCCATGATGCCATGGTATCAAACAGGGCATGAGGACAACAAAGGAAAGACATCAATAGTATGGAGCACTTAGATCAGATGCAAAACCAGCCCACTGGAAAGTTAGCACAGAGTTAAAGGAAATGCCAAATAAAAAGTGAATATATTCGCTCTACTACTCATAGAACAACATTGTAAACTTGGCATAAGGGTAAAAGAATCAAAAATGAAATTAACTAGATGTGGAATGACAGAAGGAAGAAGAGAAGGAGGGGGGGAAAAAGAGAGTGAATCATAAGACAGAAATGGGAAAAGGGGGAAAGGGAGATTTTTTTAATGTAGAAAATAATGGCAATACATTCAATTTAAGTTCAGATGTGGAGGCAATGACAGAAAGAAACAATATGACAATGAAGAACCAAAAGAACGTCAGTTGGAGAAACATCAAAATAGAAGAAACAAGAGAATAAATAGAAATAGAATTGAGAAAATTGGGGCAATTCTGAAGTGCTCTACATGGTCTAAACCAGGGGTTTTAATCAAGCATAAGACACAAATAACCTATAGGCCTATTTTTTTAATATATATTTGCTGTAGGGACACTAAAATGGGAAAAGATCTAATGTGCAATATCAGTTTTTCAGTAGCCAGCCCAGGAATCTTGCAGAATGTTTCCACCAGCCAGAAGCAGTTTTCCATGAAGACAGCAGGCACAATTCATCTGGACTTCTAGTGGGATCATTTCATTCTTTAAGGACCATGTATTGAATTTAGGTCATTTCTAGTCAATGAAAAACATGGTAGATCATGGTATCAATTAGATGATTTGCCTTGAGATTCCTTTATTGTGCTATTGAGAAGAGTAAAGACAAACCTTCTAATGAGTACCTTCTATAAATGCTGTGTTTCTAGGGAAATAATCTAGACACCAAACTCCACAAATTTTCTATTAGCATACTTCTGCACAGATTAAAAAAAACAGTAAGAGGTGAAAATATTACCCTGAACCATGGCTAAATATAAGACAGGATGCCAATAATTCATATAAAGAAATTACTATTTTGAAATGCAAACTTTACCTTATCTCAGCTTGTTTTGGAGGTATAGTCAGTATATAGGTGTGATGGGGGTCTGTGATCTGTCAGTAATCAATTAGTATTTCATATTAAAAGAAAACAGAACTTGGATAATTTACTGAATTTCTTATTCTGCCTCTAAAAGGTGAACATAGTACCAATGAACTCATGACTAATAAGGGAGGTGCAGAACAGAATTACATCAATATGACTCAGAAGACTGGCTGCCTATAGCACAGGAACATGTATGGTTGTGACTGTATTTGAAGATGAGAAGGTGGAAACAAATTTCCATGTCTACCCCAGACAGAACAGAGCCTGAAGGTTACCAAAAGAAATGTTGAGAGTGTACCTTATCTGTATGGGGATATATTACCGGTTATTAATCCACTTTCTCTAAACTCTCAAACTATCTTCACTGAATCTTTCTCTTTTCATCAGATAAGGCAGGATCCTGTTTACAGAGAAGCAAAGAGCGATATTGTTTTCAGAAAGGTAGTGGTGAAATCATCTGTCATTCTCTTCTGAAGCTAAGAGAGCACTGGCAAGTTAGATGTAAAGTAAATCTAAAAATATTACCTAAAGTCTAAAAAAGGTAGTCTCATTTAACCTCTACTTGGAAAACACCTTGCTACTCAGTTGCTTTTGTGTGATTTCTCTTAAAAAAAAAAAAATAAAAAAGAAAAAAAAGAAAAAAAGATAAACTTTCCATTGCTAATGTTACCAGAGCATATATATCACAGTCAGCTAAATATGAAGAGATGTCCTCACATTATCACTGAGTTTGCATTGAGAGAACATTGAGAGCACCTTCTGATAAAGGATTAGAACAATTGTATTGTATAATATTTTACCTCTCTGAAAACACATAAAGTTTAAAACCACTTAAATTTGAGCAACAGGAAAAAAAATTACAATGAGCAAGTATTTGCAGGTATTAGGCTTATCTAAACAAATAAGACAGAAGTAAAACCAAAGAATACCCCTCTTGCTAAGGGGAAAAATCAGGTCATTTCCTCCACCATGATTCCTATTTCTGCCAAGTTAGGCTTACATTTAGATATCTTTCTGAATAAGAAAATCCCAATAAATTTAGTCCACATGTGTACTGGTTAATGCATATTGGTTTGTCCATCTTAATTTGATTGTGAAAATCAAGCCTGGGAAAAAACCCACACAGTACAGTTGTCATCTTTCACCTAGGAGAAGGGGAGAACAATTCAAGGTTCCCACAACAGGGTGAGATAACATTCAAGACCTTATGTAGACAGCCATTAGAATGGCAAAAATAACTGCAAATTTTAACTCACTCACAACTACCAGCTATACCGAAACACCAACTTTACCAGAACGAATATTCAGAAACGTTAATCCCTTCACAATCACAACCATCTAAACTGTGGCTTCCTGAGAAGTCCCAGCACGTTGTTGTCTTAGGAAAAGGGAAAAAAGGAGGAGGAGCAAAGAGTGGAATAGAGAGAGAGACAAACGGAGACAAAGGGAACATCACCCCTCCATCTCTCCCCAAATCTTCTTGATTTCCTTTGTCCCATCTCTGCAACCCTCCCTTGGGACTCAGTGCAATCACTTGGGCCTCATGATTTCATTTTTTCTTTTTTTTAAATTTTAGTGCTATGAGTATCTTTCATACAGCTAAGGTAGCTGTAAAGAAGAAAATGTGATCATTATTATATCATAGAATCATAGAATTTATTGGGTTGGAAAAAGACCTTTGAGATCATCAAGTCCAACCCTTGGTCCAACTCCAGTCCATTTACTAGATCATGGCACTCAGTGCCACAGCCAATCTCAGTTTAAAAACCTGCAGGGATGGTGAATCCATCAATTCTCTGGGTAGCCCATTCCAATGCCTGATTTCTCTCACTGTAAAGAATTTTTTTTCTGATAACCAACTTAAATTTCCCCTGGCAGAGCTTGAGCCTGTGCCCCCTTGTCCTATTGCTGAGTGCCTGGGATATTATGAATATTAGCATTTGCTCTTGTCCTTTATCTAATTGCAGAGGGGTTTAAATTGATTTGGTTTAGCTCATTATTTGTGTTACAGTATTTTTTGCAACACTTAATTGTTCTGAAGTGGCAATTGGGAGATGGAGTCTTAAAGGAAGTATTATGTTGACACAGTAAGTACATTTAATATTCTATTACATATATTCCTGAGAAAATATTTCCTTCTGATTTCTTTCTGATTTTTGGTGGTATATTAACAATTCCACAATGCATATTTGTGCAGCAGTTTTGTGAGTGTATTCATCTTTTCCTGTCAATTCTTTTGGTTATCGGATGTGAAACAAAACACCATAAAATTTGATACTGGGATACTTGTGCAATGCTCATCTTAGACAGTTTTCCTTGTCCCTTTTTAATGCCCTCATTCTCCACCAAGCTAAGCAGAATATAAAAATGTTCCATTTTCCAAATGTTAAAGTATGGGACAAAAGTCCTTGAATATTAACCCTTCGGAAAAAAAAGTGTTCTACCTGCTTTTATAACTTTCCTGCATTAGAGTAGGAATGACTATCTCCTAACTCTCCAAGTCTCTAAGTAGTTAGATTTGGCTTTAAATCCACTATCAGATTTCAAGCTAACCATCACTCTCAAACCACCTAATCACAACAGGTTTACACGACACAGCCACCTATTCACAACTTGGTTTATTTCCTTCCATGCTGAAGCAGAATTTTGAATTTTAGTTGATATTTAAATTTATCATGGCATAAATCTCTTCCATCATTGCTCCAAGGAGTATCAATCCTAGCCTGCTAGGTCAAGTTTCAACTCCTACTGAGACATGCTTTTTTCCTGAGACTTAACAATTAAGTTAAATAAAACAAAACAGGTGAACAGCCTGTAGCAGAAGATTCATAAACATGTGAGTTATAGTTTCTGTATTATTTTACTTTGTTTGGTTTGTTTGTTTATGGGGTTTTATGTTCTCAATAACTGCCTGCAAGTCTTTCCCAGAGATCAGGTTTGTCAGGCACTTTCAGAAGAGTTATGCCAATGTATACGTTCGGGGAAAGTCATACTGACTTTTTGAAAGGGGCTCTAGTTTTTTGTTGGGTTTTTTTCCCAGAAAGGAAAGTGTTTTGAAATTAGTTCTTTATGGCTCAATATTTATCCTCTAAATTACAAGAAAGACAAGCTTCTTTTTCTAAGGTACAAGACACAGAACATCTACAGAATATAACCATTTATTTACATATCAGAAAGAAGAATATAGTAAGAAGTATATTTAAAAGCAAAATTATGGATTTGGTTACAGTTTGTATAAATTACAGTCACAATTTTAAGACACTCAAAGTATTAACAAAAAGTATTCTGAATAAGCTGAGATGAGACATCAGTATCTAAAACTAGTCATTCTGCTGATACAGTATAAGGAATAAAATTTGCTTTCTGACAATTTATGACTAACCAGAGAAACTATGGGTATATATTAGGAAATATGCTCCACTTATCAGTGTTATTTACCATCTTTTGAATGATTTTCTTGCTTTTCCTGAGCTGTAACATCTTCTTCTGAAGTAATGTGTCCTAGAAAGGCACACAAAACCAAACCTCATTAAACTTCACTATAAGAAAGCTTGTGATTGCTCAGACATCGCTCACATAATGTCTAATGGCTTAACCTGATCTATAATTTCATTTGGTATACTGCTTTTATTGAAAAATTATTATCTTCTTTTAGTATTCATATCCCAGCCAATGCTTCCTGCTGTATTTCTTTCTTTCACTTCCTGTCATCTTCCCCCAAAATGCAGTTAGACAGTTTGAGTTGAAAAAGGAAATACATTTATAATAGTGTGAAGACTCTAATGTAAATCATCCTACACAGTATAATCATAGGCTGTGTAACACTTATTCCAAGTTAAGTCCTTTAGAACTAGCTCTCAGGGCAATACCAGTAGCTAGGACTGATGGATTCTTACTTGATCATTATCATAAAAAATGAAAATCCACTTATTTATAAAAGACTTTTTTCTCCTTATAATCATTGCATGTTACTTATTTTCTTCACTACACCAATTGTGGAGTGATGGCCCTGATAAGCCTGGATGGGTTGAGGGAAATGCCTAAGCCCCTCTGGCGGAGTATTCCCAGCAGAAGAAAACAGCAGAGGCAAACTGATAAGTGGTGGGTGTTACAAAGGAATGGAATGTTATTAAATTAGCATGGCCTTTCTTTGCCACACCCTGTCCCTACAGACTCAAGGAGCCCACCCCCCTCAGGCATCTGTATCACCTCCCAGAACAATTTGACTATAGTCACACAAAACCACCTGAAGTAAAAAAGTATAAAAAGAAATGCAGTTTTAACTACAGGAAAGAGGGAGAAATGCCACAGGAAAGAGGGAGAAATGCCATCATCTCTGTTGAGGTAGCTGCTGGAAGCTTTTCCTGCCTCCTCCTACCTCCTGGAACAATGTAGGGGTAAGGAGACCATGTGCTTTCTATTTCTCTATACTTTACTTTCTTAACTTTACTTTCTTACAAAGCTTATTCCTTTATACATTCTATCTTACATCTCATGCTAACAGCTACTTTGATTCTTACTTTATAAGCACCTACTTTACTAACTCTGTTTTGCTACCTTAATACTAATAACAGCAATTTGGTTTACACTTTGCTACTTTATATTAGTTATTGCTTTCTTTTGCAATGTGCAGTTTCCTTTTCAACATGTGTGTTGATAAGAAGCAGCTCTGTTCTTTCCTTTTGCTTTGTGTTACAGAGAGAGTGGCGTGCAAGATTTTTATTTTCCTGTGTTATTGAAAGAGTGTCTACACATAAGTGTTTTAGGTGACTGTGCTTCTGGTTAGTAGTTCTTCGTTGCTAGTTTTTGTCTGTTGTGAAAATGGGATACATTGCTGTATTGAAACTTGAGTATGATATTCTTGTCTCTGTAGAATGTGTTTTGTGCTGGTTTCTTTTGGGGTCTTTTATTATCAATTAAATACAATCTTGCAGCTAAACATTATCACCGGCAAAGTGGAACCCACAATAACTGTCACATACTTGTATTAATAAATGTTATTTTGGGACCTGTTGTGGGGAAAGTTCTTTTCTAGCTATTAAGTGTGGCTTCAAAAGCAGAGGTTAGAAAACCTTCCAGCCTGTGTTCTGTCCAGCAGTTCAGTAGGCCGTGCTGGGTTCATAAGGCTCTAATTTTTCTGGAAGTGCTTATTTAGCTGATGAGTTCTCCCTGGCTTAAGTGTGGCTTCATATCAGAGGTCAGAAACACTTCCAACCTGTGTGCTGTCCGCAGTCCATTGGCAGTGTTTGGAACATAAGGATCTGATTGTTTGGAAGCACGTATTGCTAATAATTTCTCATTAATACAGTTAAAACTAGAAATCTTTACATTTCTGTCTCCCTCCTCCTGTTCACATGACACCAATGGAAAGGGGTTTTTTAGAAGCTTAACATCTAAGTCTGTGACTGATTCTATTAACTTCACAGTTAACCAACTGCACAATGTAAAAACTTCAGTTCCTCTAAAAGCAGGAAATAATTTTCCTTGTTTCTACTATATAAAGTGTTTTGCTTTTTTTCCCATACACATTCTAACATATAACTGCAGGTTATAGAAATATGAGATCTTAGTAATCACCAGTCCATCCATTATCAGAATTTATTTAATTCATAATAAAATTCTGCAGCACCACGGTTGCTATATAGATGAACTAAAACTTGGAAAACTATGAAGTGTCTTGACACATTACTATTTTTGTCAATAGGATTTGTCTGCAGAACACTACAATTCATTTAGAGCTCAGGCTAACTCTTAAATTCCTAATATCTCCCCTCTTTTCAGGAGATACATTTTTTAGGAATGGGATCAAGAATATTGCTCCATTCTTATGGGCCTTACCTAGACATTGTATACTAACTTCAGGCACTAATATGGAATGGTTTGGAAACCAAGACATTAAAGGAGCTGTATGCTTTTGATGATCACTTGAGTCATCCAAATGCCTTAGAATACCACTTTCTAAGATAATAAATCCACCAGAGAATTTTCTAAACCCACCCAATTTTCATTCTTTTTTTATTAATTTTCTCTTTTCTGCATTCATATCAAGAGCACATTAAATATTAAAGAAAATATTCAAAGTATCCTATGGGAAAATGTATTTAACATAGAGTCTGAAGCTTATCCTTTTAACTGTCAAGATAAATATCAATAAATAATATTCAAACTCAATTATCAGTTGATAACTTATTGCAGCACAATATTGATTTCCAACATTGACTACTATGCGTGGTAAGTCTCCAGCAGCAAATAAGATCAAAATCAAAAAGGTTTTGTGTCTGTTCTCTGGTTTGTACACATTTAGGAATTAACAAGAAACTTTATGGCCTGTAAACTCAACTTTCTAGGTGCAGGACATGTAGAATTCCCATTGAAGACAGTGGCACTCCTGTTAATAAGTATATAGTAGATCAGTCCCATGATACCTCTTCAACAGTATTCAAAAAACCTTGGAAAATACAGAACAAAACTTATTTCAGTAGTTCTGGGAATTCATATCTTCCTATGTTTCTGATTGCCTATTAGACAGCGGTAGTCTGAATTTCCATTTAATTTTCATTGATGTAATTTTAAAATGCCATTTCTTTTAATCTAAGATGTTTGCTGGCAATTGAGTTGTAATTGCTTAAAAAACAGGTTCCAGTGCAATTATTAAAGAAATCTTTGATTGCCTGAGGTAGATAGATATAATTTCCTAGACTGTATAAATTAGTTATCATTGATCTGCTTGACATTCCATGCCTATATCTATATATGTCCTTGCATAAGTGATATATATATTTATGATAAATATATATATAACTTTAAATCTTGTTTAATAGCTGAGAGTTGTTAGAATAGTTTCTGATCTTGATGATTCATGATACACATTGATAAACTTTCTCAGTAGAAACTGTCACTGATTAATAGATAAGAACTTGCTATTCTAAATGTGTTATGCAAGCAGCAGATTGATTTTTAAAGATAAAATAAAGCTGTGCACTTCAAGGTCCTGAAACAGAAGCAAACTGGGTGACAGTCTTTTTTCCTGCTTCTCAGCAGTATTTTTTTGGAAATGCCTTTAACTTTTGATGTTATTTATGGTAACATGTTTGTATAAAATCTGCTAACACTTGTGATGGGTTGACCTTGGCTAGACATCAGGTGTCCACAAGCGACTCGATCACTCCCCTTCCCAGCCCCACAGGGGAGAGACAGAGTAGTATGGAAAACAACTCATAGGTTGAGATAAAACATTTTACTGAAGCAAAGGTGAAAGTTTGTGTGCACACAGCCAGAGAGGAAAATAACAAGGCTTATTCTCTACTTCCCATTAGTGAACAATGTCCGGCCACTTCCTGGGAAGCAGGACTTCAGCATGTGGAGAGGTTGTTCCAGAAGGCAAACATTGTAAATAACAAAGCCCCACCCACTTCCTCCTCCTTCTTTTAGCTTTTATATATGAGCTGAGGTCATATGGTGTGGAATATCCCATTAGTTAGAGTCTGCTGGCCTACTCATGTCTTGATGGGGCCAGCGGAATGGGGAGGAATGTTAAGAGACAGTGTTGATGCTGTCCCAGCTCCACTCAGTAGTCGCCAAAACACTGGTGTGTTATCAACATCCTTCTAGTTAGATGCATGAAGAGGTAAAAGAAAAGAATTTCAATATTCACATGTGCCTTAAGAAGGTTAAATTCTTCCATCTTTGGCCATCAAGTAAGCAGAATGTTTGAGGATTTATGCTTTTGATGCTTAAGGTCTACCCATAGCCTTGCATGGATTGGGTCTGAGTGAATTTGGTAAAGCCACAAAAGGAAACCTAACGGATCAGAAATTCTTATCACTCCCAGACTTGTGACTCAAACACAGAAGGGCTCTGAATATTCTTAGTTCAGCGAACTGGTTGTTTTTACAAACTCCGTTCTGAATTGGCCAATTAGGCTATTTTCAATAGTGAATTTGTGGGACTTGTCCATTCATCACGGTGATAAAACATTTTTCTGTAAAATTTTCCGACAATCATCAAAACACTAAAAGCTTTTAGATGCTCTCGGTCTATTGTAGAATCAATGCAAATAGTTTCCAGTCCATTGAGAAAGTGACATTCCAGAATTCTAGTCTTATTTAATATTCACTTGGAAGGCAATAAAAGTGTTCCCCATTAGTTTTTGTCTAATGCCTTGTGCTATCTGTCTTTTATAAGGTGTCTAATTTGTCTCTGTTCTGTATACCAAATGTAATGATCCAAAAAGGTCCTCTGAAGAATTTCTGTTACTGCTTGAGTTGAACACACATAGATGCAGGATAAGCTTGTAAATTCTTTTTTCTCAATGATAGTCTGGAACATAAAAAAAATAGATTTGAATGTTTCAACTGCTGAGTTTTCCATGTCATTTATTGCTCTCTATATTAAAACAAATAAAGCTTTAAGAGATTTTCAGACTCAAAGATACCATATTTTTTCTAAGCTTGATTTTGTGCAAGTTTTTAAATTGGGTTCTAAATACAAGTTATGATGTGCAGTCTTAGTGGACATATACCATAATCAAATTTCAGTCTGATTATAACCTGATGGTTATACCTTTCTTTTTTTTTTTCAGATTTATCAGACAAATTGTTCTGTTTACCTGTTCTGACTTTATTTGACCTGATGTGATATTGTGAAGGCCTTTTTGCTGTTTCTAATGTTTCATCTTTCTCAGGGTAAAGTGTCAGGCTTTACCAACACTTCTGACACCAGTGCAATCTTTCTTGCATTGTGTCAGGCTATTTGAGTGATTTGTGTCAAGACACTTACTAGGTGTTTTATTGTAGAGTATTAATTTCTTTTTCAATGAGAAACAATGCAAAGATGAGCTGTGCATTGTAGCATTCGACTTACAATATCTGGAATGGAAAAAGTCCTGTCAGAAGTGGACTTGTAAAGAAAATGAAGCACTTAACTCTAATGACTTAAAAACTGAGGGGTTTAATGTTTAAATGTACAAAATGGATTCTATTGTCTTTTTTGCAAAGTCACTGCTTCTCCTTCCCAAAATCCGTTGAGAGAACTGTTATTTCACCCCTGAGGAATGTATCTGGGGGTCTGCAAGGAAGTTATGAAAAGTGTTCTGATTGGATGTTATCTACGTCTTTCTATTGGTTATTAACTCTTTGTTCCTATTGGCACAGAGCCAAACCCCTTTCCTTCCTATTGGTAGATTTTTGGATCCTTCCAAAACCCATTTAACCTTCACCCTTGAGCAATAAACTCTCTCTCTCGTCCCTCTCCTGTGGTCTCTGTGTGGGTCCTTGCAGGCTCCCTGGGGGCCACGTGGTGGGGAACAGCAGGGGGAGTGCACCCCTCTGGTTAACGGGCTAAATCCTGGACCTAGAGTCCCACTCAACCATTGCAGTGCATGTTATGTATGTCTACTCTCTATCATTAATGTAACCATAGAAAATTCAATTATTTGAAAAAAAAAAACCAAACAGATTTTGTCTCCTGTTTATTCTGGGCTCAGGTCCAATAATTTTGTCCTTTCTGGGGGGGCAAAAGGGGGAGAACAAAACAATCTAAGCTATGTGAGACAAAGACCTAACTGAGATAAACTGACCTAATTCCATGTACCCAAGCTACTTAAATGAAAGTGCAGTTTTTCAGTAGTCCAAATAAGGGACCCCAATTTGTTTAGAAATGAAAATTAAAAGTTTCATTGGCAATCTGAGTTACATATGATATAAATGAGAAATAATGGTGGGACAGCTCAGCTGGGGGCAGGAACAGTCCCCATCCAGTGCAAAAGACAGCTGTGGCTGAGGCCGAAAACAGCTGCACCTGAGGCAGAGCAATTCTCCAGGAAAGAGGCTCCAAAGGTCTGCTGTTGTCCAGCAAGCAAAAATCCAGGTACCAAGAGAGAAACATCCAGTGTGATCCTGTTCTTATCTCACTGTCTCTCGACTTCTTGGAATGCTTTACTTCAGGGACTCACTTTTCCAGCAGGTCCCAACATGCTGGAGACAGTCTTTCCCTAGTCCAGCTCAAATGGGGGGTGTGTGTAGTGGGGGTAGTTCCCCATGCTCAGAATTACATGGTGGTATGCAAAAAATTCACTAAAATCTTCCCTATTTAACTAAATCTACAACAACATAAATACCATTTAGAGAAATCTGCAGGTCTCTTTCTAGAAAATTAAATTTACTACCTTTCCCAAATGTGGACTCCTGTTCACATAACAAATTATCAAATAACAACTGAAGAAATTTTAAATTGTACATGAAACAGACATTCTAAGACACATCATGCTTCCAAATTCAAGGAAAATGATGAAAAATCTGCTGTAATTATCCCCAGATTGCTGTTAAAATTTACCATACTTACACCTTAACTTTTTAGAGACCCTGAGGCAAACTAAAATGATCTGAACATGATATTGGTCTATTTTTCATGTTCACGATTCAGAATGGTCTTTTCAACTTTCTAAAATTTAGTAATATTACAATATAGCTGGAGAAAAAGTTTAGAAAATGAACTTAATATAGAAAAGAGCTTTTATAAGTAAAAGTTTCTACTTCTCTTAGGGCAGCTGTATGTCTTGTCTTGGCTAAGAAAAGGCCTAATCAGAACAATATTTCCCTTTTCTATATAAGGATTCTGTTATGATTTTAGAAAAAGAAAATAAGAGACCCACTGGATAGCTGTATTGCTATTTTCAATAACAAGCCTTCTTAGAATACATTCCTGGCATGAAATACGAGTGATGGTTTTCCTTCTTATAAACTGTCATTTGAATCAATCAGCAGATAAACTGAAGGTAAGAGATGGAACTAATTTGCTAGTTGCTCAGAGTGTTGTTTTATATGCTATAACTGTGGCCATAGAAATGTCTGTATTTTATCTGTGCCTTTATCTTGCAGATTTGTTCAGCATGGTACAGGTTATGGAGATTTTGCCTGTTAGTGGTCTGAATATAGTTTCACCCTGATGTCCTTAAACTACTCACTGCTGAGGTTAGAGTTATCCAAAGCAGTTTTGTTTGTTGATATTATCAACTTCACAGCATCTCAAGATCTATACTGACTGCATAATATGAACAACTTCTTTATTATTTTAGTACCAAAAAGATTCCCATTACCATTGGAAAAGTTTGCATTTTTTTGTCATGTAACCTTTACTCTCACAGATCTGAATATTGGCTGAAAGTAAACTTTATATGTAAACTTTCCTGCAACAATGTCTATCCCTAGATGGTGATAGAGCAAGGGTTTGGATTTAGCACTTTTATCATCTTCTGAATCATTCCCATCTGCAGTGCAAAGTCCCTCACCATCTGTACCATGCCTGATAACTTATGCAGGCAATACAAATACTTGTCTCTTATTTCCATCAAGGGCATTTTTTAAAACATGAGACATTTTTCTTGTAGTCCCTAATTCAGCAAAACACTGAATCTATACATAACAATCAAATATTCTTCATCAAACTGAATGATTGATGAGGAGTTCTCTCAATTTCTTTGTGGGAAGGCTCCCCTCTGGGAATGAAACTCGCTAGATCTCGCACCCTCACAAGCTGCAGTGGTTGCCCATAGCACACAACTCCTCTTAGTTCTGGTACTACTCTGGCTGCTTTCACTCAGAAATTCCCACAGCCTTGTGCACACAGATCAAGACACACTCATGTAGGCAAATGATCAGAAATGGAGTTTAAGAGAAGAAATTACAGACTGCTCTGATCAGGCACAGGGCATGCCCATTCAAGCACCTGCTTACACATGAATAATATCTTTCATCTCCTTATCCTTCTATTTTCCTCCACTTTTTCTCTCTTCAACCACTCGAAATTCCAAAGGTACCTGCAAAGCCTTTCTCTGACCCCATGACAGGGGCTGTCGCCCATGGACATAGGACTGATCACCTTCTGTGTCTGAGGCAGGGTTGCCCCTGCCCCCAAACCTCTGTCCCCCTTTCTGTATATGGCAATGAACTCTTTATCACTAAACAATGCTGCAAATGCTCTGTTGTTAACAGTTCATGAGAAATGAGATAGAGGGTGTAGAATACACAGCTTTGGTCACACCCACACAGTGATAAACTGGTCCTGGCTGCTGAACTAGGACATTATATCACAGAACCACTGAATATGCTGAATTGGAAGGGACACACAGGAAACATCAAGTTCAGCTCCTGGCTTCACACAGGGCCATCCCCAAGAGTCAGACCTTGTACCCGAGTATCATCCAAGCACCTCTTGAACTCTGGCAGGCCTCGTGCTGTGACCACTTCCCATGAGAACCTGTTCCTGTGTCCAATCGCTTCTTAGGTGAAGAACCTTTTTCTAATACCTGACTTAAATATCTTCTAATACAACTTCAAGCCATTCCCTCAGGTTCTGTCACTGGTCACCACAGAGGAGAGCTCAGTGTCTGCCTCTCATCCCCTCACTGGGAAGTTGTAACTGCAATGAGCCTCTTCTCCAGGCTGAACAGACCAAGTTCCCTCAGCCACTCCTCACATGGCTTCTCCTTAAGGCACTTCACCATCCATTCTTTGGACACCCTCTGATAGCTTAATATTGTTCTTATATGGCAGTGTCCAAAACCATAAATATGAATATAAATATACATATATATATATATATATATANAAAGCTCTCTGTATTCAGAATTTTGTGTGTGTGTGTGTACACATATACACACACACACACACACACACACACACACACACACACACACATATATATATGTACTGGAAAGATTTATTTTTTAAAAATGTTGTTTTTTAAAAAAACTTAAAGATGCCATAACTAACAGATACTCCAGTAACTTAAGACTGTAAAGCCATTTGCCGTCACTGAGAAGAAAATAAGCCTTATTTTCAGTACCATTTAATCTAATTTCAATGTCCAGATACTTCTATGCATCTATCAGCAAGTCTGATTTTTTTTCTTACTGTTGCACATAATTTTTAAAAGTGATTAAGGAATTGTCTAATATTCTCTCAAGTACCTGAATAAGTCCATTTTCTTAAATCTGATGTCCTAAAATTTATTTTCCTAGCCTTTCAAACTTTATTTTAAAACTTTTCTGATTGTTTTATAAATTCTTTATATATTTTACGAACAAACAACACATATTTGTGCAGATCTGCCGTTGAAAACAAAAATAACAAAACTATGCAACATGTCTGTAATAATACCACTACCATCATTGTATTTGCTACGTTTTTGACTTACTGACATTTTTGAGATGGCAGCACCCAAGTTAATAATTATTGAACATGTGTCTCTGATGCCTGCATATGGCAAGTTTTTAAACATCTTTGAGATACTTGATCAGGTTATATCACAAGTTGTCTAACAAGAAACTAAAAAATCCCCCCAAAATGATAAATCAGGTTCTTTATGAAGACTGGCCTTCTGTGAAACAAGGCTTTTAAAAGTCCACAAATTGTCATTGGTTTTCAAAATCAAATATTTTATTGTTTACTCTATGGTTAAATGGGAACTAATTCCTATCATCCTAAATATCTTAAACAATGGTAATATTAAATCTTTAAAAAAGAATCTTAATAAATCTGGGGACATTACGGGCCCAACTGGAACAGAGCCTATTTATTAATCTGAATGGAGGAGAGATGTTTAGTACTTTCCTAAGTGGCACTTCGATCATTTGTACTCTGAGCTACTTATTTAATTCATAATGTCATCCACAACAGATATGTCCTCACATTTTAATCCAAGTACAAAGCAAAATTTAGTGAAAGGTTTTTGCTTCATTGCTTTCATTTTTATGATCTTCAATTTGCTGCTTCTCCAACAAGGCTAAATCTCCATTTGATTTTATTCCCCCTAAAAATGCATAATTATATTCTTTAATTCCATTAGGTATTGGTTTTCTTTCACTGTATTTTTTTTCCTCTTCTGTCTCAGGAATTTTTATTTTTATTGATTTTTTTTTTTTTTTGCATCTGCTGAACAATGCCACTTACAGGTGGCTCGAGGTATCATGGGCTTATCGAGCTAGAAACAACTCTCCCCTTATGTCAGTCTAGGTGTGATGTTCTTCATTAGCTCGGCCTTTGGGCACATGAGCATTTACATCATGAATCTTCAGAGATGTTACTCAAGTGGCAGTGTCCTGCCACACACTAACAGCCCACATGGGCTTCTCCACGCTTTCAATTAGTTTTTTTCAGTTGGTCCAGCTACTCCTAGAGGGGCACTGGCTGTCATCTACAAGTCAATGTAGAGGTACAGTCTTGGCTACTTTTCTGGTTCTGGTTCAGCAATGTCTAGTAGAGACTCAGTTGTTCTCTTCTTCCTCCTGGCTGGAGGCAGGGCAGNTCAGAATGTTCCAAAGCAAAGTAGATAACAAGGAATGTTTCTATAACAATGCTCCCGGGAACTCTGCCAACTTTCTGGGACACTTGCCAGTGTCCTTCATTTCCCGGCCAATGCACCATTTATTTGTCTTAGTTTGAGCTGGCAAAATGCCAACTGCTCAAGTACAGAGAAAAAGAGTCCTCTTCCCTCTAACTAGCCAAAAGGAGAAAGAAGAGGGAGAGGAAAAAAAAACTTCTAAAGCCAGGTTTCTTCTGAAACTAACTACATGTATTTATACAGAAAAGAGAAAATTAAAAGAAACTTACAATATAACACACTCTTACACAAGTTTTAACAAGATACAACAAGAAATAACCTCCCACTCCCTAATTAATACAAAGTGTATTACTTTAGATCCATAAGCACTCTAAAAGGTATTCAGTAAAAAATAGAAAGAGTAACAGTAAAATGTTTCTACTTCCCTGAAACTAAACAAAATGCAAGGAGCAGCAGCTGAAGCAGAAGCGAGGCCTAGGATAGTAGACAAAGCATAGCACGTCTTCTTTGCACTTCAGCCATAGTGAAACTGAACTAAGCCACACCCACACACTGGATTTTACTCTTATTGAAATGATGTAAGATAGTATAAAATACAACATCCTTGGCTAGAAGAAGTCAGCTGCCAGCTAGCTTAGCCTAGCTCAAGGCAGCTGACAATTTCAGGCCCAAATCTGAGTTTTAAAGCCTAAATTTAGGCCTACCTGGCTAAACCCATAACAGATTGTTTCTTTAAATTTTGTGTCCGCATTTGTTTATGCCAACAGTTACTTTAAACTTTATTAAAACTATCTGTTTAAAGTTCCAAAAATATATATTTTGTGAGTATATATTCAATTTTGGCCAAAGTACAGATAGAAAATTATAGGAGATAAGATTAAAATATAGTTTAGATCCTATTCCAAAATATGTAACCTCATACGTTGTGTTGTGTTTGCCAGCAGATGAAAAAAATTGTACAGACAGTAAATACTTAGAAATTCACACTCCTATCTAATCACACTCCTGAAAACCCTGTGCCCTTCTGCTGTGCACTTGCTTATTATTTGGCTAATATGACTTGGAAGGAACCTTTTAAGTGTAGATACAGCAGGTGTCTATGTAATATCTAATTTCTCCTACACTAGAAAGATCATGCATATAACTGTATACTACTAGTATTATTTCAATAGTCAGCAGAGTTTTAAAAGACCAGAGTTATGAATTAGATCAAATACAGTCTGTCCTGGGATAGTGTTTGTTATGTCTTATTTCCATCATGAAAACTTTCTTTTGACACTTTGTGAATACTGAAAATAATACATAGTAACTACTGGAAATGTTAAGGTAATGGCAATCCAAGCCTCTACTCTGCTCCAGAGAGACTCCAGCTGAGTAGAGAGTTCAGCTCTGGAACTCTCAATATAAGAAGGGCATGGACTTATTGAAGCTAGTCCAGAGAAGGGTCATGAAGATGATCCAAGGGCTGGAGAATGTCTCCTATGAAGACAGGCTGAAAGAGCTGGAGCTGTTCAGCCTGGAGAAGAGAAGGCTCCAGAGGGACCTTTCAGCAGACTGACAGTAACTTAAGGGAGCTTCCAAAAAGGCTGGAAGAGGGGCTTTTTGCAAGGGCATGCAGTGATAGAACAAGGGGGAATGGCTTTAAACCGAAAGAGGGTAGGCTTATATTGGATATGAGGAAGAAATTCTTTATTTATGAGGGTAGTGAGCCACTGGAATAGGTTGCTCAGACAAGCTGTGGATGTGCTGTCCCTGGAAGTGTTCAAGGCTAGCCAGCTTGGATGGGGCTTCAAGCAATTTGGCCTAGTGAAAGGTATCCCTATCCATGTCAGGGGAGATTGGAGATAATTGATCTTTAAGATGCCTTCCAGCCCAAAACATTCTATGATTCTACGGTTCAATGATTGTTCAGTCATGCAAAGTGGCTTCGGGGAATGCTTTTCTTCAGGTCTTTGTGCTGTCATTTCTCAGCCCAAGTTTCACTGTTTTCTCTTATATTACAATTACTCTTACAAACATGTAGCATTTTAAGTAGTCACATACCTTTTTATCAGGTTTTGGAAATACTGCTTGAGGAAATACTGAACATCTGATGTCTTTTGAGCACTATTTGGAATCTCATGAGTTCTAATTGTTTGGAAAAGTCAATGTCAATCTCTGACAGCTTCAAGAATTCATGTAGGAATGGCCAAGATGTTTATTGTGTTGCCGTAAGTCTGTAAGAAAGACTCTGAGCCAAGTTTTGTAGGAGATAAGATAAGGGGTAGTTTAATGAGCAACCCCGCTCATCCAGGAATACATAGCAGCGCGCTAATGCAAGCTTTGATTTCTATAGCTTTTGTAATATAATCTATCCAATCACTACAGTCCACATGTCCAGTTCCACCTTTGTCCCCTCCCAGTCCTCACCCCCTGTTGAATTGGGTCTGGGGTCACCGGGACCCTCCGTCTTCATCCTCCTCCTCTTCTTCAGCACATAAAGGTCTTTTGGACCCTCTCCAGGGCCTCGGGTCACTCTGCTCTGTGTTTATGTTCTCTCTGATAGCCTCCAATCTGGTACCTTGAGAATGAGACTAAATAGCTGGCAGATCTTAGCAGCCTGTTCTGGAGCAGGGGTAGAGATAGAAGGACCTTATACTCTAAGCTACTAAATATTAACCTTCTACAATCTACAGTGCTACATCTACTGTGTTTCTAAAATCTACAGAATGTGAAAAATCAAAAAATCAGAAACCTCTTTGGCATCAATTGAACTAATGAATAAATAGCATATCAAAATGTCACTGACATTTTATTTTAAAGGAAGTTTTCATTTAATTTCAATTGGGTTTTTTTTCCAGAATTGTTTGTTCATCCAGAATTTACAGTTTTCTGCTCTTTCTTCAATGCTGATGTTGTCAGGGCTAAATTTCCTGTGTCAGTAAAAAAAAATGATTGAAAAAAGGTATTTAGAAAAAGCATGTTTTGAACAAAATATCACTTTTTACCGGAAATATTGTGTGAAGGAGCATTTGTTCATTAATCTGTGTACATCCAGAAAAAAGAAGGCTCGCTCCTGCATTAGCAACATCATTTCCAAAGAGGATTACTCTCATATTCAAAGATCAATGAAAGTATTATTAAATCTCCCAGCCCTTTTGCCTTCCTGTACAAAGCTCATATTGCCAATTATTTTAAATATGTCTGACTCTAATTTTAGTAGAATATTTTTGACATGAAGTAGAGGGATGTTGAATATTTTATATCATCCTGATCTCAGAAGGAGTTCTAAACTATTTAATACCTTATAAGGTGTCACTAGGCTAAAAGGGATCACTTTAATAACAATCCATCTCACTATCAATTTTGTCAACTATATGGGCATTTAAGGATTTTTCCTAACAAATGCTTTAGTCTCTTTCTCTTTCACAAAACAATGAATCAGTTGACCCTGGGTTACTAAAATTTCCATACTTATTCTAATTCTGGAGAATTTGAATAGTCTAATTTTTTCTTTTACCTCAGAAGTGCCTTAGACTATTATCCTCTACTCTGAAAAAAGAAGTACTTGGGTCTAGTATGCTTGAGCAAAAGCATCAAATGCTTATGACAGCAGAAAGTATTTGGCTTACTTTGTACTGCAGACCTGTGACCATGATAACCAGTATGTTACTTAACTTGCTTAAAACTGCAATTTTTAAAGAACTGGTTTCATTATTCAATCTCTCTTGTTTTAGTAAAAAAGTCCAAAAGAGGTAACTGAATTTGGATTTCAATATTGTGCTGGTTTAGAGGTAAACCAGCAGGAGAAATGAACTCAACACAAGAGAGATTATGAGTCAGAGCCACAATTTAATAATAATAATACAGTAAATACCCTGACGAAAAGGGGAATTGCTGTCAACTCCCAAAACCCAGCAGTGTAACCCAGTGCCCTGGGGTACAAACCCAAAGGGGTTTGTTAGCCCTTGTGTGAGACCTGTGTGGTTCCCCCAAGTCCAAAGCAAAAAGAAGTGAAAAAACCTGTTGGTACAGGTGATGGCTGTGGTCTGGTCCGGAGTGGTGGTCTCCTCCTGTCAAGGTCCTGCTGCTCCTCTGGGTCCAACAAAAGGGTTCCCCAGGTCTTCTTACCCACCCCCTTTTGTACCTTCAGGGAGCATCCAGTCCCTCCCGTGGGGCGGGGACTCACACAATGGGTGATTAACTCTGTGAGTCATGGGCTATTTTTGGACTGTTGATGGCCCATTAGCACCTACGCCCACTCAGGCTGGGAGTGGAGGTGCTAACGACTCCCTGGGAAGCTGCTGCAAATGGGCCATTGACCTTGGGAATGAATAGATGGGGGAAGAATACATAGCTTTGGTCACCCCCACACAGTGACAACTGGTCCCACTTGCTGAACTAGGACAAATATATTACACAAATATGTATTTTCAAAACACTAATTATTTCATCTTGACTGCAAAGGATTCATAACTTTGTTCTGCAAAAGGACTGACAAATTTCAGGAAAATGTGTTCTGCCACAGAGAAAGATGAGTTACTCTAAGCTAGACAGGCAAGGAGTGGACACATAGCAAACCAAAAGACAACATGGGTAAGATTCATTTATCTGGATCTGGACATCTACATAACAGAAACTAATTTGATTTATTTTACTTACTATACAGCCTTCAAGGGGCTGATTAATCTGTGTCATTTGTCCATCTTAGACTGATACCTACTATACTGTGGGTGTGTTTATTCCTCTCACATTAACTATAAATGAAGGCAAGACAACAATCTTAAATAGATATTAAACTGCAGTGAAAAAGATCTCAAATTATCACACCTAAATAGCCATTTCTACATAACCCGTACAAATATCTCAACCACCTTCTTTAGCTTTTTGCATTCTGGAAAAGAGTGAAGGAGCTTTTATCTCTAAGAACACTTTTGTTACTTTCTTCTTTTGCCGTTTTCTTAGCAGTATCTTAGGAGTATCTACTTTCTACAGTTTGCAAGAGAATCCCACACATTTCCAGGTCATGGGAATCACTAAGCAGGCCAAACTTAAATGATTGTATCATCTGTGACATACCCTGAACAAAGTTATGCTATAAAAACCATTTTGCAGAGTCAGTGAAATATAATAAAAAATGACACTTGAATGCAATAAACTAAGAACAGTAGCTTTAATGAAATGTATTCAAACTAAACAGTAGTACGTAAAGACACAGTTTTAAATTTATACTTTGCAGATATCCACCTGTCAAATGTTAGGGCAGGGGCAGGAAACAAACAAGCAAGCAAACATCAAGCTGTGTTGGTCAGATGAATGAAAACAAAAACAAACCAAAGCAAACCCCATGGATTTTGACAATTATACTTTATTGTATTTCTCTGATTATGTGCTATTGTCTTCCCTTTCCACTTATTTAACTCAGCATGTCCTCCCTTGAAAAATGCATTACAGTGTCTGCAGAAATGGTAAGAAGTTCCCACAGGACAGTTCACATTTTCACCATTTCAGGACTGCATTTTAAATTAACATTGCCCAGGGGTGTATGTACTGTGATAGCTGTCCAGGTGCATAACTGCAGCAATGTCTGTGATGTGTATTAGAGGAAATGGGACCAGTTTGCCAACTGAAAATAGGTGCAGTGGTGAGCTAGTTACACCCATCTTGCTTTACAGCACATATCTTACAAAAAATGTTTCTGTGGCATGGTGCCCATTCCATTCAGCTTTTGTCAGGTAGGAATTTATTTTGGGAGAAATTCCTGGGCAAGAAACAACAAATTAATGATTGTCTGAGAATCACAAAATAAACAGAAGAAAATAAAATTGTGTTCTGTTTCACATTTTCTTCTTAATATATATGCATAAATTTAGAATAAAACGTAATTCTTAATTCTTGAGTAATTTGGGCTGCAAATTTTCATTATTAGGTGCAACATAGTGTTTCTCCTTTAACGAAAAAAGAAAATAAAATAATGTTAAAATAAAAATCTGATCATGCTTATGGTCATTTAGTTATTTATTTCTTTCACAGAATCACAGAATATTCTGAGTTGGAAGGGACCCACATGGATCACTGACTCCAACTTCTAAGTGAATAGCCTCTGTGGGGATCAAAATCACAAGCTGGTGAAGGGTCTGGAGCACAAGACTTATCAGGAGCTGAGGGACCTAGGATTGTTCAGCCTGGAGAAAAGGAGGCTCAGGGAAGGCCTCATCACTCTCTTCAGTCTACCTGAAAGGAGACTGTAGCCAGGTGGCATTTGTCCTCTTCTCCCAGGCAACCAGCAATAGGACAAGAGGACAGAGTCTTAAGTTGCACCAGAGGAGGTTGAGGTTGGACATTGGGAAGATATTCTTCACAGAAAGGATGATTAGATATTGGAATGGACTGTCCGGGGAGGTGTTGGAGTTACAATTGCTAAAGATGTTTAAGAAAAGACACTGAGTGCCATGGTCTAGTGGACATGGTGATGTTTGGTCACAGGTTGGATTCGGTAATCTCAGAGGTCTTCCCACATCTTCTTGATTCCGTGATTTTGTGTGAAGTTATCTTAATTTGTAACTTAATCCATGCTGTCAGGAAAGAATCTTTCAATTCCACTGACCTACACTATCCAGAAGCTCTTCTTACAGCAGTAATTGTTTAATAGAGAGCTGCAGGCTAAGACAAAATAACTTGTCCTAGTTAGCATACAAGTCTTTAAAATGTGTTTTTCAAGAGTGGAGGCTCAGACATTATTTTAATTTATCTATCTATCTATCTATCTATCTATCTATCTATCTATCTATCCATCCATCCATCCATCCATCCATCCATCCATCCATCCATTCATTTAACAAAGAAGAGATAAGTTCTTCCAGTTTTTAGATAGAAAACAATGCTATTCGGGAGGAAGGTGATGAATGTAAGTTCCTTGGCAACAAAAACAACACATGCTTTCAAGGTATATGGAGATGAAAGCAATAAAATATTCAAAAAAATATGTCCTCTTGGATCTGAATATTTGTGTGCCATTTAATTTCCAGAGTAGTTTGGTTTTGAACCGTTTATAATCTATAATTTATTTCCTTTTTCTATAATGTGTTGCTAAAGAGATTATTACCAAATGGTATTAAAAATAAAGGAGTGCTATAATTTTTAAAAATATATTTATAACAGAACCTAGCTTCTAGCCTAGTTTTATGTATGGGTTCAGATTTAGGAAGGTTTCAACACAGAGGCACAACAGCTTCTGCTGAGGCATTGCTGTACCTAGGCTGTAGTCACTCTCTGAGTAGTAAGCATCTTGCAAAAGAATGTTGCCTAAATGGTATTAAATATGAAAAATAAGGAGTTGTTAAAGATTATTCATCTTTGTAGGTTTTTCTAAATCTGAACTATAATATATAATATATAATACATAATATATAATATAAACTATTTTGGGGATTAGCTGAAACATTAGTGATCTGGACCAGTCAACAATAATTATACTATCTGATGGAACGAAAAGTAGAGTATTGTTTTCTGTAACAGCCTACACTAGAGCACAATTTGAGATTGAAACCTTCTAAACCAGAGTATGGAATGATTCCCTTCACCAAACTTTCGCGTGGCATTTGAAAAATGTTTCAGTGTTTATCACAACTCTTTCATAAGTTGATAAGCTTGGTAAGAGCCATGGTCATTAGAAGTTACCATGGAACAAAACTGTTGGCATACCTGTCCTGTACCATAACATCAGGGTTTTTTTTACTCTTCCTACGGGATTATGTAAATGGAAATTTTTGGTAGCAATGGTCTTCAAAAGAATGGAAGTTTTTGTGCAGAATATCAATTTATAATCTGAAAAAGCATCTTGTTTGCATTTAATGTGATTATCTACATTAACAATAGATGCATAGTACTTACAGCTGAATGAAAGTAGTATGGTCTAAAAGGTATTTTTTAGCTTCCTAGTGTTCTGTTGATCTGGCTATCCAAATCATAGCTCAAGCTGAAAGCTAAATATTCTTGTGCTTAGTTAAAGGTCACATACAGGACAATACCTAGAAATTCAAGGTACTGCGAACATAGGCTTCAAAATGATTAAAAAAGCCCCATCAAAATCACTAAATCCTAAACCTCCCTGAAAAGACAAAAATCCCTAAGTAACAAATCAAAAGCTTCCTTTAAGTAATTCTAATAGTATCAAAAAGAACTGATGAGAAAAGGATGGGGAGAATATTTTTCCTCATCAGGGGGAAACCAAAATTTTGGGCAGGGATTTGCTACTTGGTACTAAATTTTGGTCTGTTTCATGGATCTTGGACAGGTTTTTTTAATTCTCCCTACTTCATTTCCTCCCAGATGCTCCCCTATGCATGCTTCTAGTTAGTTTCTTTATCTAGATTATGAAATCCATGAGACAGAAACACTTAATTTTTCAAATATAATATGTATATGCAGCTTCTGTACCACATTGCATAGAGTTCTTCAGAGCACTCTGTATTACTTATGGAGTTTACACATTATCTACAGGCAGAGCTAGTGGTCATGTAGCCTGAAAAGTCTACATATTTCTCTTATGAATGAATACCTCAGACTGTTTAGCATTCCATGCTCCGCTGTGTCCTACCTCATTAGTCGTAGAGGAATGTTGGCAGAATGATTAGGAAAGACTCCAGGAACTTCCAGTGTTGCCTAGCCACTTCTGCACATCATGCAGGATATGTCCAAATATCTGCAGTACAGTTTCATGGATTTGGAAAAACCAAGAGTATTTTTTTCCTAGATGGAGAGCTGAAACTAAGTCAGTATTCTATTTTGGTTGCCTTTTGGATTTGTGCTTATTTGTTTCTCTCTTAAGGAGCTAAACAGAAAGATACAAGTCAAAACCGGTGGAATTCCATCTTCCATTCAGTTCATGGTATGGAGCCCTCCTACTCAACAGCAAAATTTTCTTCATACTGGACTGTTCCACTCACAGACTCCCTACAAAACATTTCTTATCTGCTGCGTGCTGGGAAGGACCCTACAAAGATCTTCACAACAGATTTTAAAAAGATCTTTATACCTTGCTATACAAATCTATCACTTGAGATATAAAATTTACATTTTTCTCTTACAGTTTCATGGTATTCTCTCAAATATGCCTGCAATTCCTGTCCATTAAAATTATTAATTATTATTAGTTAATATACTGATTTTGTCAGTATATTGATGGGAGATGAAAATTTCAGTTTAACGTAGAAACCTTGATAGGTCCATAATATTGGCCAGGTTTCTATCTTGATACCTTAAAGTCAGAGAAATAATCCTCTAGCCTATATATGCACTTAACTATACATAAACATATACATACACACATACATACATATACACATATATAAATACATAATGCATAAGTATATACATATATACTATACACATATACATACAATATATCAATATATATACATACATACCAATATATGTACATATACACAGAGAGAGAGAGAGAGAGAGAGAGAGAGAGAGATGTGTATATATATAATATATAATACAGGATTTACAGCTACAATCTCTAGAGCTCAGACATTGCAGACAGGTCAGCTGCTGTCAGTTGTAATTAAGGTGCCATAACCTGAATCAGTCAATGCAGAACACAAAGAAATCAACAACTGGGAATGAGCCAGTCTATTTTGTTTAGTAAAGTCTTGAAAAAACATACAGGTATGTACTTGCAGGGGCTTCTGCTAGCATGCTATAATTGCATACTTGAAGAGTGTTTACACACTGTGTTTATTTCATCTGAAAAATTAAGAAGATATTTCTAGGTGTCAATTTGGTGAGTTTTGGATAAACAAACCTAGATAACAGAAAGAATTAATAAGCAAAGATTTTTTCTTTTCTTTTTTTGCATACATATTTAAGGTGAAGGACCTTCAACAAGCTATTCCTTTAGAAGCACTCCAACCGTGTTACTGAAGAGGAGAACATAAAAGCATGCTGCTGCAATGTAAGGGGGGAATCAGCCCACATAATGTGTATGTGCATAATCATGGACATCTATGGTCTACTTCTGCCCAAAGGGAGACTCTCAGCCTGTAAGTCCGACACATTTGCATGGAGCTAACAGAGTTGCTAGCAGGTCAATTAGTGTTTCAAATGTTTTTGGAGTGGCATGTGGGAATAAGTCAGGAGAATCTAAGGCATCTGGAGTGGTACTGGAAGCCACTTAGGCTCCAGCAGACCTCAAATCAAGGTATCTGTGTGTGTTTCATGCAGGGGTGGGATTCATGTGTCTGGTGGAATTTTAAATGTCTCTCTGAGCTTCAGCCACCACCAGAGGAGGGTGCATGTCTCTCACAGGTTCTAAATTGCACCTGTCAGGATCACATCAAACTCTTGGATTCCCAAGGGTCTTTCAGATTACATGAAACACCTCTCTTTAAGCAGTTGATTGGCAACCAGAAAGTCTTCATGTGGTTTAGGTCCTGCAGAGTTCAATGAAGAAGTTATTGATGCAGTAAACAGATTATTTTAATGTAGATACAACCCAGATATTTACTTTAGGGTGAATTGAAACACGCTATAGACTATAAATTCCCTGAGTAGATCTTCACTGACTTTAGAATCATAGAATAGAATCATAAAATCATAGAATCAGCTGGGTTGGAAGAGACCTCCAAGATCATCAAGTCCAACCTCTGAACTAATTTACTAAATCATGGCACTAAGTGCCACATCCAGTCTCATCTCAAAGACCTCCAGGGATGGTGAATCCACCACCTCCCTGGGCAGCCTATTCCAATGCCTGATCACTCTCTCTGTAAAGAATTTCTTTCTGATATCAAACCTAAACTACCCCTGGCAGAGCTTAAGCCCATGCCCTCTTGTTTTACTGCTGGTTGCCTGAGGGAAGAGACCAACACCCACCTGGCTACAACATCCTTTCAGGTAGTTGTAGAGAGTAATAAGGTCTTCCCTGAGCCTCCACTTGTCCAGGCTAAACAACCCCAGCTCCCTCATAGGACCTCATAGTCCTTTCCTCATGGGACTTATGCTCAAGCCCCTTCACCAGCCTCGTTGCTCTTCTGTGGACCTGCCCCAGCACCTCAATATCTTTTCTGAACACAATACTCAAGTTGTGGTGCCACCAGGGCTGAGTACAGGGGAAGGATCACTTCACTTGTCCTATTGGCCACACTATTCTTGATACAGCCCAGCATGCCTATGGCCTTCTTGGCCACATGGGCACACTGCTGGCTCATGTTCAGCCTCCTGTCAATCCAAACCCTCAGGTCTCTTTCCACATGGCTGCTCTCCAGCCACTCTGTGCCCAGCCTGTAATGCTACATGGGGTTGTTGTGGGCAAAGTGCAGGACCCAGCACTTGGCCTTGTTGAACTTCATCCCATTGGAATCAGGCGATCTCTCCAGCCTATCAAGGTCCCTCTGCAGAGCCCTCCTGCCTTCTGGCAGGTCAACACTCCCTCCCAACTTGGTGTCGTCTGCAAATTTGCTAATGATGGACTCAATCCCCTCATCCAAATTGTTGATAAAGATGTTAAACAAAACTGGACCCTGAGGGACACCACTAGTGACTGGCTGCCAGCTGGACACAGCTCCACTCACCAGCACTCTCTGAGCCCTGCCCTCCAGCCAGGTCTTGACCCAGCAGTGAGTGCCCCTGTCCAAGCCATGGGCTGCCAGCTTATCCAGCAGTATGCTGTGGGAGACAAAGGCCTTGCTGAAGACCACATCCACAGCCCTCCCCTTATCCACCAGGCAGGTCACCTGATCATAAAAGATCAGGTTGGTCAGAGAGGACCTGCCCTTCCTAAATCCATGCAGTCTGGGTCTGAGCCTTTGTCCATCCTGTAGGTGCTGTGTGATTGCACTCAGTATGATCTGCTCCATAACCTTTCCAAGCACCGAGGTCAGGTTGACAGGCCTGTAGTTGCCAGGGTCCTCCTTGCAGCCCTTTTTGTGGATTGGGGTGACATTTGCCAACTTCCAATCACCTGGGACCTCCCCAGAGAGCCAGAACTGTTGGTAGATGAGGGAGAGTGGCTTGGCAAACTCTTCCACGAGAGCTCAGACCTGTGGAGGCACTTAGGAATTTAGCATGAAGTCAAAGAGTTTTTATCAACTTCATGTACACTTGCACAATTAAAAAACAAACAAACAAAACAAACCACCAAACCAACAAAGAGAACAAAGATCAAAGAACATATTCCCAGACATCATCTTCCCAAACCTCAAAGTATTCAGATATCAAGTGCCTAAACTTAGAGGTACAACAGTACTAGAAACAAAGAAAAATATTTTTACAGAAAACAACAAAAAGTTTTGAAACGCTAACTTCAAAACACTTGTGCTAGTATTTTTATTTGACAAGTTTCACAAATCTACTCTGCAATAGCACCGGAGAGACTACAAGGTCATTATCCTTCATTTTCTATGCTGAATACTATCAGGGTTATGGACAAGTTTTAAAACAAAGTTTCTTTTTTATTTTGTAGCAGCCTGTACAACATACAAAATAAATTTGTTCTGCAAAGCAATAACTAACCAAATAAATAAAATCTAGATTCTGCAGAGATGTTTCCCATTTTTAAGAGAACTTGGTGTCTCTAGATGCTTCTTTCTAAACAGTGCAAATAAGGACTAGTTAAAGCAAACATCCAACAGCCAATATAGGCAATTTATAAAGAATGGATTTTTGCCTAGTGTCTGTTCAAGGATAGGCAAAGAGTTCTGGCTTGTTTTTAGTACCTCAGTACACCTGAGGAAATTTATTTCTTACATATGTTAGCAGCATGGGACCTGATGTGGTGACTACATTTCAGTTTGTATTTTCAATAAGAAAAGGCTCATCTGCTTGTCAGAACTCTATCAAAATATTCAGTCCAGTTAACATGAAAGTGTCAAAACTGCCAGTGACTTCTATCTTTTAAGACCTATATCTTATACATGTCTTGTACATATCATATATATTTTCAGGAAAATCTACGACTCTTCATTCTTTGGAGAATGTGACATTTCATGTAGAATTTTTTGGGTAGACAAAAGAAAACAAGATGCATTTCAGTCATGCAGCTTGGTAAGGCACATGTACATAGGTATTGCATTGCATGCCATAAACTGTAAGTTTTTAGCTAGAAGAGCCGCTAGTTTGCGGCTTTATGAAACAATATTAAAAGAAAAGCAACCTAGTGGTACTGGTGACAAAATTCTGAGCTTGATTTTGTCTATTTCCTTCATAATTGGATAAATTTAGTTGGAAAGAATTAGATTGCAGAGCAGAGTCCTTCATATAATAAACAATACAATCAGTACAATTTCGAATTCCTACTGCTGCCATGGAACTATGACAATGATGTGTCTATGGCCACAGCAAAGACACATCACTAATATTTCAGACTGAAGAATTTCTCAGATCGAATATCTCAGATTGAAGGATACACTAATTAACTGATAATTATGTAAATATTTTTTAAAAAATAGCATGTAAGCTATCATGTGATGATTTAAAGAGGGTTGTTTCCCTCACTTCTAATAATTTTATTAAATCTTCACAGCTTGCACATCACAGATTCAGACTACTTATACCTTGGATATACAATCTAGCATTAGGTGGTTGGAGTGTTCATCAGATGAATTGCTTGAATTTACTTTGGGCAAAATGGCACCTAATGAGGAAAATTATTTTCAGTGAGGCAATGAGCTGTTAACAGTAATGTTTGGAATATAAACATTTTATCATCATTTACAAAGGCATCCTACTAGGTAGCAAGTAGTAGAGTACATTTCATGGTCCAATCTAATTTCCTTGTCCTAAAAATTGCTTCTTTTTTTTCTTTCGAATCTAAGAATTCTTAAAATCTTGAAGGGACAGTGTTGCATTTGTTTTGCCTCTAAGTACAGTTGTAATACTTTAAAGGGATGACACTGTGCAAAAAAAAAAAAATTGTCTATCTGTTTTGGTTTGAAACCTTGGCAAATTGCCAAGTATAAACCAAAGCAACAAAACTCCTTCTCTTTGCCGAGAAAAGGGAGAAAAACTGGAAACTTAAACTTAAACTGGTTTATACACTTACATGAAAGGGGGAAAATTAAAAGCAAACTACAATGTAAGACAAATATACAAAGGGAAAAAGAAACAAGGATAACTCCACCCTGAGTCACCCATCCAATAATACATAATCCACCACCCCAGCCACTAAGACCCCCAAAAGACACCTCCCAAGAAACACCCAACAAGACAGGAGAGAAAACAATAAAAAATGTTTTCTTCCTCAGCCAAAACTGCTGCAAGTAGTGGCAAGGCCTATTGCTCCCAGCACAGTGATAGCGGGTCCAATCAGCACCCAGCCATGAAGGAAAATTGGACTAGGCACCACCTACACCTGCTTTTATACTTGTTTTGACATCAAATGATATGAAATGTCTCTTTGATTGCTTTACTCAGGTGATACTTGTCCCTTCTAATCTATGTAACACTATCTGGGCCTAATAAACTGAGGCCTACTAAAATTAAGGTCTAATCTAGGCCTAGCTAAAACCAAGGCCAAAACTACCACATTATCTTAGAGAAATAGCAGTTAACTTCTAAAAACATGTTTTGGCAATGTAAATTTTGGAACATAGAGATTTTGACAGTTTGAGAAATATGATTTTATATGTGTGTAGGTGTTTAGAAAGGAAGAGGAAAAGTATGACACTGTAAGGTACTACAAATTGTAGACATTTATGAACAATCTCAGAAGGCACTCAAACTCTGCAGCATCGTGAAGGAGATGCTTACTCATCTCTTAGAGGATGAAAAGTTTGACAGAGATGTGGCCTTGAAAACATTGATGGAAAGAAAGCTCAGAAGACTTAAGATCTGAGATAGGAGGTTCAACTACCATACTGCACTATTTACATTTTGATGTTTTAAAATATCTTGGTACGTGAAAGTGTTAGTAAAAGCTGACTAAGGATAAAGACAGACCAGAATCAGCTGTGGGGTGAACTAGTAGTGACTTGGACTTTGTCTTTTTTTTTTACCAATAATCCAAATAATTTTGTAGGCAAGTACATGAAACAGTATGGTTAAACATTTTGTACTACACCCTAGAATCCAGTTGAAATAATGTAATTCAAATAAAAGAATATAATGAAAAAAAGGAATACAATAGTAAAGACTGTTTTAATTCAGTGTTTCCTAACCCTTGATAATATTGTCTTAAAAAATGTTTGAAGATTTTTAAATATCAAAATACCAATATAAATGATACTGAAATCCTGTAAAACTCATGCTCTGTATTTTTAATTTTGAAAATTCCACAGATACAATCACCATAGATGTTATATTCACAGAGGTCTTCAATACTTTGCATTTCTTATATAAATTTGTTTTATATATTTAAATAAGAACAAGGTAAAAAACTAATATGGAACCTTCAGTCTAAGTTCAGCAGACTTTCAAATATGAGTATGTGAATACTTAATCTTATAATGATATTATGTTTTATGTTAGTTTATTTTGTTGGATTTCATATATTATTTCACATTGTCTTCAAGTTTCATGTGTATAATGACCATTACTGGATATGATCTTCTCAGAGAATGTGGCAAAAAAAGTCATATCTATAGATATGACTATAGAAAAAGAAGCAGCTATCTGCCTATAACTTATTACTTTTGTGAGAACCTTTATTGATTGCTGTTTGTTGCTGGTCTATGTTTCAATTACTATAGTGGATTTCTTGAATTACTAGGATACTCCCCAGGCAAATGATTCATTACAATATTTAGAAGAAAAATGGACAGCCCACATTTTTCAAAAAACACAATTAACATGTAAATGAATCTATCACCATGAGTGTATATAAATGAACATTAGAAAATATGTATAATGTTGTTACAAGAGTCAGGGCAGATGCAAAATGGCAATGAGAGTAAGTATAGATACTTTAATGATTAGTAACTGAACTGTGAATAAAAATTTGTGTACCTAACATACAGATGAACTACTAATGTTTTGAAGTCTTACACAAAAGTGTCTTAAGTATTTATGCTTAAAAATCAAGAACTACTTAAAATCCTCTATTATATCTCGTTCAGTGGTGTGCATGCCATAGCTGTATTGATGTAAATGGTAAAATGAATGATGCATTAATTTGGACCTAAATAATTGTTGGTACAAACTGAAAGGGAAAGTTATGTGAAAGAAAGTTGAGAAATACAGATCTTATACACAACTTATTTCATTTAAAAATACATGTCAGCTTCCCTAAAGATGATGTCAAGTGACCTTTGTATTTGACAGATGTCTCAGAAGTTCCTAGAAATGAATGGACAGGACTACTTCTAAAAAGATAAAGAAAATAAAAAGCAGTGACTGTACTTTCCCTTCTTTACAACAGCAAATAATCTTTTGGGACTATGGGAAAAAAATCCAAACAAACAGCTGCTGCCTTTAGTATCAGAGTAAAATATAAAGGTTTGTTGCAGGTCTTGCTTCTTTCCCCACTTTTGGGAGAAAATATGCTATAGTCTAGGGTGAATATATGTATTATGATGGCACATGGAATGATCATTAACTATATGGAATAGCAATCTGAGAATTAGAGTGATGGATCCACCCCTATGTTACACATCCTTCCCACGAACATCTCAGCTGCAGCACAGGCATCACATTTGCAAGAAGGCTGATCCTCCTATGCAATAGCTACATATTCCTGTGTTGTGGGCACCCCTTCAGGGTGTCCTTGATATCAAGCAGATAAGATCTATCACTCTCAAGGGATTTGCTTATAGGTGTATATGTGTGTCAGTGTGGTAACCATTGCTATATTTAAAGGCAGAATTTAAACTGTTGGGAAATTATGCTCATTGTATTTCTGGAAATTAATATATATGTTGGAGAAGAAAACAGACACTGAAGAAGTTTTCTCTGAAACATTTGCGTTAATGTGCCCAGAGACGGAAAATCTAAATATGGGCAAGAATTAGAAGGAAGGAATAAAGCAGTAATTTTGGGAAAATATAACTGATTGTGAAAATATATGCTATATCTAAATTACAATAAAACTATGTTGCTGGAGTCTAAAATAAAAAGAACACAACCTCCCAAAACTATTTCTGATAAACTTAAGTTAAAGAGAAGATAAAACCTAACAAGTATACAAGAATGAAAATAAGGAAATGATACATGATGTATAAGTGAGTTCAGTAACTTCTGCCTTCAAAGTAAATGAGTTAAAGGTGAATAAAATTCTGAGAGGCAACAGGAAAAAAATAAAGAAAGTTCCATACAAGCATGACCAACAAAAGTAGATAACCAGACCAAGACCAGCCACAGACAGGTATTTGAACAAATGCAGTAAAAATAATGTGGGGAATGGCAGAACAAAAAGCAATGACTGGTTTCAACCAGAGGAAAGGGAGGAACTGTGGTGGATGAGCACTGGTATCATAGAATCATGGAACAATAGGCTAGAAGGGGACCTCAAAGATAAACTGGTCCACCTTTTCTTGGCAACATCGTACTGAAAGCATGGTAAAAAGGCAGTCTAGACAAGATGGCCTAGCATCCTGTCCAACTGAATCTTAAAATTATCTAACATTGGGGAATCCATCTCTTCACTGGGGAAATTATTCCAGTGGCTAATTGTCCCCATTGTGAAAAATTTTCCTCTTGTGTCCGTATGGTATCTCCTCAGGAGTAACTTGAATGGACCAACCCATTACTCCCTGACTTTTCCATGGGTCTTCTTGTAAAAAGGGAGCCTCCACCACCTTTGTAGACACCCTTTAAATACTGGAATATGGTAGTAAGGTCTCTCCTAAGCTTTCTTTTCCCAAATCCAGTTCTCAAAGCCTATCCTCATATGAGAGGCTTCCCAGTATTTTGATCATCTTTCTGGCCCTCCTCTAAACCCTCTGCAGCCTGTCCAAATCTTTTTAGTATAGTGGGGACCAAAAATGCGCACAGCATGCCAAGTGTGGCCTGACAAACACTAAGTAGAGGGAACTGCTGAGACATAACATCCTGAGTGGACTGGCAGTACAGTGTAGGAGCAGTTCATCTCTCTTTACTTTTGTTTTGTTTCCATTCTGGTGTGTGTGTATTTGTCTTTTCTACAGCTATCTATTCTTTGTTTTCTTTATGTTTGTTTTAGTTTTGTTTTGTTTTTACTGAATCAATACTCAGTCTTCACCTTTTTTGTTTTACCTTTTCATATGCTTTGAAGTAGGTCCACCCTGAATTACGAGTGAAATCTGTAAGTGACCAGCTATTGATCATTTGTGATTTGTGTTCATAGCCTTGAGGTCTGCTATGTCTCAGTACTTTCAAGGTCGCTGATTTCAACCTATGTTTATACTCCTAGAGGCCCCTGCTGCAGTATTCAGTGGCTAAAAATGATGAAGGAAGATTGATGAAGCATTATGTTATGTAAAAATTTGAACTGAAAAAGAGAAATACTGGCTAGACTAGCTAGACAGAATAGTGAGCCCATCTGTGGCATATTATTAAAAATCATAAAAGCCATGAAGCAAGAAAAATATCAGAAAACTTCCTGAAAATTCATGTCAGAATGGATATTATGTACAAACATCTTTCTAAAGGTATTTCTTCTTAAATTATTTCACTTTAAAACAAATAATTGGAAAATATAAAGGAAGGAGGTAGTCTCAAATAATGTACAAGACCTGACTCAAGATATAATTAGCAAAAACCTAACCTGAAAAATTCTCGCCATGCAGCATATGTGTATGACCAAAGAAGTAAAAAGTAGGGAAAAAAATAAATACCTGAACATATCAACAACAACAGGCTTGTAAAGCTAAAGAAAATAAAACAAGCAGCCAGATGGATGACACTATAGTGAAATAAAGTTCTTATATTGAAAATTTTACTACTATATAAGAATTTTATTCTAAAAGAGTAGTCCCTATTAAAAAATAAAGGAAAAAGAAATCTTTTAAAAATTATGTCCAAAAGCTGTCATGGTTAAATACAAAATGAGAAAGAACATTAAAAATTATAAAGCTTCATTTAAGAAGAAGAAACTGTATGCAAATATTGAAACTAACAACTAAAATTTGTTGTTCTAAAACAAGACTTAGATAAACAATTTGTCCTAGGAAATTGTTTAACCCCATAATAACATAAATAAGTTCCATTGCCAAAACCAAGAAGCCTTCCAAGATTCTGTATGGTTAAAGATTAGTCAGTATAAGGAATGTCTGACTAAGATAAAATCATAAGACAAAACTACCTCACTATGCAAAAGTTTAGGAGTGTCACACATGAAAGGTTTTGTAACAGAAGTCACTGATAAGGAGCTGTTTCAGATTGAATGTTAATAAAAGAGTTTTCAAATAAATTAATAGAATGAATACCAGCAGACTTCCAGAAACAGGAAAATGAAATATGAAAGTGCTGAACTGTTAACTGTAGTGTGTAATTTATCACTTAAAATGTCCTTTGTACCAGAGAGTTGAAAATGGCAAAAGTGATACAAATTTTTTAAAAGGGCTTTGGAGAACTATAAAATGGTATCTGCACTCAGCAAACTGTTGGACCTATAATAAAGAATAAATGAGCAAATACGATGTAGTAGAATATCAACACAGGTTCTGTTGTAATGCTGCACAAATGTAGTGCATCTCTCTATATAGAAGGTGATAAAGTAGATAGAGAATGATTGATTTATCTACTTGGCTTTCAAAAATAATTTTGAGAAACTATCTCTGCAAAAGAGGATGCCATGGTACAAGGGATTAACTCTTCCTGTAATTGTCAATAAGTGGTTAAAGAAGAAAAAAAAGTTGTTGGAAAAGGAGAGATCCATGGAAATCAGTGCTACTGAACATGTTCCTGAGTGATCTGGGAAAAAGTATGATGGTTACCAATTTAATTGCTGTGGTGTTTTTCAAGGAATTAGGACCTATAATTCAGTATGAAAGCTTGAAAGATATTATAGTGGTGACTGACTGAGGGATGAGATGCCTTAGGTAATTAAAAGCAAAGTAACATGAAATCAGATGACCTACACTAGCTATTGGCATCAGGAAAGATTTGAGCAGTTGTGCTTAGATTTGCAAGATAACAGATGCTCAAAACTTAATAGGAAGGGAAGAAACAAAAGCCAGTATGGTATACCTCATTGTATAAACCCACACATCATATTCTTTTTGCAGTTATACTCCAGGCATTTATCATTCTTCTATATCAGCCAGGACAGAGTACAGCTAGACAAAGTACAGAGAAGAGGAGCAAGTATGAAAGGGATTTGTAATGAGAAGAGACAAAAAACGACAAGAGCTCTCCAGTTTACAAAATAAATGACTATCACAGGATAGAGCTGCATATAAAATCATGAAAACCAGGGGAAAGTTGGCCAGAGTGTAAATATGCAGCAGTGCATAGGAAGGACAGTGACATTTCCATACGGATTTTCTAAATCATTATTTCTAGTCAGTATAGTTTTAAATTAATTTTCTGTAAGTTTAGTATGCCAGTTTCTATGCTGTTATATAGACACTTGACAAGACGAAAGTACTGTCAAATATCAGACTGTTTTAGAATTTCTAAAAGATTTCCTGATGTTGATTGCATATCTTTCTGAGGTTTCTCAGTCTATTAGATCTGAGTATACTATGTGCACATACACACCATCTTCCCTTAAGACAATCAATATACTGCTCTCAGTGCAGTGAGACTTATTTTTTTAAACACAAAGGCCACTAATTCCAGAGAACTTTTTTTTTTCAGTTTGAATTTGAATTTGAATTTGGAGTTCATTTAGCAACATGAAGGGAAGAAAAGTAACAGAACTTTAAATGCAAACCCCACAAACACATTGAATCATTAACCAAAAGTAATGTTAGATAACACAAATTAGCTTATTTGGTTAGTTTTAACATACATAGGTAAAGAAGATACAAATCTGTTAAAGAAGATAAAATACCTCTTCTTTTTTTTTTTTCTTTTTTTTTTTTTTTTCCAGTTAGGAAAATGGATGTGGAGGTGCTGATTGAGAGCTGGCTCAAAAGAGAGGATTGTTCCACTGTATTCAGCATTGGTGTTGCCTCGACCTGAGTACTGACTACAGTTCAGAGCCCTACCAATTAAGAGTTCTCAAATCAATTCAGGGAGGGCAGCAAATCTGGTGAAACACCTAGAAGGCATGTCTTAGGAGAAGTGGCCAAGGACTTTGGGGTTGCCTTGTTTGGAGGAAAGAGATGAGAGGTGACCTCATTGCTCTCCACAGCTTCCTGAGGAGGGGAAGTGGAGAGTGAGATGCTGGTCTGCTGGTCTCTTCTTCCTGGGTTCCAATTAGAGAATACATGGGAACAGTTCAAAGCTGCATCATCAGAGGAGGCTTAGACTGGACATTAGGAAGCATGTCTTTGCCAAGACGAAGGTGGTCAAAGAGTGGAATAGGCTCCCTGGAGAGGTGGTTCATGCCTCATGTTTGTCAGCAATTAAGACTCATTTGGACAGTGCCCTTATCAACATGTGCTAAATTTTGGTCAGTCCTGAAGGAGCTAGGCAGTTGGAATAGATGTTCCTTCTAGTCCTCTTCCAGGTGAACCATTCTATTCTATTCTAATTGTAGGTGTTTACAAAGATTCTAAGCAACAACCAATGGAAAAAAAAATTTTGAGCATTTTATGAAATCCTAATGTTTGGCTGGGGTGTTCAAGGCATTGCAAATGAGAGAAAGCATGGAAGATATTATACAGGAAATGCTGGTTTTTTAGAGGAATACAATGGAATTTCTGTTGCTCCTCATTAACTATTTTTATTTTAGGACTGAAAATCTTTTCTAATTCTTCCATTGTAAGTAAATGCCGAATGTAAGAAAAAGAATTTCTAGTGTTCTGTCTTCTCCAACTGAAGTACTACCTGTCTACCTACCTAAACATGTCTAGTGTTTAAGCTAAAGATTTTCTGGGTGAATATCAGCATGTCGGCATCTTACCCCTACTGAGAAATAAATTACTCACTTGGATATCTCAGCATATGAACCACTTTGCAGTTTCATTTTAAATTGAACTAAAGGTTTTATACAACTATTGACATTCATGTGGTAGGTTCTCAGTACTCTGCAAACTTTTACATTCACAACCATATTACTGACTTTATTGGGATAGCTTTTCACAAATATAAAATAAGAAGAAAGGAAGATGATAGGTTCAAGACTGAGTGACTGTTCATTTTTTCTATATATATCATAGCATGTTTTGGATATAACATTTTCAGAAGTACAAATAGCCAAAGGATGTACTACTTAATTCTAGAACCAGCAGCTAAGATGAAAATAACCAATATATGAAAAAAATCCCAAACACTATAAAAGGGAAAAATGTAATGGAAAAAATGAAAATCCAAATATCTCCATGTACAGATAATCTAGGAAGGAAGTTATTTTTAATGCCCAAAGGATAGGAAAAAAACCTTAACCTATGATTAGAATATGAGAAATGGAAAAAAGTCCACTTTGACTCTACGAATTCAATATTAGCTTCCAACTGAAATTTGTGAGCTGGATGGAAGAGGCCTAGTAAGAATTAACCCCCTTTAGAAATACCTGTTCATAACTTACGTAAATGTATTCAACAGTGAGGGCCTAAGAAGAGATTAAAACCAAACCAAAACTTAACAAAAACCCCCAAAACAAACAACAACTTTAAAAAAATAAACCAACAACAACAACAAAAAAAACACAACCCCCCGCTCCCCCCCAAAAACAAAAAAAGCAACTTCACTGTGGATCAAGAAAAGGAGGAGTCTTTTCTGCAGCAGGCAACTAATAAAAGCTATGAAGAACAAGTTGAATAGTTTGTCAATGCAATGAAGATTGGGTAAGAACTATTCTGAGGTAATAACACAGTGAAATACCTGAAATGTAACTCATCTTCTGACATTGTCTTTTAACACATATGCAATGTTCTCCATGAATTTGTCAAGTTATATCTTAAAAAATATGTTATGCTTTGTTCTCACCATTGCAATTAGAAAACTATTTCAATACTTGAGTGATTAAAAGCCCCTTATGCTGAAATGGTTTTATATCTCCTTGGTAAAAAAGGCAAAACACAGCATCATCTCTCTTCTAGACTTGATTGGTTAGGCTAACTGACACACTACCAATGAAAAATGCAAATAAGATTCTTTGCCTTTTTTTTGAAAACAGGTGTGTTTTAATGAAAACCAGAAGCATAGCCACACTATTTAAATAAATAATCAAGATTTCAAAAATGCATTACTTGGTAGAATTAGTAATAATGTATGAAATTGATAACATTTACGAGACATGTGAAGCAAAACAGTGTGAAAATGTTGCATGCAGCATGTGTTCCTCTCAGGAGGGAAAGAACATGCACATGTTAAATACAGCAAAAGGCAGACTGCTTGCACCAATCAAACAGAACAACTGTGTTTATGCCAGCTATTAAGGAAAAATCTTGTTGCACTTCATTAAGAGGGGAGTTGTAGAAAAAAAATCCAAATTAGCTTTAAAACATTTCCAAAGCTTGGGGAAAATGTCCCAGGTATATCTGCTAATATCTCATATTCTGCCTGGTCTTGGCAGAGTGTTTTTTTTCTTTTGATTGCCTAAAATCAATTAAGATTACTTCTGAATATTTTTCCTGGATAGCTAATCATGTAAAATTATACACTGGGGAGTAAATGGACCTCAGACTCCATTTCACACATACCCATCTAGTGGGTAGGACAAAATGTAATGAATAAAGAAAACTATAGTTAAAAATCTCACAGGAATCTTTAGGAGATTAGAGAATAGGTTTTTCTTTCACCCTATGTACATACCATTTAACACCTGTAGAATTACCCTGGACTTGCCAAAAGAAGATGGAAATCAGGCCTTCTAACTTGTCAAAATTTGTAGTGTTCTCTTAAGAGTTAGAACTAAATTAAAATTAAACTTTAATTTTCATTTAAAAATTAATTCAGAGTCAGTGTTTTTTCTGTTTTGTTGTTGTTGCTGTTGTTGTTGGTTGGTTGTTGGTTTGTGGGATTGTTTTTTCAGTTCATTTA
>VWZD01002528.1:73956-100045 GCA_013396695.1 Sakesphorus luctuosus
AGCTTATTTCTGAGCAATAAGAAAAAAATGACTGGACCCAGGATTAAAAGTAGCAGAAGAATGAAGTAGAGGGGGAGAACAATGGAAGATTTGGATGGACTAATTTTTTCCTGTTACCTGAGTTTACATAACATGTGAAGAAGAATCAAAAATGATGCAAAATTTAGACATGCATTATTTTGCATATGCATAGGTATTCTTGCCCATGTATAAAATATCTGTGCATGCACATTTAAACATATGTGTACATACTCTTACATATACCTTTTTGTTTGTATGAAACCAAGCTAAACCAACCAACCAACCAACCAAACAAACAAACAAACAAAACAACAAAAAACAAACCAGCAAATGGTGCAGAATGAATTCATACCCTACCTGGAAAAAAATAGTACATTTTCCTAGCTGATAGTGGACAGGTAATTTAGGTGGGTAACCAGAAGAGATAAAAATCCCACCAGGATACTAAAATGTCCTGAGCCAAATACAAGTCCATTTGGGGACTGCAGTATGTATCTGGGTTGTCCAGGTCAACTGCCTTAACCTCATGCATGGAGGATGTGTTTACAGCCAATAGTGCTGTATTTCCTATTTTGCAGCCACCACTGAATTTACAGACATGGCAAAACTGACAGGTTCTCTCTTTTAAGGAACTTGTAATTACTAGCAGGTCCAACAAATGCATAATTGCTGAAAAAAACTAGAAGAGTAAATTACATGTGTGTCAGAATAAATCATTAATTTTCCAACTTTTTTTTTCTGCTTTGACACAGCTGATTTTTTTTAAATGGTGACATATCAAAACGTGAAGAAAAGATATAAAAGATTTTTTTTAGTTTAAAAAGATACTCCATAGATAGAAAAATGACAAGCTGTGCAATAAAATGCTATTCTAACAAAATATCAGACTGATTAAAAATACCAGGGGANATTTCATTTAGATTTAATTCTACTGTTTACCCTACTGTATTTCTTTCATTACATTGAAATATTTAAAAAAAAAACAAAACAAAACCCAAAAAAGCAGCACCCCTCACACACCCACACACACACACACCCACCCACACACCCACCAACAAAAAAAATTCAACACAACAAACGTTATACCTAAGTATCACCCTAATTTTATGGTCAGGTATAACCATATTTTAACTTGTTTCCACATAACCTCTACACATAATCTTTGTATATACATTTTCAAACTCCTATCCAAAGTTCATTCTTGACTATCAGCTTTTGTTTCCTTCTAAACCCCTCCTAAATGAATACACCAAATAAACAGGAACACAAAAAATAATGATTCAAAATAAGACTCACATTGTAAATTTAAATGCAAAGTTAGCAGGTACATCTGGTAGAATCAAGTGAAAACTGTGTTTAATAATGTCAGTTGGAAAAGATATAGAGCCTTGTAGATACGTTTTATTATGTAGTTAATAATTATAAAAATGCAAAAACATTGAGTTCTACTGAGTGAGACAAGTGACTTAGAAAATGTATAGAAATAGGTGAAATTACTCACTTATGAATACAGCAAAAACCCCCAGTCTATATGTTCCAGCAGAGATCTGATTCAGTCAAGACTATACAATAGATGGACCTGCAATATATAGTGAACAGTCTGAACAGTCAGATATATATAATAATTTTCATGATGTTACTTTGTGCCACTTAACAATGTTTGCCCCAGGAGAGGTTCCCTACTCGGTTGATGTTCCGACCATTGGAGTAAAAGACATTTTGTCAGTTGTTTGCATTTTTTGAGTTTACAGTTTAATAATCAATATATTTCCTAAAGAAAATTTTACAACACAAATATCAATGTAAATAAAACTAATATTTTTTTCAATAATAAAATGCTAATTTCAGGAAAAAAAATAAACTCAAAACTTCCCATACAAAATAGTAAAACACATTTCCTTTCACAGTAAGGGGCAAGGATAAGACTATTTTGAATGGACTAAAGAGTAGACAAATCTAAAATAGATATATTTACAGAGGAGTATGCAGTTGGGTTGTTTCTTTTGATGTTACTAGAATATAAGTTTTTGTTAGACATTTCTCAGTGGGTATAATCACAGTTGCCATCAAAAGAATAAAATAATTAGAGTAGTACAGATCATCCAAGGGTGATTCTCTGAGCCCTCATTATTCAAAATGCACAGATAAGGAGCTTATTTCTGAGCAATAAGAAAAAAATGACTGGACCCAGGATTAAAAGTAGCAGAAGAATGAAGTAGAGGGGGAGAACAATGGAAGATTTGGATGGACTAATTTTTTCCTGTTACCTGAGTTTACATAACATGTGAAGAAGAATCAAAAATGATGCAAAATTTAGACATGCATTATTTTGCATATGCATAGGTATTCTTGCCCATGTATAAAATATCTGTGCATGCACATTTAAACATATGTGTACATACTCATACATATACCTTTTTGTTTGTATAAAACCAAGCTAAACCAACCAATCAACCAAAAAACCCCCAAAACCAAAAAACAACAACAACAACAACAAAAAACCCAAACGAACAAACAAACAAACAAACAAACAAAAAAACAAAAAACAAACCAGCAAATGGTGCAGAACGAATTCATACCCTATCTGGAAAAATAGTACATTTTCCTATCTGTTAGTGGACAGGTAATTTAGGAGGGTAACCAGAACAGATAAAAATCCCACCAGGATACTAAAATGTCCTGAGCCAAATACAAGTCCATTTGGGGACTGCAGTATGTATCTGGGTTGTCCAGGTCAACTGCCTTAACCTCATGCATGGAGGATGTGTTTACAGCCAATAGTGCTGTATTTCCTATTTTGCAGCCACCACTGAATTTACAGACATGGCAAAACTGACAGGTTCTCTCTTTTAAGGAACTTGTAATTACTAGCAGGTCCAACAAATGCATAATTGCTGAAAAAAACTAGAAGAGTAAATTACATGTGTGTCAGAATAATTCATTAATTTTCCAGCTTTTTTTTTCTGCTTTGACACAGCTGATTTTTTTTAAATGGTGACATATCAAAACGTGAAGAAAAGATATAAAAGATTTTTTTTAGTTTAAAAAGATACTCCATAGATAGAAAAATGACAAGCTGTGCAATAAAATGCTATTCTAACAAAATATCAGACTGATTAAAAATACCAGGGGAACAGAACATTGTTTCATAAGGCCCTCTTTCCCATGTGGATCGTTAGTGTGGGAGAAAATCCTTGTAATTCTTTGCACTGCTCCCACACATACGCCTACACATATCATCACTTGACTTTCAAACTAACAATAGAAGTGTTAGTAGAGCTATCACCATCTGCAGAATGAACTGTGCATTTTTAAGGCTGCAACAATCTCAGACATTAGCAGTAGTAGTCATATAGATGATAAGCAATACCCTCTTTCCATAAGAACCATGTAGAGGTCAGTTCAATGATATGTTTCCCCACACAATCGTGACTATAAGTTCCTCCACATTAATAAATCAGTAAGTTGAAAGCTATTTTTCAGTTTCTATGGTTTAATAAAAAATAAGGAGCATCTATATTGTAATGGTGGGAACAATGAGATACTCCAGACCTCTCTATACTTACACAGTTAAATTATTTTGCTCAGTTTTAATGATCTTGGAGAAAAACCCACAATGAACAACTAATGATTATTGCAAATAAAAATGTATGGGAACTGGAAGTTCAAATCAGTAAAAGGATTCCTGTATCTATTACCTATTCTTCTTTTTTTCCTTTTTCTTTTTTTTTCCTAATTAAGAATTGTGACCTGAATTAGAATGCTGGCCCCCAAAAATGAATTCTGTTGTCCTCATTCTTTTTTTCTAAATGTCTATGTCTTCTGATTATTTTGAAGAAAAACTTAAGGTTTTACATATTTTAGTTTTCTAACTGTGTACAATTCATTATGGTGAGAATTGAAAGGAGAAAAGCTTTATGGTGGAAAGACTGCTGGTGTGGTAACATAGGCTGCTTTTCCCCTTGCTATATTGAAACCATCAAGAAATCCTCAGAGGAAATAAATATTGTCAAAATATTGGAGTCATGCAGGAAAGGATTGATCAGAAGTTTTTGTAGATGATTACACAGGGAAAAAGAAAATCAAGTAACAAAGGAACAAAGCTAAAAGTCAGGTGACAGAGTAGCAGACCTGGAACAGAAACTCAGTTACAGAATACTAAAGTTGTCCAATAGAACATCAAGGCTGAAAAGCAGGATAACTGAGACCTACAGCATACAGGGTGGACAGACTTGGACCTTGATCTTCTTTTTCCTCTACCAGCTACTGCTTGTGTCAGTCAAGGTGCATCCTTTAAAAACCAGCTGCACAGTTTCTTTTCAGTGACCTGAGGTTTCAGCCTATTTAAAATATTTCTGACAGAAAAAAGAAATCTGATACAGCCTTTGGTAACAGTGTAAAGGCTAAAATACCCACCTGCATCATCAATGGGGACTATTAGTACATCTGGGGAAAATAAGTGTTCCATACACGTCTTTCAGCTTCAAGATTAATCTTCAGAGATGCCACAGTCTGCTTCTAATAGTTTTGCTTTTCTGTACTATGGAATGTAAGGGTTCCCTTATGCTAGGAATGTGTCCTATTTGTACATAAGCATTATCCTAATTTTTTCCATATAGAAGTGGTGCAGAGATCTGAGTTTGCTCTGCCTGGATTCGAACTGGATTTCATTTGAGAATTTTGCAGCAGGAAACAGTAGGGCATTATTCTTTAGGCAATACACACTAATTTAGGCTTAGATTTCTAGCCTAGAACAAGGTATGCCTATCTACCATTGGAACCACAGCACAAAGCATTCTCATGTACTTCATTTGCAGAATAACACTGCAGGATGATGAATGTCCCTGTCAGGATTACATGGATTTAACTGAATGAATAAAAAGATTGAAAATCATCAATTTCTAATCAGGGTCCTGTAAAATCCTTGAGGATGTGTGTGCTAGTTACAATTTATCAAATCTAATGTTCCATCATACTGCCTGGAAAACAAAACCTTTTTGTGTTCGGAGAGCATTAAGATGACAAAAAATTGTCTCTTTCAGGACCTCCTCAGCTGGGAGGCAGGTGAGAAGGCATTTTCAAGACATTCAGTTTGGATTTTCTGTCTATTTAATTAGACATCTATATTTAAGTACTTTGTCCTTCCCTTCCCTTCTCTTCCCTTCCCTTCCCAAACCTTCTCAAAGCTTCCCATCTCTTCCCAACCTTCCCTTCCCAAACCTTCCCCCTNCTCCACTGCTCTGCTCTGCTCTGCGCTCCTTTGCTCTGCTCTCCACTGCTCTGCTCTGCTCTCCTCTTCCTTTTCCTTTCTGAACAGTTTTCTGTGTTATGTATATCATTTATAATCAAGGAATGAAAACACTTCACTATGTCTCCAGGCATTTTTAGCAAGAGCATAAATTCTGTATTATATGTGAAGAGCTCAGCGACTGCACTGTTTTGAGAGATGTGTGTATGGAAACTTACACTGCCTTGGAAGGTCTTACTTACAGCTGGCATTGCTTTGAAAAATTGTGTTTCATTTGGCTGCTACAATGTGCTGTGCTTGATAAAGTCAGCATACAATGCTATCAAGGTTATCTTGAGTTCAGCAATCTGCCATTCCTCTTTCGGTTGACCTCCCTCTTCATTGCAACGCAGTCTTTCCTCTAGATCCATTTTTGTTTAGGTTTCTGGAAGAAGTCAGCCAATTAATGATGTGTTGGATGAGAATTACAACAATGTAATGCATACATAAATTCATACATTTATATATGGGGGGTAGATTTAAAAAAATTGAGATGTGATATCTTTCAGAGTCTTAGCACACAAAAAAGCACCACATTTCTCTTCTTTACTACTCATTCTCATCTCCATTTACACAAATTTTTGTCATAAGTGCTATTATGCAAATTGAAAAATTGTATTTGTTTTCCAATATAGGACTACTATTATTCACCAAATAAAGTCATTTTGAAAATTACCTACTTTGTGGGTGAAATTCATAACTTTCAGAAAAAGTAAAAGATACCTTTTAAAGGTAAAATATCTCTCATGTCCCAATCTCTTCTATGGAGTCTGGAAAAAAATTTTGGTCGAAAATAAGAAAACTAACAGAAGGTTTATTAATGGAATAAAAATAGCTGTGAGCACTCATCTGAAATTGTGAAGTTTTGATGATGCAATACCTCTCTATCTTTGGGTTGATCTGAACTAAATAATTTTTCAGTTTGCTTAATGAACAAAAAATTGTGCTTGCTGTTCTTTTGGTATCTCATGAAAGTACTTGAGCTACTATAAAAAAGAAAAGCAACTATTGTATTTGAAATATTTTGCTTGTGTTAGTCATGACAGATCAGTTTGTCTTTATAAATGGGAAAATGTGGAGTTTTGACTAGTGGGAGTCTAGGGTTTATGTGTTCCAGAACCTCGGCTCAGAAGCTGAAGGAAAGTGACATTAATATCTACATAGTTATCAGTTTCTTGCTATGTATGTATGACTGAAAGTTAGGAAGGAGAGCAAAAACCGTTATGTTGAGCAAGCTTAAATGAAAACATATTCTGAGGAGTTATGTGGAAAACTCAGCTGGAGAGAGATGCTGACATGCTGAGTTTGAGAATATTCACATTAGAAGGGATTGTAATGTTGTATCTTGTCATATCTTATCACCAACAATGATTATCCCAACAATATTTTCACTTATAAGACTGGATGACTTTCTCAACTGGATGTCTTGGAGTAACATTTTATCAAGGGACCTCAGGCTGAAGCTATCCAGAACAAAGCTTGCCACTGTCTTTATAAAGACTGTCACTTCAGTTACCAGTCATCTGTGAATTCCCAGTGGCAATTTAATTTCTGAGATCCATAACTTCCATAGTTGTAAGACTGAGGTCTCTCTGCTACAGTCACTTTTAAGGGGACTTTTCTATAGGTAGCCTTTCAGAACAGGCCTCAATAAATGTTCCTTTGACTGTCATTCTTTGTGTATCAGTTGCAACAGTCTTTCCCTCTTCAGTTTCATTTATTTTTACTGTGGTACCACTGACTTTTGCCAGCTGAATATTGTGTTACCACCTTCTGCTCCTTGTATAAGCTCTTAGAAAGGAAATTGGAGCTAAGAAAATTGGCTGTTACTATGTGTAGGAAGATGGTTTTCTCATTAAGGTCAACCTTATAAAACCTAACTTCAATAACCAAACCATGTGTAAATCTCTTAACTCCAAGTCAAAGGGTTGTCAGGGAGCACCAGAGGAGGTTCAGGTTAGATATTAGGAAAAATTTCTTCACTGAAAGAGTGGCTAAGCATTGGAACACACTGGCCAGGGAAGTGAGGGAGTCACCATCCTTGTAAGTGTTCAAAAAAGGTTTGAGTATGGAACATGAGGACACTATTTAGTGGTGAACATGACAGTGGTACTACACTGGTGGTTGGGCTTGATGATCTTAGAGAATTTTCCAAACCTGAATGATTCTGTGATTATTCTGACTCATTTCCAGAAGAAGATCTTTGGGAAGTAAGGGACTAGTGGAGAACCTGATGAAAGAGAGTTGCTCAGATGAAAGTGTTTCTCAGTCTAGGATGTTCAAAACAGAGAGAAATAACTCAGACCTCCTGGATGTAGCAAGAGATGGATGCAACCAGCTGCAACAGTGTCAGCTCAATCACTCCTTGCACTGGTTTTGAATCAGTTCTGGTTTGGACAAGGATTATTAAAAAAAAAAATTCCCTGATATAGATACACAGAATCATAGAATTTCTCCATAGAAGGGACCTTAAAGACCATCTATTTACAAGTCCCTCCCATGGACAGGGATACCTTTCACTAGACCAGGTTGCTAAAAGCCTCATCCAACCTGGCCGTGAACATTTCCAGGGATGAGGAATCCAAAACTTCTCTGAGTGACCTGTTCCAGTGCCTCACCATCCTCACAGTGAAGAATTTTTTCCTAACATCTGATCTAAACCTACTCTCAGAGCTATATCAGATAGACCTGTGTGAAAAATTAACAGAGGAACTTATTGCCTTATGCATTTGTTTTAGAATTATAATTGGATGGAATTACAAACTAGTGATGCAAGCTTGAAAGTAAAATTTATGACTTTGTAAAACCAGCATGAGTTGTATATAAATGTATACATTATATTCTATTCCATTATACATAAATTACATATATGTTAATGCTGGCATCAGTTATGGAGCCATAAGAACTCAAGAGCAAATACTTGGCTTAATCTTGAAGTCATATTTTTATGAGGGAAAATATAATTAAAAGAATGATACAGTATAGCTCTTTTAAAAATAAACTATATTTCACATAGGGTTTATAATTCAAAATGTTACCCTGTATTTGGGTGTCTCAAGTGGGATCAACTTTCATAATTACCTAAATCTGCTCAACATGTCTAGAGATCAGAATTTACATAGCTGAGGCAGTTTCGGTTTTAATTTTTCTTTCATATCTGTGATCAACACAAAAGGCAATAGGATATTATCAAACTGTTTGCTAATATCTGCAACACTTTACTAAAAGAGGGGGGAACCTGTAATTTAAACAAAAGTGGCATTTAATATTTAAAATATTTCCAGTATTGTTATAGTTTAAGCTGGCAAAATGCCAACTGCCTGGTACCCAGTCAAAAGGTCTGTTCCTAGAGAAGGAGAGTGAGGGAAAAAACCAGAAATGAGGCTTTGGACATGGTGAAGTTCTTATATTTATATAGAGAAGTGGAAAGCTTAACACCAAATATGAAATAGCACATAGTGACAGGAAACAACAACAGGCTCACTGAGGTCGCCCCAGCTAACAAGCAGAATTCTGAACTAACTAAACTTCCTCCCCAAAGGAAACCTCTTAGCAAGAGGGAAAAAGGAATTAACAGGAATATGCTCACTTCCCCAGGTAAACAGCCACGCAGACCGGCAGCAGGGCCTGATCTCAGCAGTCAGGGAGTAGGAACCCTCCTGCTCTGAAGCATGGACTGAAAGGGCAGAAACTCCTCCCCCTTGGCTTGTTATACTCCTCGACGCTTCCTAATGATGTCAGATGATATGAAATACCTCTTTGGCTGCTTAAGTCAGATGATACCTGTCCCTTCTAATCTGCATCACGTCTTTTGAGGTTTGCTGAAAACTGAGGCCTAAATGGGGACCTATGCTGACTAGAGCCAAAACTACTACAAGTATGCCCATGAATTTTGAATTTAGATATACTCTTATGAGAAAATATTCAGATGGGTTTACAAACACTATTGTTTCCAGCAGATATATAAATAGTTAAGAAGTAGCTTGCAGAGAAACTTTATGTTAATAATCTGTTGATTTGGAAGGAAACTCATGATCTAGGTCTGAATTATGGCACAGAGATCTTTACAACACAAATTTAACATTCTTATTTAGAAATTAAACTCTTCTTTTCACAGGAGGGTAAAAGAATAGTTGATATATTTAACCAGGTATAATCAACCTAGGCTTTACTGTGTCTGAATCTCTTACAGTGGTGAATAAGAAAGGGTGAACACTTCAGTCAGGCACCAAAACTGATCTTTGGCATTGTCTGAAGGACCCGGTCATCAGGGAAAAGCAGTGTATCAATTCCTGCTATATCTGAAACTACATTTGAATATGAATATGTAATATATGCTAGAAAAGAATAGAAATATAGGATAATGACTTTCATAAGGCAAATGTGAAATGAAACAAAATAGAATTAAAACACCTTTGTATGAACAATGGATTCTCTCAACACAAAAACCAAACAAATAAAAAAACCCCANCAAATAAAAAACCTTACAACAATAGCAACTAACTATTGCTAAACTTTTCACAGTTGTGTGATTAAGGAAGATTAATTAGGGAAAATATTTTCAGAAGAGGGTAAAGGATAATACTTCGTGTTTAAAAATAAATAATCACATGTGTACATGAGAAAACTTTTCCCAGTAAAGAATAGGACGTTTAGATAGACATGCATTACTACTAAAATATTTAACTCATGCATTGACTATGTGAGGTCTAAGACAGACATTCCCCAATATAGCAATCCTCCATTCATGTTGTATCCTAATTTGAAAATAATGAAGTTTTCAGAAAATAACAGAGTTCTGCATCATGATTTATGAAACCTAAATTCATTACGCTTCTAGAGAAATCCCTTTATGTAATTTTTATAGATAAATCCAGTGGATTATTTTAAAATGAAGTTTAAAAATGTATGGAAAACCCAATAACCCTTGGTTTTTCACATAACTATTTATAAATAGAGAAAAAAACTCCTCTGTAGTAACTTTCTGAAATGATTGAAATAAAAGTTTCCCCCTCTCTGATATACACATCAAATGAAGAGTCAAAATAATATAAATTGTATGTGTAAGCTCTTCTACTCTTTTAGGATTTTATATATAAAAATATATATTTACATGAACAGAACTTTTTTCCAGACAGTTTTCAGACTTTAAAATGGTTTTGGAGAAAATTTTACAGCAGCCTGGTTTTGACTTCATATTGAAGATTTTCTTTAAAAAGAGTGAAATAATTATTTACTTATTCCGCATTATCATCAAAAAAAATCAGTGACAAATATCTTCTTTGATTTCAGCCTTTCCAATATATTTTCCATTTCTTAATAAAAATAATTAAAATACACTAGGTGAAGATATTTCAGTTAAAATCCCTACACTTTTTTTTAATTAAATTTTTAATAATGGACATCAACAAATCTTTATGTTTTGGTCTTCATTTTCTAGAGAAAACAGAAAGTACCAAAGTAGTAGATGCATTTGCATGATAAAAACATTCATTAAATATCTACTCAGAAATGCTAAAAAAATATTAGTATTAATTTTCTCCTGTGTCAAAGTAAGCATCTCAGGAGAACAAATATTAACTAAGCAGTTTATTATCAAAAAATATATAAATTTATGGTTCTAAATGACTTGATTAACAAATATCAGCCCAAACTGTGTGTTAGATCATTGTCAGTTGGCAAAACAGGGTTTAGATTGCTGAAACTTAGGTTGAAAGTTTAGTGCAGTCAAAGTGAAGAAATCATATAAATGTAAATGAACTTAATTAATTCCTTTGAATGAAACATAGCTGTGGAAATGCTATCTAGACTATAAAGATAAGAACTATCATTTATTAAAACATAAAAGTAAATTCATATTTTTACTGGAAATAAAAGATCATTGACTATGAGAAATATGATATAAAATGCATTTGATTAGTGTTTACAAGCTCAGATACTTTTAGTTTGCTTAACAGTGAATGACACACTAAGAACTGGTTTAAATATTTTGTTTTGTACTGAGTGAAACAAATTGGTGCATAATGATATGTTCTAGATACTTGCAATAAATTAAATTTTGTTTTAAATTGCCTCTGTAAGGTCTAATGGGTATAAATGCCTTTGAAAACTGAAGTATCATCCTAGTCAGCATCATGATATCATAGAATCATAGAATCATAGAATCGATTGGGTTGGAAAAGACCTCTGAGATCATCAAGTCCAACCCTGGGTCCAACTCCAGTCCCTTTACCAGATCATGGCACTCAGTGCCATGTCCAATCTCAGTTTAAAAACCTCCAGGGATGGGGAATCCACCACCTCTCTGGGCAGCCCATTCCAATGCCTGATTACTCTCTCTGGAAAGAATTTTTTTCTAATATCCAATTTAAATTTTCCCTGGCAGACCTTGAGCCCGTGCCCCCTTGTCCTATTGCTGCTATAACTTCCCTTCAGGAAGTTATACGCAGTGATGAGGTCACCTCTGAGCCTCCTCTTCTCCAGACTAAACAATCNATGGGGTTGTTGTAGCCAAAGTGCAGGACCCAGCAAGCTCTTCTGCCAGCTCCCTCATCACCCTGGGATGGATCCTGTCTGGTCCCATAGACTTATGAGGATCCAGGTGGCTCAGTAAGTCACTAACTATTGTCTCCTGGAATATGGTCAGGAGGAAACTTTATAGATCTTCAGGTACTCTTACAAGGAAGGGTTTATCTGGATACAGATTTATTTCATGTTTGGCTTTCTCCTTCATATGTGGAAAGTTGAATTCAGGTGTCAACAGTGTAGGTTTCTACAACTGGGTAAAGTCTTTATGTCTGCGCTACTATTTGTGAAAGAAGTGCTCAATATATCCAAAGGGCATTTGGTTAGTAGTTATTCAGGTTTCCATCTGTATGTAGCTGAATGTTTTTCTTCAGGATCTATTGACGACCATGATCAGATATCCACCGGGAGTAAGGAGAGGACAGGTGTGTAGAAGCATAATTAATATCTCTATACAGAAACATAAGTTCAGGGTGCAGAATCTCAGTAAATCTGATTGAAAATAAAATTGTTGTAGTTTCCTCAACCCCAGATATGCAATGTTCATTAAAAAACAAACAAAAAACCAAACCAACAAACCAAACCCAAACAAAACACACCCCCCCCCCCCTCCAAATATGTAATAACTCTTTATGTCAATAAAATGCAACTTGTTTCAATGTCAGAGTAGATCATCTGGAAATAATTTCACTATCCTACACTATGTTCTTCAGTCCAAGTCATTGTATGACCATGAGTTGGTTGATTTCTCATCATCGAATGACATATTGAAAAGAGGCAACTTTAAACAAAATAAATTATTTTACTAAATCAGAATACTCAACCATTTAAACATCTCTCAGCCTGAAAAATGCAAAATTACAGTCATAGAAGACTGTAGCCTTAATAATGGAAAGTAGGTTGAAAGAGAAGAGCTTTAATATCTGTAAGGATCTGGAGATAAAAATCAGTTTTGAAGTAATCCGATATCACTGAATACAATATATGTATTTTAACTACCTAGGAGGTTTATATGCAGATTAAATGGCTGCTAATTAGAAATCTCATCTGGAAAGGAGATTGTTTTATTAGCCAAACAACTTTTTTTTCAATAACTGCAAAATTGATCAGAGATAGATAAACCTTTATGAAATTGAAGGAAGAGAGATCTAGTGTTTTCATAAGGTTTTCATAAAAAATATTCCCTTGGATTTCTTTTCATTTCATTTATTTTATTTTTCATTTATTTTTTTTCCCTGTAAACTTCATTTCTTTGTCAGTCTATTCACAGTTTCATATACTGAGCCACAGGAGGAATTGCTGTCAGCAGCATTTTCTTTTAATGTGGCATATTTAAATAGGATTGCTTTGAGTCCTGAGTGAATATGAATCTCAGTTGCTTAGAGAACACACAATCTTGTATGCAAATTGTGCATTTATTAGAAAACAGTTATAAATCTGCGTATACTGGATCCTAATTTTTAAATGTTGTTGTTTTACCCATGATCAAACTGAAATAAACAAGACAAATAAAGCAGAACCAGTTTCAACAAAGTCTTCATAACAGTTGATTATTTGTCTCACAAGTTAATTAAGAATACATTAAAAAATAAAAGGGGGATGTGGCATTCACTGGCTTTATGTTACAGTATATTTTCCTTTACATGGTCCTTTGTAACTTTACATTGTCCCTTACGCTGCCAGGGGTAGTAAATTCACAGCAAATGTCCACAAGTTTTAGTGACTGCACACGGGAGAGAAAAATTAACTAGGCAACCAGATTTACAGTAATCCTCCATGTTTCTCTCCCATGAACTTTTCCCATAGAAGACAAAATGTGACTGATTGAACTGCAGTAGTAATTTGGAAGGCAGGTGTAAGAAGTAACTAAGATTCATCAGTTTGCCAAATAGCTTTGTTTTGACAAATTTGTAATATTGCAAACAACTAATGAATGTCGCCAAATTTTTCAAAATGGGTTTACAAAGAGATAGTATTTGTGATCTTTGTTTTCTTTTACAAAAAGTTCGCAAGCTCATATAAAGTTTATTAAAAGTAATGTGTGAAAATAGCTGTAGGTAGAATAATTTCTAGGAATTTAAATGTGCATAGTTATATTAGAAAATCAATTGATGTAAACAATCCAATCATTCTAAGTAATAAATCTTTGCCAAATCTCTTTACCATCAATAATAAGTCACATGTCAATGGCCTAATGTTGAGTTATTTTGCTCTGAGTTATAAATAAAAAGAATTTTTCTTCAAATTGTGTACTATATCAAAAGCAACTAAGTTAAGCAATTTATACTATAAAGTATTTGTTATTGTAAATTATGAAGCAAATTAAAAACAGGGAAAATCTACTATTTTTAGCTCAGGTCTTGGAAATAATGAACTTTTATTTTTTCTAAAGCTGAATATTGCTGAAAATGAAACAATATTCTTTCACAGTACCTTTGTTAAACATTTGAAAACTGTGATACACCAACTCTTTAGCGCTTACTGAAAATTAACTCTACACATGCATATACCTGGTTTCTTGAGATCTAGTAACAAGCCAGGGTGAGAAATCTGTCATAGAGAACCCTTGCTTCCTTAAATTACCTGCAACTACATATAGATTTTCATTTAAAAAGAACATGTGAGTGAGCAATAAGGATTGCAGGCAGCATGGTGTCAGTAGGTGTAGAGTGGTTTGATAGCTGCAAATGGCTGGCAACTGTGATCCTTCTACTCACATCTCAATGCAGACAAACAATTTTACCTTTTTTCCAAACTTAGTTACTAACGGTAAAATGTAGCCTTTGCTGGATAATTACATTAATAAGGGAATAGAGCATCTTTCAAGACCCAGAGATACCATGAGACTGTGTAAATGACAGGAATAACCTTTAAAACATTGCTCAAATGACTACTTCTCTCTTAATGCAATCTTCACTGTTAGGGTTACCTGGACGCAGACATTGTAAGAATCTCTTGGGAGACACAGTGCCAGTCTTCTTGAGTTAATGTCTAAAAATAACATAATTGAATTGAGGTCTTTTGTTTTCTCCTCTGCCAAGGGGAGTTCAAATGCACTGGCTACTTTTTACAAGACCTGCAAACATTAAATAATTTTCAAACTGAACAGCAAGCATCATGCATAATGTCTCTGAACCACTGTTCTGTTTAATAATATATTTAAAATTTGAAGTACCATGCACATAACCAAACTTATGCAATCAAGGGGCATAGTAAGCATTGTAACTATGCTATTTGAAATTCCTGAAATTCCTTTGTAGTTCTTTAACAAATATCATTTTTGGAAAAGCAATGAAATGGAACACATTCATTTTTCAGCCTGCAGTCCAGCACACAGGTGAAGAGAGGCACTAACTTCTCAGTTACGATAGAGTTGTTTTATGTACACCCGGATTCTTCACATAACTGACAGAGCTGGAAGCACTCGGTCATTTCACTGTGCTTATTATGCATTTTGTGCAAGAAAAATAATCCAGAGAGCAGAAGAATACTTTTAAAGATGTTTTTACTATACAAAACATGCCAGAATAATATGCAAAGAAATAAAAACCCAAACCCCAGAACAATACAGTACAAACATGAGTCAAGTAGACAGGTATGTTCTCTTGAGAGTTATTTTTGACAAATCACTTACTTTCTAACTGACACTAATCTGTGAAACGTACTTATGATACAATAAATTTTTTTAGAAACAATATGGAAATTACTAGGGATGAAAACTCCATTATTTACTTTTTGCAGGTAGGATAAGAGCATAAGGTCAAAACAATGTGCCCCAGAAACCAATTTTGAAAAGGAAAAGCCCTGTAGAGTATTTTGATTTTTCTTCTTTTTCTGTACTCCTGCTGGTCCTTCTCTGACATTTACAGATGAGTCTTCCATCTCATCCCATCCTTAAGCCAACTTATAAATTATCATCTATAAAGTATTTCATGTTTAATTCAATTTAATAGAATTGAATTCAATTTAAATAAGGCAGCAGACATGAAGGGCATATGCAAAACACTTTTCATGAATGCTTATGCCTATCAGTAAGATAGCCAAAAGTTACTGGGGCATTTGGCATTGTGAGATTTACTGGCACAAAGTAATTCACTCTGTCCCAGTTTGTGGTCACATATCAGTAAGAAGGGATTCCTAATTACCTCTCAAAGTCTTAGCCTGGAAATATTTTGAATCTTTAGATGACATGCGGCCCATTTGTATAATTTAATTTTTACTTTTAAGGTGTGTGTATTCTGCATACTTGATGTCATTTATACTACTTTAATGACATAGTTCAAGGCATTCTGGAGATTAGTTTTGAAACAGAAGTTGATGAAAAAATAGCTTCTTGTGGTAAAGTGGTATCATTCCAGCTGACAGAGGTGCTAGAGTTTTTCTTTGCATTATATACTTTTCAGTTTGTTTTCAACCATCCTTTGGCTTATAGGATGGTATCCCATGACTTGTAAGAAAAACAAACCCTAGTATTAGAAGAAATGGTTAATGCAAAGAAAAAGTACTTAGACCACAAAATTTTATGTATTTTAAAGAGCAGCCTTTCAAGAAAAGTGATGGAAAGCAGTTCAATTCTTTCTAATTTGACAAATCAGATTTGCTTGATCTATTATAATTTTCAGGAGTTCCCTTTCCTTCTCTACTGTTTCTCATTCCTGACAAAATGGAGGACATAGTCTTTTTAAAAGTTCCCTTGAATATTTGAATGAGGAGTCTTTGTGACTGTCCACTTACTGATGAAATGTCATTCTCTTTGGAGGGGAAGTAGAAAGGGAGAACAAACAGCTCCTTCAGATCATTTACTCACATCACCTGGAAGGCAAAACTAGGCCTAGTTGGAAACTTTTTTCCCTGTTTCTCTTCCTTTGCTTTTTTTTTTCTACTGATAAAGATGCATCAAATACTTCCTTCAGTTAAACTTTTTCTTCATGTTTTTTAAACATCTATTTTCCCACCTATATATGCCAAAGTTACTTTATCAATGTTTTTTTTGTTTTTGGTTTTTTTGTTCTTGTATGTTTCTTTGTTTTAAACTCTAGGAAAAACATTTGAAATAAAGAGAAGTAAATTGTAGGGAAGCTGAACAACTTTGCTAGAAGAGACCAGAAGTGTCCAGATAAATGATAAAATGACAGAAAGTACTCAATAAGTTAATTTAGCTTTTTAGGAATCTGTAATTCTGGAAAAGCAGGTCACAGGAATGATGACTCTACCATGCTCTCTGGGCAGCTCATTCCAATGCTTAACCACTGTTTCAGGATAGCATTTTTTCCAGGTATCCAGCCTTAACCTCCTTTGGCATAACATGAGATCATTTTTCCTATCCTGTTGCTACTTGCCTGGGAGAATAGACCAATACTCACCTTTCCACAATCTCCTTTAAGATAGTTAGAGAAAGAAATAAGGCCTCCCTTCAGCCTCCTCCTCTCCAGGCTAAACACCCCCAGCTCCCTCAGCTGCTCCTCATAGGACTTGTGCTGCAGATCCTTTACCAGTTTGTTTGTCCTCTGGACACTCTCCAGCACCTCAATGTCTTTCTTCTAGTGAGGTGCCCAGAAGTGGACTCAGTAGTGTTAACTTATACCTTCATTTTTCCTGCTGGCCTTGAGTACTCATATTCCAGTCTATCCAAAGCTGGCTTTCATTATTTTGTTGTCTGGTATGATCTATCTTTACTCTGTTTATAATGCTTGTTCCCGTGGCCCACTAAATTTGGTTATTTCAATTCCTATTCTTGTCAGCCTGTGTCACTTTGTCTTACCTTCTCAGTCCAAAGTGAATTTTGCATGAAAACCTGTTCTCAGAGAGGTCTCTGTTCATTATTCTGCTCATGCTTAACCCTTATGAATGACACATAATGATAGTTAACAACAAAAAAGAATGAAATATGTACATGTACATATATATGTGTGTGTGTTTGTGTATAACTGCCAATTTCCTAGTATTGTAGGGGCCATTAAGGTGTGTTTAACTAACCAACACAAATGCATATGATTATATATCCAATACAATTCCTCATTTATAGCTGCTGTTATTCTAATAATTTCTGTTCTGTCAACATCTGTCACTGTGCCCTTTGAAGTAGGAGAAATAATTCCTTGTGTATTGCTAAAAAAACAAATCCAGAAGAATTTCCAGTTTTTTTCAATCTCTGGATGCTACAAAGATAATAATAAGTAAATAGAGATGCCACTTGGGAAGGGGAGTTCAACATTTGCATGTGTTAATTTGGGAAAATGAAGGCTTTAACCATACAAATACTTAAATCGGTTTACAAGAAATAAAGGTATCAAACAGTTGGTGTTTTAGTAGCAATTTCATTTTCCCAGAAAAAAAAAAATTAACTATTTTGTAATGTGTGTTGTGGTTTTTCAAGTGACTTGGCAATGAAGAAAATGCAATTTTCTCCAATGAACTGCATTTTGTGTAATAGTCTGCAGTTAAATCTGTTGAAACATAATCATATTTACTTTTATTTACTCTGACCATTTCCATTATGGTGATTTTTAGGTATACATATTAGCAAACACGCAATTTCCCTCTTTTTTTTTTAAAAAAAAAGACCATAAAACAATAAACATATCAATACTAAAGTTAAATCTTTTGAAATTCTGCTTAATATCAATACTAAAGATCTACTACACAGATGAAATCATTAGAGTTCAATCGTCTTTAATCTTATGCCTATTTATTTCTGAAAGCCTGGGAGAGGAAATTTAGCCATCACAAAATTTTGTGGTTTGAGTCTGTTACTCAGCTTTGCTCTGCTGTAATCATGTTGAACAGCTATACGGTCTGATTTTCTCCTAAAACATTTCTTATGCTAAGAATGGTTCACTTTAGACAGCAGAATGAAAAATTTTAGCAATACAAACTGATCTAATGATTTAATCCTTATACAGATGTTATCCAAGGATCAAAGAGCATCACTGAATAAATTACGTATTAGAACTGGCCAAGGAAGGAAAATTGTGTTTCCTTAAAGTGTTACTTAGATGCCTTTTTTCTTTTTTTTTTTCCTTTTTTGTTTGTTTCCAAAAAACCCAAACAAAACCAAAACCCACCAACATTTCATTTTTTTCATAAAATGGAATGTTTTTTAAGTGTATACCTCCCAATTAAAAAAAAATATCACAAGAGTGTTTTCACTCAGTTCTCTGTGGAGAAGTGACACAGGAATTTTGGTTTAGGCCTCAGATATTTTCTCTCTGGAAACTTGCCTGAGTATCACGAGCTTTCTAAGCTCAATAATGTATCCACAGCATGTTTTGATAAAAAGGCTTTTCTTCAAAAATTCTCCCATTTCTGCTAGTAATGTGCTATTGCTTCTCTTTTACTAAAAAGAGAACCTCATTCTCTGAGAGATGATGAAACCTGAGAAAGATTTCCTCATGTTTCCTTCTTAACTTAGACAAACACAGAAAGGATTGTGGCTGGATTAAATACAATCTCAAAAATTGCCCAGATTACTGCAAGGTGTCAAGTGGGCCAAATGACCCTTGCAATCATCTTTCTGTCAAATACTTCAAAGTCTATAAGTTCTGTATGAATAGCATTTGATTACTTAAAAATAGGCCTCTCATTCGTGTAAATAATAACAAAATAGGTATTATGGAACAGCTAATTTCTAAAGGATAACAAACTGTTGCAGCTGTCATTCTACAAAAGAAGTAAACACTATTACTTTTACAATGTGAGAGGGTTGGGTTTAGCACTAAAAGATACAGGGTTAACCAGGCTTTGTCTAAAATGATGTGAATTATGAAAGGTTTACACAAAAGGATGGAATCATTTCTGCCCAGCAGTATAACGGTTTTAGCCTTAATAGCTTTTAAAAATAAAGACATGCCAGCTTTTGGTAGTGACTAGTGGCTTCAGGTATATTTTCATAAACACAGAGAGAACTAAATATGTATCAAGCTATCAGAATAAGGGTCAGGAAAATAAAAATTAAGGAAACCCTCAAACCAAAGAAACAAACCAAACCAACCAATCAACAAATTACCCAACCAAACAAAAAAAGAGAAATACCCATATACACAATCAGTATGGAACACTTCAGGAATTTGGCCGTTATATAAACATGTTTGATTAAGGAATACAGAAGCAAGAATAATTTCTTCCAGCAATAATAATAACACTGTTCTCATATATTTTTTCTGGGAAATAATGTTGCTTCATGATATGAAAGGTGGTTAGTCAACTAGAGTGAGCCTGGGGAGGGATTTCAAAGTGCTCTAGTCTTTAAATATAAAAATTTCTGATAAAGAGAAAGAAAAGATGTGACTAGAATTATCCCACTGTCTTACCAGGACACGGTCACGGCTAAAACTTTGATTGTTAAAAACTTATATGTAAAAACTTACATATAAAAGACACGATTATTCTTCACTTGAAGTTAGACTGTTCCATTAAGAAATGTGTGCTTGTTCTACCCAATAATGGCAATGAGGAAATGGGTGTCAATGAGGAAAATTCATGCCAACCAATAAAACTGTATCTGTAGAACAAAACAATTAGTGCTAATGCATTACTTGGCATTCGTGTTATCAGAATTTCAGAGACATTTTACTCCTGCTGTTTCTAGCCTGGTTTTGATCGATATGAGTAGTGGAATTGCTCTTGGTGTGCTGCTGGAGAATATATGATTTACCTACATGCTAAGGAAATCCAGAGAGTGCATTCTGAGACTACTCTGGGATGTCGTTATGGTTTAGCCAAGTAGGCCTACAATTTAGGTTTTAAAGTTCAGACTAGGCCTGGAATTGTCAGCTGACTTGAGCTGGGTTGGGCTAGCTAACAGCTGACTTCTTCTAGCCAATAATATTGTATTCTATACCATATTACGACATCATCTCAGAAGGGGTAAGAGCCGGTGTGTGGGTGTGGCTTGGTCAGTTCCATCATGGCTGAACTAGGAGGAGAATGTCCTGCAGCTCTTTCTACTGTGCTGGGCCCTGCTCCGGCTGCTGCTACTTGCCTTTTGTTTGAGTTCAGGGAAGTAGAAACATTTTGTTGTTACTCTTTGTCTTTCTTGCAGAGTGTCTTTTAGAGTGCTTATGAATCTAGAGTAATAGACTTTATAAAAACTGGGGAGTGGGAAGTTATTTCTTATTATATATAACTTGTGTAAGTGAGTGTTATATTGTAGTTTCCTCTTAGTTTTCTCTTTTCTGTATAAATACATATAGTTAGTTTCATATAGTTAGTTACATATAATTAGTTATCTGTCTTGGGTTGAGCTGGCAAAATGCCAACTGTCCAAGGCAGAGTGAAAAGGGAGGAAGAGGGAGAGGGAAAAACCCCTCCAAACTAGGTTTATGCTGAAAGTAACTATATGTTAGTGTATGTTGAGCCAGTGAAGTGGCTCAAATTCCATGTATAACATTATTAACTTCCTGTACAACTACGGAGTGTAAGAAAATTTGCCCAGAGAGCACATGCAGAGTAACAGGTTTACTCGTCATCCCTAGAATACAAGATTAGGCCAGACTCAGCAGGGAATAGATTAGTTGGTGATCCTAAGCACCTGAATGAAATGTCTAGTCATCTTACAGGTTTATGTCAAATTCTAGCCAGACCACTTCAGTTCCAAGATAACTTCTGTTCAACAGAGACATTAATGAGATCACAGACTTTTTTTTCTTCATCGTTTCAGTGATTTGACATGATACTATTAAATCAAAAATGAACCTTTTGGTTCTTCAGTTCCTGTGTTGTTACTGTCACTGACAGTCCTTGGATTTATTTCTGTGGACTAATTAGGATGATACATAACAACAGGAGTTGAATAATTGAAAGAATAGTATTTAAAACAAATGCTAGTACTCTGCAAGACAAGAAATGTATTTTGTTCATGAATAATACAATATTATTTGTGTAGTTCTATAGATGCAGTATAATGTTCAGGTAGATTTTGTAAGGATATACATTCCACAACATTCTCTATGTCTACTAGGGCAAAAAATTTTTAGAAAAGAAAACCATACTGCCATCTCGAGCACATGAGTGCCAGCTCGAGCACATGAGTGCCATCTCGAGCACTCATTCCCTATAAGAGTATGTGCTCATTCTTGGTTGGGAGAAAGGTGCATGAAGTTGATTGATATTTGAAAACAAACATATCTTTCCTTAACATTGTGTTGGCTTTTCAAAAGAGAAGTTGTTCACACAAACACGTCTGATTGACATTTCTTATAGGCTTTCCTTCACTGAGATAGGATTTCTAGTCAAACTTGTGGACAGGAATACAAGAGACTGATAACTTGGAATAGTTAAATCACTCCCTTATGAGAGCCAAATTCAAGCCCTTATTCTTTCTAACTCACAGGATTGATTTGTCTTCACTAATTGTGATGTCTTCTTCCTACTGTCCTTGTCTGACTTTACATCAACACAACTTCATGGTCTTAGAATTCAACAGGTGTATCATTCCAGCATCTCTCATGACTTCACATTTCAAAACCTTCAAGCATGGGTGCTCTCTTTGGCCACCTGCTTCTCTGAGAAACTTTAGCTCATAACAAAATCAGTGCAACTAGTCATGTTGTTTGGAGACATGCTAGCAGCTGCTGGCACAAATGGTCCTCATAAAATCTCAGCTACTGAAAGGTGCAGACATGTAGAGGATTTCCCTCATCCTAACCCCACTGCTGATTCAGACAGCTTTTTCACCCTCTCTGAAAAACATTTTTTTTCAGGGTGGGGCTATAATCCCAACCTAGTTCTCCTGACACCAAATTTTGGATAAAAGGGTAGCACTTTGTGTTGGGACTTAGCATTACATTTCATATCATGAGAACATATGTTAGAGGAGCATATAGAAAAAATATTGGCATGAGCCAGTGTTGCACCAAAGTTTGAAGCTATGAGCTATAATGCACATATAGCAGTGCATAAAAGACAATCAAAATTATCACTCAGGTACTCTGAGGAACGTTTTTTAACTCACATCCATTGCAAAATATTTTACTTGTGATACACTGAATTTTTCACATGCTGTTCAATTCCTTTTTACTCAGAATTTGGTTGAACGGAATGGGGGAGAGGTGTGTATAGAACAAGCAGTAGATACATTTGGAAGAAACTAATATGGCAAAAAACTGAACAAATTTTCATGTTTTGCATGCAGAATGATTTAAGATCCATTAAACAAGCAATCAACTTTGTACCCCCAAATATCAGAAAGGAACATGCTGAATGAATCACACTACTATTTTGTACAATGAAGTATTACAAACCATTAGAATACATTTTTAAATGTTTTATTTTACAAATTAGATTTCGGTATGAAAGAAATCAATCCATAAATTACGGTGTTTATAGATCAAATCTGTATCTACATTTTCAAATAACATGCTTGCGTACTATATGCTAAGACTTCCTAAGGTTTTATCTTAGGCCATGAAAGTGAAAAACACTAAATTAATGAGGTACTTATATAGAAGCATAAATAAAAGTATAAAATTAGGTTGATCATCAGCTCAGAAGTTGGACTGTTTGGAAGGGAAAATTTACTGAAACTGAAACTGTGTACTAAAAAAGAGTGACAGAGAAGTTGCCTGCCAGCCTGAAAGTTGTGAGCCCAGAGCTAGGCTGGGAACCAGAAACATCCTTGAAAAGTCCAGCTAGTCTCTCTGAAGTACGGCTGGGGTATCTAGATGCCAGAGATAACCTCAGATACCACTAATAAGTGCAAAATCAAGGAACTGTGAAGACACTGTTTTCTGAAAAGGTGGAAACAATCTGAGAAATTTAATGAGTATGGAAAGACTGAAAACAGCATCATTAAAGGTGTAAAATCGAAAATAACAGCATATATTTAAAGTGGTGATGTCCTATGTCCTGTTGAATCTCAATGATTTGGAAAGGACTAAATTTTTAGCTAAAGTTGAGCCTCTCTGTCTTTGGGAAATTCCTACACTGCATTTTCCCTTTCCTACACAGGCTGAACACATGAACATGTTATGACATCTTGGACTCTCACTGGACATGCCCATCTGACTCCAAGTCACCTCTAAAGTGAGACTCTGCCTGCTGAATTACTGATCCCACTTTGGGTGCACTTTAGGGGTCACTGGTTTCTCCTCTCGTCTCTGGGATGGGTTTGTTTTGCCCTCAGGAATGGTTTGTCCCCTTCTGAATTCTGTCTGAGTCACTTAGCACCAGTACCATATATCCAGTACTATATATCTGTATCAGTAATCTACCATAAGAATATGGTGCTGTTATAATAGCAATAATCTTGCTTCACTAATGATAATTTGTAATATTCCTTACGTGTTTTGCTGCTGTAGTTAAGAAATATGTCCTTGTTTCTGCTGTTACTCATTGCTAGATACTATTGATTGATACTATGATATTGATTCTTGACATTAATTTGTATACCTTGATATCAATCCAGATAATCATAGATCTATTTGCTAGTGGTGATTTTGTAGTAGCCCACTTGCTAGATCATGATATGTATGTATAGCTACACATACATGCTGCTTTATAATTTTCCTGTGGCTGATATTACAACACAAGAGATCACAAATGTAGAATCCAGGTGTTCTGAGGTTTTATTACAAACCTAAAACTTAGGTAAACTAAATAAAAATGATGAGGTCTTTGAACTTCTCAATAAACTAGAATGATTTTAGGGAGACAGGTGAGGATGCAAGTTGGCTACAGTGACAATCACACCAAAATTTAAAAAAAATATTTTCACAGTACAGAGAGGTTTTTAAGGTTTCATAATAATCCAAATTATGTAAAAAAGGAGACATTTACCTGACATGGAGACATGGAAAAAAACTACAAAAAAGAATTCCTATTGTTATTTAGAAACTTAAACTGTTAGTTTTTATGTGTGAGCAGAGCATGTACATCAGTTATTACTCAAACGAGGGATTTCATGAAGGGTGGTGGCTGACCTACTACTCATGGAAATCACTAGCATGTTTCCCCTTATACAGTGGATTTTAGACTCCACTGTGTGATAGCATGAACTCCTGTGGAAATAACTCATTAAATATTAGCCTTCAGGAAATACCATTTTAAAAATGCTATTATTTATGCTAGTGATCTGTAACACTATTATATTACTTGGTGCCATTTTGATCTCTCAGAAGTAACTTCTCGATTAGGACCAAACCAAAACTGAGAGAGATTTTTCTTCTCTCCATTTTTTTTTTTTTTACATATATGGATGAATTATCAATCTTGGAATGCCTAAAGGCATAAATAAGTGTTTTGCTTTCTGGCATCAGCCATATGGTAGCCCTAGGCAGGAAAATGGCACTTTCATACATTGGCTCAAACACAACCACTTTAAGCGAAACATCCTACCCTAAGTAAGTTAGTTGACTCTCAATCATATTCTGCAATTACTTTCATACTAAAATTGATAGACACAGTACAGCATTAGTAATAATTTATCTCAGTTGTTTTGACTTTGCAAACAGACTTTAAAAGGACAAATGAGAATAACTTCTGCAATGAGAGACTAACTCATCAGGCAATATGATAATATTTGTGTGATCTTCAAATATTTTTTGTGACAGAAAAACAGAGGACATGACAGAGAGGGGCCATGACATTTGTTTTCAAAATATGCAAATCTTTTCATAAAATGTCACTTTGAAATAGAAAGAGAAAATAAACCACAACTAACCTATTACATGATCCATATTAGGAGAAAAACTGTTTCAAATTCACTGAGTAATTGTTCTATGACAGAACAAAAACTGTTCTAAATGACCATGAAATTCTAAACCTTTCAGCCTGAATTCTTTAGTAATCAAAGCTTGTGTTTCCTAGATTGCTATTTCATTCTTCTTTTCTTGATTTTTAGTTGATGTTCCTTATCCCATAAAATTGATCACTAGAAAAGAATGCTACAGCTTTCACAAGTGAGGTCATGGGAGAAACTTTAATTGATTCAATCACCCAAAAAGAAATGTAGAGATGTGCTAGTTTTCATAAAGCACAACAGAATTTAAGAGACTGGGAAAGTACTAAAGAATAATAAATCAATATTAACTTGGAAGTGTGGGGTTTTTTTTAATAAAACACATGTGTTTCATTGCTTTTTGGTTTGTTTGGGTTTTCTTTTCTTCTTTTCTTTTTTATTTTTCCCCAAAGCAAATAAATTAAGCAGTATTAAATGATTCTGCCAGTCACTTCAATGAAAATGTATGCAAATGACCTGAGGTATGGAATAAAAGGAAATATTTCAACCTTATCTGATAGGAAATGGCAGAAGTCAAAAAG
>VWZD01002528.1:103198-132549 GCA_013396695.1 Sakesphorus luctuosus
TTAACACAAATTAACATATATTCCTGTCTTTATAACCAGGGAAAGAGGAGCTAATACTGCTACAGCTCCAATGTCAAATGGTGTACCTGTCTCATAAGGTATAAAGGCTCAAAGGGAGTAATGAATGTGATGTGGATAGTCTGAGTTTCAAGTAAGAAGATGAAACTGAATTCTGTCAGAAGTTTCAGTCACTGTCATTGCAGTCAGCTCTACAGAACCACTAGATACATATTCAACACTTCTTGTTTTCCTTAAATCTATTAATTTAATAATGTTTTGGATTAGCACATGACCTAAAAACACTTGTCTGTGCCATTTTTTTACATGAAATCTGTCATGAAGACTGAATTCTGATTAGTGTCCTTGCTTTTGGAGATTTCCCATTCTTCCCACTGGTGGAGATTCCATCTTTGTCAATCTCTGTTATTAAAACAAACTTCTGTTAATAACATTGTCTCTCCCTATTCCTTAAAAAAAAAAGAAAAAGAAAANCTGAATTGCTGGCAGAAACATGGACCAACAGATTTTTAGACTAAGAATTGATGAGAAATTATACACCTTCAAAAAAGCTTCAATTTCCTGAACTATACAACAAAACATTAAAATCTTCACCTTTACTATTAAAGAAAAAAAAAAAAAAGACAGTAAGGCCAGATTCTTAAAAAAGTTTCCCTTAGGACTGGTGATTTTTTCTCATCAGTACTAGTTTAGCCCTTTCAATATGCAGTTTATAGCAAAGATGTAACACTGNGCTCTTCTCTGTACTGCGCTGGAGCTTCTACTTAGTAAATTTTCTTACTGTTATTTACAGTCAGTTTTGTTCACTCCACCTTTTCCTCATCTCATGAGGATATTAAGTCCAACTCAACAGTTCGCTGTTATGAACTGTCTCCCAGTTCTTAGTGTAACAAAGAATAAAAAAGCAGAATCGTACAAATGTGTAGAAAGAAACCCCCACAGACTGACTCCAAATCCATTCTTTGGTAAGCATAGTGGACCCTGCATCATATTCTTTTTCCTGCAAGCTTTTGATCTAGGAAAACNGGCTTTTACATACCCTTTCCTGTCCTCAGTAATGGCTCCTTAGTTTAGACTTGTCCATTACAATTTAATTCTGTTCAGTCTGTGTTCTTAAGGAAAAACATTTGACAGAGTATCAGGGAAAAAATTTGGGACTGAGGTCCCTGATCTCCAAATCCAAGCTAATGCTCTCACTTGAAAAAAATTTCCTATGAATATATTCACAGAGTCACCAACTGTCTGAGTTTGAAAGGCATCTCAGGAGGTCATGTTGTCCAATGACAGCTCAAGCAAGGCTACCTAAGAGCAGATTGCCCTGAAATGGGTTCAGATGGTTTTTGAGTATATCCAAAGATACTCAAGAATCTACAAGCTTCACAGTCTTCCTGGGCAAATATCCAGGTCAGGGTGATATGGCAACTGGCAACTAAGCACCACCCAAAAACTTGCTCACTCCCCAGAGTTGGGATGGGGGAGAGAATCAGCAGAGTAAAAGTGAGAAAATTCATGGGTTCAGATAAAGACTTATGGGTAAAGAAAAAGCCACTCCAACAAAGTAAAGCAAGGAATTCATTCACTGCTTCCCATGGGCAGGCCGGTATCCAGCCATGTCCAGGAAAGCTGGGCTCTATCATGTGTGATGGTTACTGGGAAACACACCACCATCATCCAGAATGTGTCCCACTTTGTTCTTCTTCCCCCAGTTTTATGTTCTGAGCATGATGCCATATGGTATGGAATATCCCTTTGCTCAGTTGGGTCAGCTATCCAAGCTATGTCCCCTCACAGCTTCTGTCCAGACACAGTTTCCTCACTGGTGGGAGAGAGTGAGAAGCAGAAAAGGCTCAGCAGTAACTAGAACATTCCTGTGTTATCGATACTGTTTTGGCCACAAATCAAAAACTTAGTACCATACTCACTACTATGGAGAAAATTAGCTGTATCTCAGCCAAAACCAGCATACAGGAGCATCCACAAGTTAGGAAGAAGAACTTTGAAGACTCTTTTGAAGCGATGAAGGACCTTGTGAAACCCTCAATACAAGTTTCAAAGTGTAGCTTGACCACATTATGCCCTGATGACTTAAGAAGTAAGGCGACAATTAAGGTGTAGAAAGGATATGAAACCCCATATCCTGAAAAATTGAGTGAGCATGAAGAAAGAATGACAATATTTTGGAACCAACAGGATGAAGAATTTGTTTCTAGCTCTGAGCTATAAAGGGAGATTCCTTTGTTTCTGTGTATTTTATTAAAGTTTTTAAAATATTTAAAAAAAAAGAAAAAAGAAAAAAGAAAAGAAAAAAGAAAAGAAAAGAAAAGAAAAGAAAAGAAAAGAAAAGAAAAGAAAAGGAAAGAAAAGAAAAGAAAAGAAAAGAAAAGAAAAGAAATAGAAAAAAACTAATAAAAAGAGAGAGCTAACCAGTTGCCAGGACTAAAAATCCACAGATTCAAATGTAACCATTTGGGTTATCTGCACTTACTAGACTGAGAGCTACCACTTCTTACAAACCTTAAATTAGCTATTTAACCTTGTGGATACAAACCACAACTCTTTTTAGCAACAAACAGGAAGAAAAAGAAGCTCCTAACTTTAAAAACAGTCGTTGGTGCAGTCAGGAGATCTCAGCAACTTTTGTTCTGAGAATTTCTAGTCTTCTGATTGGATAATATTACTAGGTTAGGAATATCAATGGACTGTTAAGGTCATGGGAAAAAATAAAAGACCTTTAACTGAGTCAAATGAAATGGTTGTTCTGAGGTCTTAACCGTAAAAAAAAAAAAAGTATTTTAAAAATACTATAATTTTAATTGTTTAAGCAGAAAAATGTATAACCACATGAAAAAGAACAAAAATGTCTCCTTTTCCCTTACGTGTCAAAATTACATTAAAATAGCTGTATAAATTTGAATATTAGAAAATTGTTACAAAGATTATTGGTTTTATACAAATACTTTTGCATTGTCCATACAGCTTTTGTTGCATTAATTCCATACTAATGTCATACATATTAAGCGAAAATGGGTACTGCTAGACTAAATTACATTCCTCCCAAGAAATTAATTTAAGAAGTTAAAGTTAGCATATATGAAATTATGAAAATGTGCTATATGGGGAATTAAATACCTTTGTAGAAAAGGCTGCAGAAAGGCAAAAGCATATACTTAAAACAGATCTATAAAAATTCTACTGACTCAGTTTAGGCAGTATGGTGGAAAATACATATTTGCTTCAACATTGGAAGGATAAAATTAAACCTTTTTATAAGAGTACCAAATCTGGTTAAATGAGTCAAAAGAAGATATTAAAAAATGCATCACCTACTAAGCCACTGGATCTTCCATTTTGGAACATTCAAATAAAAAGTTGGTAAGTATGTTCTATTTTCATTACGTTTGAGTATTTTTACCATATCATGCTATTATTTTACAAAATCTTTTCCCTGGAACCCATTAGTTCTGCTGATACATAATGTCTATTATAATTGTTACAGACAAATATATATTAAACCTCATGTTAACTGCATACGTATGGAAATAAAAGTACTAAAACTAAGATGATGAAGAAAGAAAATATTTGCAGTCTTTATCACACTTTAAAACAGATCAGCAACAATCACGCATAAAAAGTATACAAATACATAAAACCAAGTTCTAAATAAATGATGACTGTCATATTGCAATTAGCTCTGCCAGAAATGGGAAACACCTCTATAAAAAGAATGCATTTTTTTTCAAAATAATATATGTATGGCATCTGGTAGTACAAAAGACTGAAGAATATATAGAACAGGCTGTTCAGATATTGTAGCACTGTGGGCAAGTGGAATTTCTTATTCATAGCTTGTGAAACTGCCAGCTTTTAGCAACCTTCATTACCTAATATCACAAATTATGACATTATTAAGTCTCTTGATTTTGTCTGTGTGATCCCCAAAACTGCTTCTTTGTGCTGGACTACACAGTGATGTCCATACTAAAAGAGGCTTTCCCTCTGCCTTAGCTGAGCTTGAAGACTTTACAGAATTCTTCATTTGTGCCTTTGGCTCTGACATGAAGCCCTTTATGATAGGCCCTTTACAATGGTGTCCTTGAAAAACCTTACAAGGTTGAAAAAATATGAAGATGAAAAAGGGAGCTCTAGAGAAAGAAAGCAAATTTGGCAAATAGCAGCTTTTCACTCACTTTTTGCCTAGCATTCTTCTACCAACTGTGATTAGTATTGCCACAATATAAAGGAGCACTTTGCTATTTTTCAGCTTTTTGGTACTGTCTATGCCAAGTTTCTGGATGCTGCTGTCACTCAGCTTAGACCTGATACACCTTTACAATTCAGGTCATGTATCAAAGCCTCTATTTGCTTTTGACCAACGTGAGGTTAACAGCAGCCTATGACTAATTTCAGGATATAGAAAAACACATGAAGTCTGGTGTCAGAGGTAGAACTGGCTCAGGGAGAGCAGCGTACTTGCTTTTGTTACCTTACTGCAGCCGTGGACAGTGCAATAAGAGCCTGATGAAAGCCAGATTCACTAGACATTTATGGATTTGTGGAACAATGGTTTAGTCTCAGTAAATGCACTTTAAATCCATCAATACATTATATGCAGGAGCAGGCCTGTATTTTTTATTATTATTCTATTTTATTTTATTTCTATTTTGAATGGTTTTATAGATTGCATTCTACCATGCTTCAGTATTTTGTTAATCACTAGCTGCCATTTGTTCTTTCCAGCGCTGGCTAAAGACTTTGGGATTGACAGTGGTTTCAAAGATATAGTGTTTATGTTTGAGGTCAATATTCTACACAATTTTATCAAAATCAGATATTAAAAGGTGTATAATTATTTGCATTGTTGGTGACAATACTTGGTCCTATCACCCTGCTATACTCAGCCTTACTATCCCCCACAAGTACCTCATGTGAATCCTCAGTTGCCGAAACTGAGTTAATAATTGGTCATATAAAAGTCATTTGCAGATTCTCACTGTTAGGAACTGCTGGATCTGGTAGCCTGGCTAAGGTGAGGTTGCCAAGGTTTCATAACCCCACAGGTCACTGGGGTTACCCCAGCTTCCCACATGCCTCTGTGTGTACAGGAATCAGACTTTTAGCATATAACCTAAAAATTAGGTGCCTGTGTTCTTCTCAACAGAAATGTACATTCTCATCAACATAAATGTACATAGCCATCACAATCACTACATAAAGCTGTGCAAGAAAGAACCCCTGAGTAGTCCCAAAATAAAGTTGCTGGCGTTCTTAATGTCTCATCTATGAAGGACAGCTCTATCTGACACACTGTAAAGTCTATGCCACTTGGACTTTTCACACTTTTGTCTTCATTTCATTACATAGCTCTCCAAGAACCCCCTCTCACAAAGCCTCTTTCCACTTCAAAACACACTTGTTCATCTCTCCCTTCTTCCTTGTAGACAGAGGGACTTCTCTCCATCATATTGATGGGAATCTCCCCACCACAGTGTTTGGCACATTCGGTTCTGAGAAAAATTTTCTTATATCTTGGGTAGAGCTCCTTTACAAAGATCTTCATTGAAACACATATACTTGACTTTGCAAATTTCTCAAGCCATCTACACACATTTGGACAAGGTGCCTATTTCACTTCCACACATACTGCAGGTTCAGTTTTTTGGTGAGAAATGGGAGAGCCAAGCCGCTGCCTAGTGCTCTGGTGACAATAAAATTATCATCTGGTCCTTGTATTTTACAAAACATTTCCCCTTTGTACTTTCTACTTCTATTAATTTCTGGATTTTTGTTACAAGTCTCACTGGCTGACTGGAGCCAACATCTCAGTAACATGATTTCAGGTTGTCATTGTCCTTGATCAAGAATGGAAAGGAGATAAGGTAATTCTGTGTGTGTCTGTGTGTGTTGGGGGATGGGGGGGGGGGAGGGGTGTAAAAAAACCCCAAACAAACCACATGTATTGCTCTCAGGTATCCTGTGGAAGTCCAAAACCAGCAAGTGCTCTCTTTCCAGATATACCGTTAGAGGACCAATAGCTCTGCTAAGTTTGATCTGGCAAATGTTTTTGGACATTGTGTGAGGCCCCTTTCAGTCAGAAATTGACCAAACTGCTACTGAGACAGTCTGTAAATTTACCTGCTATAAGTTTACAGGACACATGGAGGCTTCAGCATCCCAGGTCATACAGTCAATGAAGGACATGACAGAATAATTGTTGATGGACTCTGACATTTCAGGTAGCATACAGAATGTCCCTCAATCAGCCTGTATGTGAGAGCCTTGGTGGGTATTCCCTGCTGGTGATAATGGTGGGACTGCTCCCCAAACAAGGACAAAGTATGGATGGTTTGTTTTTGAGGCACTAGACACTTGTAACAAATGGATGGATAGAGAGCTCTGATAAGAACTGGTCTCACTACAGATAAGAAATTCATGTCCACATAAGAAAGATTTAAACAGCTGCCTATTTTGAGAAATTACTACTTTTTATTTTTTTTTAATTACCCAGTTCTTGATTGACATAGCCTTGTTTTAAAAGGCCAAAGAGTAACTCTTGCAGGCTTTATAGACAGATATAACTGTGGTTTAAATAATTGTGATTTATCATGAAAATAAGGAAATTGGATTTTTTACCAGCCCTGCAGTATTTAGATGACATGAAGTTGGAGGAGGTGGTCCAGAAATACTGTGAATGCCTTTGCTTCTGTATCTGCTGGTGTTTGGAGAAAGTCTAATGACATTCTTGAAATTTCTTAGGTCTTTCAAGAAGATCCGCAAATGAAAGATATGACTAATAAAGGTCTTGCTTGGCCTAGAATTTCTGTTAATCTAATTAAAAATATGCTGATAGATATTTTAGACTGAAAGGCATCTGTGATTCACAGTGAGCACAAAACTCTTCCACCATGAAACAAGATGGCAATCAACAGGTGTTGGGTTCAGTTCATTTTCAATGTTTGGCAGTCCACAGACTTGTAGCTTGGATTAGCCTTGGCACATGTTGTCTCCTGCTGAGTGTCATCGTTGTGGATAGAAAGGAAACAGCCAGAGAAGAAAAGAACACAAGTTCATGGAAAACAAGATTTCATTAGTCTACTGAATATCAAGCTATTTGTCTCAAATGAAAAACTGCATAAAAATTTAGGGGAGACAAAGTGACTTTGAACAAACTTTCAAAACACTTCAAAAATATACAGTAAAGAAAAATCTTTAACAAATTATTCTGTATAAGTATACAATTTTCAAGAAAAATTTTTTTCTTGTTCAGACAAGCATTAACAGTGCCAGATGGGTGACTTAGAGAACATATTCCCTACCTTCAAAGCCAGCTCAAAGTAGGCAACCAGCTTAAGTAGACAATGCATATAAAATCAGAAACATGAAGGTCACTTGAGCAATTAAAAAGATCAAGTGAATGGTGGAGATATTTTGAGCAGCACTGAAATGATCTTGTTTGCGTGCAGCAATGAACAACAAGTCAAAGATGTCAGTCTATAGGAGATCAGTATAACTTTGTTTTTATTCACAGGAAAGGAAATATGTCTACTTACCAGTTTTATTTTCACCTTCTTAAAAGAGATTTATCGAAGGATATTAGAACTATATATGACATTGCACATACTAAATATTGGGAGGTTGTTTGTTTATGGGTGGGGCTTTTGCATTTTTTGGGGTTTTTTTCTCCTAACAGTGCTATACTGAAATGAATACCATCAGAAAGGAAGAAAAGTTTAAGAATTTTAGGTTCAAGTATTTTGCAAAAAAGTACAGATTTAGACGTGTACCCACTAGCCACTGTCATAGTCAATTCAATGAATTAGAAGTACAGTATGGAAATAACTTAAAGAAAAAAAAACACACACCAGAAAACAATCTAACTCTAGGGAGTCTGTTACACATTTCTCAGCTCTGTTAAATTACACACTAATACCAGCAAAACAAGGTTAGTAATTTTAAAATTTTTCTAACTGAAAGTGAAATGGTTTGTAACAGTACCTGCAAAGAAATGAGGGGTTTTCAAGGGGGCCCATAAAGGCAAATTCCATGAATGTGATACCCTACAATGTTACAAGTAGGACTTCTTGAGTGGTTTCTATTTCATATATAGTCTAGTTCAATGTATCATTTAAGTACACATGCCAAGTGGAATTTCGAAAGCTGTAAAATGTCTGGGACATGAGAATGTAGCTGTTATTTGTGACACAGGAGACCTACAAAATATTTACTTCTTTCTAGATCAGTAGATGAAGGTAAGGTGAAATGCCACAGGACAGCTGAAATGGCACCACGTGCTTTCAGTTGGGAAACTTAATCCAATCCATGTCTCTAACAGAAATTGATAGCAATATACAGAAAGACAATATGATAAAGTGAGTTTGCTGTCACACCAGATAGATGCAATGAGTGATACAATATCTAGACTGAAGGGAAAGGGGAAAAGAAAATACTGCCTTTTCTCTTTTACAGTAAAATATCTTAGTTTTGGGGCAAAAATCCTAGTTTAGACTAAAAAAAAAAAGGCATAAAAGAGGATTGCTGCCTCTCGGAAGCCATAAATTATGCCAACCATTGAAAAAAAATTTCTTAAGGTGAATTAGCATAAATGTGTTACAATTTTGAGAATTCAGTTACATGAAAGTTGTTAAGTGCAAAGCTTAACTGAAGAGGGAGATTGTGATAAAATTTCTTGGAAGTAGCAGTTATCAAAAACTCGGCTTTTGAAAACTGAAAACTACGAGGGAAGTTGTATACAGAGGCAGTGAAAGCATTTCAGTGAAGATTTGTCTGTGGGTCTACACTGAGTTCTGGAATAACCAGCACGTTTTCCCATAGTTCTTCACATTGTAACTATTAGAGTGGCTGAGGGGAGTTGAACACCATCACCTGTCCTCAGAAATTCTAGAGCCCAGCCTGGAAAAAGACGGCAGTGCTATAGTTGTGAGTATGCAGGAATGAATCATAAGGAAGGATCTGAATGAGAATTTTGTAGAGACTCTTGGCAATCAAATACTACATGTGCAAGTGCTATACTAGGGATACAGCCTACAGTGATGAGGATTTACTCACTGAGAAGATGTAAGAACAAGGTCCAAAGAGTAGTGGATCTCTTACTGAAGTCAAAGAAAAAGACATATAGCAATGTTCCCTGTCTGTGTACTGTCTTCATGCTCATCTGTTACTAGCAGAGAGTGAACAGACAGGAAAGAGTCTGGCAGCACATACATTCAATATCATTGAAGGACCTTCTTACTTAGATTTGGGTTATCTGGAACACGAAAACTGAATTCTGACAGAGCGAAGACAGAAAATAGTAGTGTGTAACGTTCTGTAAAAGTTCTGCGAATCCCTTCTCAAACCCACAGCCTTGCTTCTCAAATACGATTATAATATTTTGCATGACAAATAATCCCAAATCTATTGTGACTCTATTAGTTGAGAGACCCATATATATGATATTTAGAAATCAATGCATGTACCAGACTTGCTACAACATGTAAAATTTGGTAGCTACTGTTTTTCTGATATAGCAGAAATGACCATCAGTAGAGTTATAAGGAGTGCAAAACTGCTTTCCAGCATGTACTGGTTGACTTCCAGCATATACTGGTGTGTGGGTTCTTCTCTACCCAGATGTGAGACTCTGCACTTCCTCATATTGAATGGCATGAGGCACCCAACAGCCTAGCCCATTTTTACAGTCTTTTGAGGTCCCTCTGGATGGCAGCACAGCCCTCTTACAAATCACCCACTCTTCCCAGGTTAGGGTCTGCAGCAAACCTGCTGCAGGTAAACTCTGGCCCATCATCCAGATCATTTGAGAAGATGATGAACTGCTTTAGACTCAATATTGACTTGTGGTCTATATTGCTATTTGCTGGCCTCCAACTGGACTTAGTGCCATTGAACATCACCATCTGGGCCCTAATATTCATTTCCAATTCACCTTGCTGTCTCCTCCCCGTCCATACATCAACAGATTTCTGTGATGATCTTCTAGGAGACAGTGTCAAATCCTTACAGAAGTCAAAGCAAACAACACCCACTGCTCTCCCAATATTCACCAAGGCATTTTATTGGTGAAGTCCCTCAGGCTGGTCAGTCATGAATTCCCCCTAATGAAGCCATGAAGATTACTCCTGATGATCTTCTGGTGCTTTGTGTTCCATTAACATGATTTCAGGGGTTAGTTGTCCATCACTTTTCCTAGGGATTGAGGTGAGAATGGTTGGTCTGTAATTTCTTGAGTCCTCCTTATTGCGCTTTCTGAGGATAGGAATGACATTTTCTTTCCTCCAGTCTTCAAACACTTCTCCCAGTGACCGTGATCAAAGATGATCAAGAGTAGCTTTGCAATGGCACCAGTCATGTCCCCTTGCATTCATGAGTGCAGCCCATAAGATCCATGGACCTAATTATGTCCAGTTTGATTAAGTATTCTCTAACCTGAATCTTAAATGCTGGTCTTACTACTGTGGCAGAGAAGGAATGTAGTACCTCAGCCTTTTCCATGTCTGGTGTCTCTGAGGCCTCTGTCCTGTTTGGCAATGGGGTCATATTTTCCATAGTCTTTCTTACATGCCCATAATTGTCATTACCATGCTTAAGTCCTGTTTTGTTGATTTAGTATTCCCTTTAGTTACTATAATCATACCATGCCCTTTTCTTGCCAGTCCCATTCATCAATCCCTCACAGGAAGTAACTCCCTCTGGCAACTCTCTTTCCCCTTTTTGTTCCTAGTTTACAGCTTTTCTTACCAGATATGGTAGTTTGGCTTTAGTTTTAGCTAGGCCTCAGTTTAGCAGGACCTGAAAATGCTACGCAGATTAGAGGGGAGAAGCATCACCTGACTTAAGAAACCAAAGAGATATTTCATATCATCTGACATCACAGAAAGTATAAAAACAGGTGTAGGAGGGACTTTAGCCAGTACCCTTCTTGGTCGATGCTGAGTGAACATGTTATCACCACACCAGTAGCATTAGGACTTGTCACCACTTCACAGTTGTTTCGTTTGAGAAGTACTTTTTCGTCTTTTGTCATTGGTTTTCTCCTCTGTCACTGGGTATCCTTTCAAGGGAGTTTGTTGGAGTGTTTCTGTGGGCTGAGGTCGTGGAAGTCCGTGTTGTTTCAGTGGGCGACTCAGTGGTTGTTGTTTTTTCCACATTTGTATATATGTGTGTTATATCATGTTCTGTTTTTAATTGTCTCTCTTTTGTACAAATATAAGAGGCTGTCGGTTTCAGGCTTTTTCTTTTCCTTTTTCCTTCTTCCCTCCCTTTCCCTAGTGGGAGACTCTGACAGATTATTAAACAGTTGGCATTTTGCCAAGCTAAACCCAAACCCCCTGTCAGGCATACTACTGGTAAAGATACTTTTGGCCTGCCTAGCAAAGTGCATCCTATCTATCCTAAGCAGATTCTGATTCTTAAACAAGTTCTGGAGTCACAGAAGCTAAACCCTGTTCCAACATCAGCTCTGCAATCAATTTTTGGCATAGATTATCAGCTTTTACCCTTTAGCCTCACCAGCAGACAGGCTTGGGAGCAACACCCAGGCCCCTAGAGCGCTGCAGTCACTATGGATACTGTCCAGATTGTTCCATTGTTGCCCACCAGGAGAAACATCTGCAGATAATAGTCAGAATGTTGGACAAACTTCAGCAGTAGCTCTGCAACATCTTGGATCCAGGGACCCATAAACTGCAAAAACCTCCTTAAACAAGTAGATGGGTTCCTCTGTGCCTTGTAGCAGGGGCACCCACTGCTATCACTTGTCACTTACCCAGATGCCTCACTGTAAAGCACATCTGGCTCTTCCACAGCTTTGAGGTCAGCAGACCTGTTCTGTAGTGACAAACCACTTACTTTTGTTGCTTTTTCTGTTTTATTTTACTAAGTTGCAGAGATATGATGTGTTATCTGAGTAGTGTAATTTCTCACTGTCATTTATTATACCCTGGCATGCATTGTTTGACAGATGAAAAAAGTTCCTTTCATTCGTTTTTGGTCCTGGACATTGGTGTGGCTGGTGATGAGACAAATAGCCATGCAAAGCTTTTAATGAAACCAGGCAGAACTACTAGTTAGAAAAAAAAAAGCAACACGTTTTCACAGTTCTTGCATGCCTAGTGCTATTCCCAGAGATCAACAAAACACCATTCTATATCCTGGAGAATGCATTATAAGTAGTTTTAGAAAAGACTACTTAAAATGTAAATATAGTTGGAATGTGGGGTTTTGGGAAATGTCTCAGCAATGGTTTTCCTCTTTTAGAAGTGTTTTAACATTTCTTACCACTGTATGTGATCTTGTCCTATGTCACTCTCTTATGATCCATTAAATTCGGTTTTTACCTTGCCTGTTTCAAGTCTTTTGACCATCAAAGTCATAAATAAAACTGTCCCTCCACTCTGGTAGCATTTATTTCCCATGCACATCATGCTTTCCCCATATCTTTTTTTTTTTTCCTAATTCTCAGAGGTATTTTGCCAGTTTTCAACTCAGATTCAGACCTTTGCTTATGTTCTGATAAAACCTTTGCTTCTATTATTGGAACAGTCTCCTTTTTCGTGAAGAAATACTATCATAAATAATTTTTCTTCACACACGTGAATAGTTATACAGTATGTTCTCTCCTTTTGATGTGTCCTTTCTATTTTAAATTAAGGTGCTAAAAATTCAATCTATGTATCATGGAAATTTATGACATGTTTCATAAATCAATCCTAAAAATAATCATTCTAGTACTTTCTAAACTTCAGAATATTATATTTAATAAATCAATTGAAGTGAATAATTTGCCTTATTTGCAATTGGTGTGGAATGTGCTATAAAAAAGTTAGATTTGCTGCTTTACTAACATTTATAAAGGTTGAAGGAAGTTTCTGTCTTTCACAGTAATGCAGTATATATCACATATTTAAAAAGACTAAAAATTAGTTATAAATGCTATTCACATCAATATAGAAACATTTGGTTTTATTTGTTCAGACCTTCAGGGGTAAGTATGAAAAAAAACCCAATATAGCTAAGATGAACTGAACAAAATTTTTGCCTGTTTACTGTTGTTATTCAGTCTTTTAATGGAAAAAAGCTTTTTCTGTATGACAAGGGTGCTGCTTTTGGCCGAGGTAGAGTTAATATTCTTCACAGTGGCTACTGTGGGGCTGTGGGGATTTGTGTTGATAATGCACACAATACACAGTGTTGATAATACAGAGACATTTTTGTTATTGCTGATCAGTGCTTACACAGAGCCAAGGCCTTTTCTGCTTCTCATACTGCCACACTGGTGAGGAAGGGGGGGTGCATGGGAAATTGAAAGGAGACACAGCTGGAACAAGTGACCCCAACTGTCCAAAGGTGTATTCCATATATTCCATATAATATGGCATCATGCTCAGAATATAAACTGAGGGGAAGAAGGAGGAAGAGGGGGACATTTGAAGTGATGGTGTTTGTCTTCCCAAGTCACTGTTATGTATGATGGGGCCCTGCTCTCCTGGAGATGACTGAACTCCTGCCTGCCCACATGGATAGCAGTGAATTAATTCCTTGTTTTGCTTTGCTTGTGTGTGTGGCTTTTGCTTTCCATATTAAACTGGCTTTATCTCCACCTACAAGTTTTCTAGATTTTACTCTTTCAATTCTCTTCCTGATCCTGCTGCTGGGGAAGTGAGTGAGTAACTGTGTGGTGACTGGCTGGTGTTAAACCATGAAAACAAGTAAGAAATAGAATTCATGTTAAAATCTCTATGAAACCAAAATGTGTTGAAAAGGTTATATTTTTATTCCTGCATCCTAGTAATCAAGTGTGGGTTTTCAACAATGGCAGTATCTGAAGTGAGGGGAACTTATTTTGTGTATCTATGTAAGTCCTGGATATAAAGTTGAAAATAGATAAAGTACAGCTATAATACTGTCTTTCTTATGATAACTGAAACTACATTAAACACAATCGGAAGAAAGCCCTGTGAAAGGAACCGATGTGGAAAATTCCATTATTACAGGAAATCTATTAGAATGATTTTTGCTGTGAGTTCTATCCTCAGTACCTTACAATTGAATGATACATTTGATCAGAATTAACACACAAAAAAATCATAACTCTAAACCAGATTTACTGTATATTCTTTTTGCTCTCTTTCAATAATAAGTTACTTTAAAAGAAAAGATTCAAAATCCAAAACATTCCTGATATTTTAAATTGCATTTGCAGGTTTCAGAAATGTCCATTTTTGGCAAAAAAATTTGCCCCTTTTTATGATGTAAACCACAAGGTAATGTTTCCAATCAAACTTTGATTTATGAAAAACCATTTTTTTCTGATTTTGTTTTTGTTATCCTAGTATCTAATTTTCTGCCTTAATTCAGATTTGGTGGTGGCGTAGAAACACTTCTTTAAATATCTCAGAGGCCTCTCTAGTCTACCATTGCTCATTTTGCCCTGACAGTTATGCAGCAATATCTGCTCAGAGCTAATATAGTTAGGTAAGTCTGGGCAATGTTCCAAAAGGAACCATTTTGCTTTACAATGAAGCAGTTCCCACTCAACACAATTCCAGAAATATCTATCCTTTGCTAGATGACATATTTATGAGTCTTCAATGTTATTCCATTTTTTGAGTTCCATCACTATTTGTATTACCTATTGCAATTTATTTATTTAAGTCAACAGCGTCGAGTCATTTGTGAGGCCCTCTCTGTTCTCAGACTTCATGAAATAAATCCATAGAAACAAACAGTTTTGTTTGTTTGGTTGGTTTTTTTTGCAGAACATGCTTCTTTGCTGGATGCTGAAAGAAGTCCCTTTCAAACCAAATAAGCATTTACCCAAGAAAATTATATTTTGCTTCTGTGTTCTTTTGTAAATTTGGCCTTCTCAGAGTTTAATAAAGTGTTGTGGAAGCTCTTTCACTTTGGCCATGATCACATGCAAGACCCATCAACTACTAAAGAATAACAAACCTTTCAGACACTTATAATTTCTCATACCAGAGAGAAAGACTATGTTTATAGAACTCAGACTACAACAAAAGGAAAATGTAGTACCTCTGTGATAGTACTGTCATTCAGAGATACTACAGTTCTCTCTTAAGCCAGGATGATATTTGAGTATAGAACACTGCATGCCAATCAGTAGCTGTACAGAAAAGTCATGCTTCCAGTTATACATGTGTAAAACAAAAAACGAAATCAACAACAACAACAAGAGAAGCACAAAAGAGTTACTGAAGCATGGACAAAGCCAAGGGACTTTATTTGTAATCTTCTCACCTCCGATACTGATTCTTTTGGGATGGCCCATTTCAAGTCACTGAAATGCATCAGCAACATTACTCAAGGCATAAAAGATAGTAGTCATGCTTAGCTATCTGTGTCATAAGACTCATGAAGATTCACTAGTTCATACTTGTAGCATTTTAAGAAAGGAATTTTAAGTAAATATTTTCTTATTAAACACCAACAGATTAGTTTTATTATAATTTTAATAAACTAACTAACAGAAACATCTGTGCCTTCTCTCTACAAAAAGTGTCTGTTTTAAACTGATAAGCATGCTTCTAAGTTCTGTAGCTGTAACACACTATGTTAATACTGTGCCCTGTACTCCAAGCAGTATCTGGGTATAATTTTTCCTCAAATGTATGCAGACTAAACCCCATTTCAACTTCTGGTTATAAACTCTTGTTCTGTAATTAGTTAGCATACCACCCCTGGATGTTTACTGGCACCTGTCCAAAACTTTTCTCTGCCTTTCACATGCCATAGTTGTTGGGGATTTTATTAAAAGCCTCAAAATTTCAGGAGTTTAAAAATAAAATGTACATTTTGATTTTCAATGGATTTATTTGGATATTCTTAGAAGTTATGGAATCACAACCCCCATTTAAATTATCATTATTAGTAGATTTGTGCATATTAAGTAGTTTAAATTGATAACAAAATGCTAAAGAGGTGTTCATTACTGTTTACAGTAAAGGCCTACATTTTGGAGGAAAAATAAATGTACATAATAACTATTCCTTTCAGTTGTAAGGACTAGCCAAAGTGATTATTATCTTCATTTGTTTGCAGTCATTATACCCTCAATACATGCATTACAAATCCACTACACTTACACTGAGAAAATGACTGACTGAATTTCTACACCACCACACATTAGGATTTTGTATAAAATTATGTACAGTACAGAGTATACTCATGGCAAGAACCCACTTCTGCTAAGTGGGTGTTAGGTGAGTACTTGGAGCTTACTTTAAAGTGGATCTATCTTAATATAATGAGAATACATAATAGATAGCTATCTCGAGGTACAATATCTTATGAATATCACTGATTGGGTACTTTGGGGTGTTAGTACATGTATAAACTTGGTTACATAGATGTTTTTTTCAAAGCATCTGAATAAACGAGATTCTTAACTGTCTGTATTATTTTAAAACATCTATGCAACCAAGTTTCATCATCATCAATCATCAATCATCAATCATCATCATCATCATCATCAATCATCATCATCATCATCAATCATCATCATCATCATCATCACGATGAAACTTGGTTACATAGATGTTTTAAAATAATACAGACAGTTAAGAATCTCATTTATTCAGATGCTTTGAAAATCCTTGACAAGTCAGAGTATTCAGAACACTGGATACAGTTCTTTAAAAATTAATATATCCAAATTCACAAAAAATGGAACAATCATTAGAAATTACTTCTTTGAGTTCATCCTCCTGACCTGTCTTTCATTTAGGTTTCTAAAATAATTGGAATAGGATGGAGGAGTCCTGAAAACAAAGAGAATGTTTTTCTAATAATGAAAAGTAGAAATTAAACATGAAAGCAAGTTATTGACTGTTTTACAGAAAATATTTATGTGTTTATATGAGTGTTCCACGACTCATTACCAAGTAAACATTTTGTTCATGTGTTGGCTTGTTAACCTTCTCTGTATAATGCTTCCAAAATGAAACGAAAACTGTGATAGTTCACACAGAGTTAAAAGTATGATACCCGAAATATTGTGTGCTTGAAGCCAGATCCACAGGCTGACTTTTCATGATGTCTTTGGTCTGGTGTCATTCTACTGGAGTTGCCTGAGAGTTTTGACTCAAAGTTGCACATGGTTGTCGTCATGAACTTGCTCTTCTTCCCTCACAGTGGTACTTTGAGCCTGTGAGATTGCTGCCTGATGTCTTGCTTGGCACTGGCTACCTTTCTCATGTGGAACAGCCAACCTTCACTGCTTCCTGACATGGTGCATTTAACTAAGATTTTACTGAAGGAAAGCCTAGTGCTCGACTCAGCAAAAAAATTAAATATCCCAATACAAAAAGTTTATGTGGGTTGAGACAGAGCAAATAGATGCTTAACTGGTCTTACATTAATAAAAACAGCAATTTTCAGTCTCAGGCAAGGTGCTAAATCATATCCTAAGCATCAAAATCCATACACAAACCCCAGTCTCAGAGCCAAAAATAAGCCAGTGTATTGAGTAAGACATACTCCATAATTTTTCATTCTTGGCTGAAGTCAATTCTTCAGGAATAACTATAAAGACTTTTAGTTCTTGTCTTGGGTTGAGCTGTCAAAACGCCAACTGCCCAAGTACAGAGAAAAGGTTCTTCTCCCCCCAACTAGCCAAAGGGAGAAGAAAGAGGGAGAGAGAAAAAAACTTCAAAAGCCTGGTTTATGCTGAAACTAACTACATGTATTTTTACAGAAAAGAGAAAATTAAGAGAAAACTACAATATAACACACACTTACACAAGTTATATATAACTTCCCACTCCCCAATAAGCACAGATTTTACCATTCTGACTACAAATCATTCTAAAAAAAAGTCAATTCCCCAAAGACAAACTTAAGCAAAGAGAAGAACTAAGAACAAACATTTTACNAAAAAAAAAAAGAAATCAAGAGAAAATTCATGTATTCATGGTGGTTTTCAGTTACAAGAAAATGATTTATTTCTCAGCACCATATATTTCATTAAATCATATTTACAGCATGAATGGGATTTCAAAATGTTAAATTTCATGTTGGTTTGATCATTTATATATTCAGTAAATATTAGTTAATGTGGGAAGCATGATGACAGACCTAATCTGATATCCAAAGAGGTAACTAAAAGTCATTCTGAAGAATACCTTATGTTTTCTTTCTTTCTGAGATTTGGGATTCTGTTCCTCTGGGATTAGTTTTTAAAAGCTCTAATTGCCTATTTAGCTGCTCCAATGCAAGGACAATTGTTTTCTCAATATTCACTATTAATTTTCCTATTAATATAAAATATCATAATTTGGAAACTCTTACATTTGATTCCCAAAACTCCCATGGAAATGCAAGGGCTAAAAACTCTTTCAGGTCCTTAGTGACATCAAGCTTATCTGCCATTAATTTGAGCACATAGTCCTTTATGCTTATATATACATTGCCTCATTTCAAAAATACAAGCATCTTTTTATTTATAATTCTTCATTAACTTGAAGTTTAAAAAATCTTCACTAAATATTTTATCACCAAGTTGATTTTTAGTTTTAAAATGCTACAAAAATTAATCTAAATGTGTGTGTTGTAGTAAAACACATCTGGTTTTGCATATGTCTATTTGGATGGCACAGAAGAGCTGCATTTTATTTTCCAGCCACAGACCTCAGAACAGTACAAATATGATTGTTGAGGAGTGGTGTCTGTAGAGCTTGGTTCAAACTCAGTCGAGACATTTTCATAATGTGTGGCTGTAAATGGACAGAACAACATAAATTACTTTCAGAGAACACAGAATTCAGTGTGGAAGATGAATCACCAAAAAACAGTGGTGAAGCATTTCAACGCAAAGTATTGTGACACAGCACCGGGAGGAATGTCTCAATATCTTTGTGACTGAATATTGTAGACTCTCCTCAATGAAAACCCTGCTTTCCAAGCAAAATCTGAGGCCAGTCAGCTGTGTATTCTTGATCTGAAATATATTACAAAGGAAGCAAAAGTACTGTGTAGGTTTCTCTCTCCATCTTTATTCACTGATTCTTGTGTCTAATATATTGTTTATAGACTTAGGCACTTCACCACAAATAACTTTTGACATGATCATTGAGATTGTAGTGTTTGATGGAAGAAACTTCCAAAGGCTCCTCCTGATTCCAATGAAAATAAATCAAAAGACAGATTCTTTCAATATTAGACTTAATTTGAGCACCTTTTTATACTGTAGTATTCCTATATCCTGATAGGTTTAATTTATTCATACCGAGAAGGAAAAAAAAATCCTTGAAGAAAGTATTAGATTCTATTGACTAATATTTTTAGCTCTTCTGAGTTATTAAATCAATGAAAGCAAAAAAAAAAAAATTGATAGAACATTTTCAGCTGGATACCCTTGACATAATCTAGTAATGGGATAATATCTGATCTATTTCTCAAAATCTTTATATAAAGGCACAATTCATAGTGGAAAATCAACATTTTTTTTAATAAGAAGGTAATGATACTAATTTTCTTTTTTTGAATAATAGCTCTTGCAGGCACCTTAAATCCATAAAACCAGTAGAGTTTCAACCTAGAACTAAAAACAATCCTTAAAGCAAAGAACATATGAGACAGACATAGCATTCTGTGTCCAGGGACTACTGAACTCTCTGAATCAAGCTTAATCAAAAGTTTGATTAGTCATGTTGCTCTAGAGCCATTCACTGAATAAACAGCAGTAATTTTTGAAGTTGCATAGTTTAATTTGGGATCTATTTAAGGTCCTGAAATAAGTCATCTGGGAACTGGGAAGACAAAATGAAAAACAGAAACTGAACAGATACATAAAAAGACGAAAATCAGCTTATTATCACTAGTAGAAAATGGATGCAAAAATATGGTGCCATAGTGATGATTACTTCCCTTGTAAGATCAGGCTAATAATAAAACAGACAAACTTTAAGAATGATACCTGAACTTAAGTAAGAGACTAAAATGTGAGAGATGTTTAAAATTAATGAAAAGTAAGGTAAATGTATTTCTCTGGCTTAATTAATTCATTACTGTTTAGTAAATATTAATTAAATTGTACATCCAAATACTGAAATGTATTTAAATGTAATCCATTAGAAACAAGCAACAAAAATCAAATCAATAAAAAGCTCCAAAAGATAAACATTTGAAATTTGAAATTACATTTAAAATTAGATAAACTTCCATTATGAATCACAAAAGATTTTGGAAGGTTCTCTCCAAAACTTCTTTACTTACCTATATTTTCTATTAAATATTTGATTCTTAGAGAATTTCCATCTTGTGTCCAGAGTAGCACTAGATTTTTGCAGCACTGGTTCTAATTTATGCTGTCAGTGATGACATTACAATAATGCTCATACACATAAAAAAGATAACTAATGGCATTTATAAACATACCTAAGAAGAAATGTGTTTTTATATGTCTTTCCAAGTGGGAATTTATTGCCAGTACTAAAATTTTAGTTCAACTAATATGGTCTTCTACACCCTCAATGTCATTTCTAATGAACTGTTAATAACGGATCGTTTGCAGCAGCTGCCCAGGGCACACCTGACATCTCAGACTACAAGCTTAGTGTTAGAGAACCCTGGGAGACAGAAGTGGGTTTCAATCTTTACATGAATGACTCAGCCATGATAACTCGCACCTTCACACCCAGTCTAAGGGGTCATGTCTACTAATGGACCATTAGGGACTGGCATAATAGGCAGCTGCAAGACCCAGACCATCCAAGATTGCAAAAATGTCCCATGACTCACACAGTTAAATCAGCCATTGTGAAACTCCCTGCCCTGGGGGAGGTACTGGGCATTCTCTCCTGAACCTGACCTGGGGTCTGGGGGACTTCTGGTACCAGTTGTCAGATCCAGAGGATGACCTGAACTTCAACAGGACTGTGACTGCCACTCTCAACAAGACTGCTATCATCATGCTCATCAACAGGTTTCCTCTCCTCTTTCTTTGCAACCACGTGGCACTCAGCACAGGGGCTAATGAGCACTGTCGTGTTTGTGTCCCAGGTTGCTGGATTATACATATGTCACTGTAAGTTGAAAAACAATTTTCTTTGTATCATTGTATTTATTATAATCTTTTCAGTAAATTGTAACTCTGACTTGTAATCTCTTTTGAGTTGGGTTCATTTCTCCTTCTGGTTTACTTTTAAACCAGCACATTGTGGAAATTAAGCAGTTAAAGAGAGTACCTGCTTTGGCTTGTATTGGGTACTTAATGCTATGATTGAAAAGACATTAGGACCTAGTTTGTTTGGTTTAGGGTTTTTGTAGCAATAGGAAGAAAGAAGTGTTAATATCACCTTCAGGTGCTCTTCAAAACAAAGCAAAAAGGGTAGCAGGTCTACAGTGTCTACTAAATTTCAATGCAAGTAATTACATTCAGCCTACCTTGAATTCCAGCTGACAGTAACTGTGGTGCTGTGCGCTGCTCAACCACATCTCCCAGCTAAGGGCAGCTGCCTTTCAGCAGTGAATGAAGAGATCCTATTATTACTCTTCATTTACGTAGGACATACTATTTATGGGAAGTGTGTAACTTTAAAGGAGAACTATGCAAATACATGTTTACTAGAGACCTTGAAGTGTCTTTTTAATGGCTGCAACAGTTTCTGACAACAGCTAAGGCACAGATTTATATTTCTGGGTGAAACAGAGCAATGAACAGTAATCAACCTGCAAAATATTGTATAAACTTGGAAATGTTTCCTTGGAAAACAAGTAGCAACCAAAAAACCCCACCCAAAATTTAGAGAGATTAAATGTCAGAAAAATATTGAAGTAAACTTATGAGCAGCATTTGCAATGCTTTGTGTGTTCTGCAGCTTCACAGAAGTAGATCACTGCCATATACCAGATCTGGCTTTTATTTGTCCTTTCTTAAAAATTTTCTTCTTGTCAAGAACTCTAAAAAGCACATGTTTCAGGCAAGCAGGAAAACTATAGGTAGAAGCACACAACTCTTAAGTAATGAAATTCTAAAAAAGAGTATCTTCCAATGTTTTCAAAATTCTTTCTTCCCCTTTCAGAATGCCAAAGTTAAGTGTTAATAATCATAGCTCTGTCTTCCATAATAAAATGAGTTTAAATTGTTTTTTGGATTTTTTTTAAACAAGTAGACCCTGTTCAAAACAAAATCCTGCTACATACAGCTGCCTAGTACAACTTCAACATGTTCTCTAGCACCCTATGCCCTTAAAAATGCAGCTAGACACACCCCCTCCTCCTTTTCAGAGTTCTCCTTAATCAGCTCATGAAAATTGCAGAACACATCTGCCCACACTAACTGAATCACAAAGCACTTCAGTTGCCTTTTCTCACACCTAGATCCACCAGACAGAAAGGAACTTGCAATTACTCACTCCTTAAGAATTCAGCTCTGTGGGATACCCAGACCCCAGAGGGAACCCCTGTTGTTCACCTTCTTTATAGTATAACACATAAAACCCATCTAATGTGTCTTTATCACTCTAGTCCTGTTGCAACAAGATGATTTCCCTGAATGGCAGTGTAAACTGTTGGAGAATTTAGTGTAGGACTGAGGGCCAGTAAAACTGAAAGCTCTTTTTTTTTTCTTGTTTATAGTGAAATACAAATAATGCTTATCAAAATCATTAGAAGTTCTTTTATTCCAGAAAAAAAGAGCTTTTTTTTTTTTTCTGTGTTATAATCTCTTTACACTGTGTAGCTTTGTAAAATGGGGATATTAAAACTTAATTGCATTCCACCTACAGCTGTTAAGGTTGTCACCTTTCATTATATATGTCAGACAAGTGCTGTATATAACATTTTCTCAAGAGTTTTCCCAGCTTCTAAATAAAAAATGACATTTTTGTTATTAGATTTATCTTTACCTTAAATTTTAGTAGGAATCCCCCCTTTTAGGTTGTAGATTCCATTATCTTTAATTCTAATTCAGCAACTGATTTTGCCTGTTGGCTGTTTGATACAGTGTCAGGCTGAAGTGTGACAAGATTTTTACATTCTCTTAATGTGATGACTGACAGTACTAGCGAACAACAGCAATTTCAAGCATGTTCTTAATAATATTTCTTTGTTTTGGCTGGAATTTTTTGGTTTTATTTCGTTGGATTTTTTTTCTGATGCAGTGACCACAAAGTCTCTCTGGAAGTTCTTCTAAATAATGGATTTTGTCATCATTTATGCTATTGTAATGACACTTGTGTTCTTTTAAGTTCACTGCTACCCACAAGCACCCATCTGATTCACTAATAATCATGATGAACTTTTCAAAATTAAGTAATGTGATTGCTTGAAGTGCATTTACTTTTTATTATCAAGGTTTTTTAATTAGAATGAGAAAATACTTTCTCAATAAAAATTACTCACTACTAATTAGCTGACGACTCTTGGAATGACACCATCACTTGAACAGAATGAAAATGTGAAGGTTTTAAGTTTAAAGGCTGTGTTCTTCATGTTACAAATAGCCAGAATTTCTGAAAACAAGCTCAAAAAGATGATATTTCAAGAACCCCAAAACACAGGGAATAAAAAAATCTCAACTGCAATTTCTATCTGAAGGTAATTTTATTGACTGAATTCTTTTCCTTGGCAAAAATTAGGGCATGTGTATAAATAGATATTTATTTATTTAATGGAAAAACTGGCAGATCTAAACTATAGTCATGCTAGAGAAACTATAACTAAATTTCCAATAGGTTGATTATATTAGCAGAAGAAAAAATTATTCAGCTATAAAAGACATTAAGTACCTGTTACTCATTGAGGAAACTTACTAGAATTATTCAGCACATACCTGTGTTTTATATTTTTACCCATAGAAGATAGTACAAGTGTTGTAGGATGTAAAAAACAAAACAAGCAAAAAAAGTTTTTACCTCATTTTCTTCTGGCCAAAGTCATTGCTGCAATTAAATTGACAGGACCAATGCACCTTCATTTAATCTACTCTTCTACAAATTAAAAAATAAAAACAAAACAAAAGAAACAAAAAAGAAACAAACAAAAAAACCCCACAAATCCTTTCATTAGAATGCACAACTTGCAGTCATTTTATATCATTCTGTAAGTACCTTTGGAAACAAATTCCATGAGCAACTGTACCGTCTTTTTATTTGAATATGCATGGAATTTTCATGAGTAGAGTTGTGTGGGCTACCTATGAATATGACAGAACACAAACCACCAGCATTTATGACTCCTGGGCCCTGACATGGACAGCCTCTGAATGCCCATTCCTGGACCTTTCCAGCTTTCCACATGTAACAATACCATTAAGTGATACCATTTTGTACCACATCTTAAAATCTATATAAATATTTCCTCTTTGGAGAAGCTGCCCACAACCAGGAAGGCAGGAGGATTATTTAGAGATGAATCTTCTTACCCAATCATAAAATCATAGAACAGTTTGGGGTGGAAGGGACCTTATAGAACACGTAGTTCCCAGGCCCCTGCCATGGACATTTCTGTGGAAAGGGCTCTGTCTGCAGCTATGGTCAGAGAAACAACCCACCTCAACTCAACACTTTGAGGAGAAACAGCTCCAGCTTCCTCATTCCCACTTCCTCTTGTTTTCAAAGATAACATCTACTTTTTCCTTCCCTTTCTCTTGCTAGTGTTCCTCTTCCCAGGGCCTCGCTATGACAGTGCACCTGATTTAGTCATTACCAGGTTAATACCAAGACTTCCTAATGCTCTTACGACAGCTCAGGGCAGCATCACCTATCGCATGTGTAAAAAATGTAAGATATTTGTTCTTTGGTAAGTGAGATGAAATAATTATTATTATATCACATTCGATGACTCCAGACATGTTTTTCTGATCATGCTCTCAGTTAACTGATCTGCCACAGTTTCCTATTACCTACAAGGAAAACGTACTACCACCACTGAGTATGAAAATACACATTAGCTGCCTTTTGCATTTATCTTTGCTGCCTATGCCTGGGAGAGAATTTGGGGAAGAAATCTGGCAGTTGTGCTGCTCACATCCAGGAAGAGTTTAGACATTACATAGACTCAAAAGAAATTTAAATTTAAGAAAGTCTTCTTGCCTTAGACACACTCCCAAGCAATCTTTAGCTGGTCCAGTTTGACAAAGCCCAGAAGTCATGATTTTCAATGGATGATCATAAAGCATATAAGAGAGAGGCTTACAGGTCTCAAGAAAAGTGTTAAACCACTGGTATTTTTGAAACTCACTCTGAAAGATCAATTGTGTCCTATCTAGATCCTTTAGCTAAGAATGAGGACAGGCAACTGTTGCCGTAAGTCTGTAAGAAAGACTCTGAGCCAAGTTTTGTAGGAGATAAGTGGTAGTTTAATGAGCAGCCCCGCTCATCCAGGAATACATAGCTGTGCGCCAGTGCAAGCTTTGATTTCTATAGCTTTTATAATATAATCTATCCAATCACTACAGTCCACATGTCCAGTTCCACCTCTGTCCCCTCCCAGTTCTCACCCCCTGTTGAATTGGGTCTGGGGTTGCCGGGACCCTCTGTCTTCATCCTCCTCCTCTTCTTCAGCACATAAAGGTCTTTTGGATGCTCTCCAGGGCCTCGGGTCACTCTGCTCTGTGTTTATGTTCTCTCTGATAGCCTCCAATCTGGTACTTTGAGAATGAGACTAAATAGCTGGCAGATCTTAGCAGCCTGTTCTGGAGCAGGGGTAGAGATAGAAGGACCTTATACTATAAGCTGCTAAATATTAACCCACTACAATCTACAGTGCTACATCTACTGTGTTTCCAAAATCTACAAAATGTGAAAAATCAAAAAATCAGAAACCTCTTTGGCATCACAACTGTCAGTCTTGGTGGGATGACTAATGAAGACGGCTTGAAAGGTTGGCATCTTCTTGCTGAAATTTGTGTTTTATAATGTGGGAATTGGTTTACAATATCTGGAATGGAAAAAGTCCTGCCAGAAATGGATTTGTGAAGAAAATCAACAAGCCATGGATAATGCTTTAACAACTGATGTTTTTAATGTTGTTTAAATGTACAAAATGGCTTCAGTAGTGTTTTTTTGCAAAGTCACTGCTTCTCCTTCCCAGAATACCTTGGGATACTTGTTATCTCAGGGGTCTGGAGGGAGGTTGCGACATGTGTATTACCTGACCCCCTACCTATTGAATGTAAATCCCCTTATTCCCTGGCCCAAAGCCAAACACCCTCTTGTTTCCTGTTGGTGGGGTTTGGATCTCTCCAAGGTCCATATAAACCCCTGACCATCAATAAACTCTCTCTCTTCTCCTCCTCCCCCAGTGGTCTCTGTGTGTCCTTCTCGGGCTCTCAGGGGACCACGTGGTCAGGGGAAGCAGGGAGCACATTTTCTCCTAAGTAATGGAGTAAACCCCAGGACCGGGACAGTGACCATACTGTTGCAGATTGCACCACACAACAGACAACCACACAGACACAGAAGGTAACCTGCAGAAACATTATAATGTCAAAAGTTTTTCACAAAGGACACACCAGTTTTGGATGACCACTCTTACCTTCATTGTGATTAAGTGTGTGCAGTTCCAGCACATTACAGAGAAGTTATTGGAAAGAAAGCTGTGTCTTTCTAAAACTGCTCCAATGACTGTAAAATAGCTATTGCATCTTAAAGAAACCTAGTATCTGGATCTCCTTGTAGTCAACATAAAGAATCGATGGTATGAAGGCAAAAGAGATATTTAAATCATTATATCAGTGAAGAACAGTTCAAAGAACACTGGCATTTCCATGAAGCCCCGACATTACTTTAAATTAGTCAGAGGACTAAGGTTTAGCTGATTATTCATCTGTACCATCAGTAAGATATGTAAAGGCAAAGGAATTAATTACTTCACAGCAAAACATATTCTTCTGATTCTTCTTTTTCAAAGCAGATAGAAAGAAGTAAATTTGTTTCTGAAGTGTCTAGAGATAATATATATATGTATTCTAAAGCAGAAGATATGTAAGTAGTTCAAAGCATTTCAAGATCTTAGAAAACTCCAATATGTAGAACCAGTAGATAAAACTTATATGCTGCTCTGAAGTTGTTCCAACCATCAAATCTGTGGCTTGATTTTCAGTGGTGTTAGGTTGGCTTTGGCACACATCATGTCACAGAGTTGTGCCACATCTCCCTGTGCTTCTCCTGCACAGTCAGCTGCATCTCTACACATCCAAGAAGAGTCTTACACACTTCATTCCAATATTTGCAGTGCAGATGGTAGGACTTTGTAGTGAACAGCAGGGCTTAAACCTGAAGTTCTTCAGTGTTACCCATCTCCACATTTATAGTCAAACTGGTGCTCAGATGCAATGTGGGTTTGCAAGGTGCCTGTAATTTTAACTGATGATGGTATTTTTTTGTTTCTTTTACTTTTTTTCTTTACCTACATCCACTTATTTTGATCCAGACATCATATTCTGGGAGAAAATAGGCTTGTTCACTGCTGTGACACAGTAGCAAATGCATTTCTGCAAATTCTGGGTATTTATTTCACAGATAGTTAAATTCATATTTGACTCCCTGCATTTCTTTTCTATTATTTGCATTCCTGTTTCACAGAACAGGAAAGGGACAATAACAGACTATAAAAAATAGCATGTTCATTGATGTGAACTATAATTAAGAGCTTGAAATAAACATGATGCATAGAAATACAAACACAACAGTTTCAATTTGGGTTTTTTTTTTAATTTAATTAAACATATGCTTTCTTGTTAAAACAAAAAAAAAATAAAAAAGGGAAAGGTAAAAAAGAAATTGCAAGCTGTGTTTTGATATAGAATTTTTCTGAAGACCTTGGTAAAATCTTAAATTTCACAAAAAATATTATTCTAGAAATGCATGTAAGCCACCATAGTTTTGAAGAGATAAGCCCTCTAAATTAAGAATATCATTGCCTACATAACCCGGTTTTTGAAAGCTGAAGACTGTTCTTCAGATAAAGACATGATCTTTGCTCCTGTTTAGCTTTAAACCTTCTTGTTAACAGGCAGGAAAGGAAAGTTTGCTTTTCTTCAGCCATCCAAAAAAAAAAAAAAAATAGGTTAGAAATGCTGAGATCTGAGATTTGTAGAATTATGTGTTGATAAATCTGACAATAACCCAACTAACTCAAAAACAAATTAATTAATTAATATCTTATTTCAAGTAATTCTGGTTTTGTTTTTTACACAAAATGCATTTTTTATTTGGTTTGTATAAAGGATTTTTAAATTTTATTGAAAAAATCAATCAAATATTAGATAAATTTTCTGCAATGTTAATTAGAATACAGTTTCCTTTCAGAAATAATTTGATAATAATCCCTACAAAAATATTTTTAATAACATTTTTAACTCACCTTATCTCAACATTAAAAATACATAAGCTGAAACAGCTAAATATAAACTAAGATATACAATGCCTTACATATGTAAATAATTCATGGTTTTGAGCACACTGATTATTACTTTTTAGGTAATGAGACAATAATAAAAAAAAAAGGCAGTAAGATTGAAATCACTTAATAAAATCTGGAGGGTGGGAACTGTTGCATCCTACATTTACCTAAACTGGGAGCTACATTCATAGAACTCATTTTGTCCTGAGAAATATTTCTCCCCAGAAATTCAAACCCAGAATAAGGGATTTTTTTTCTTCAAGAAACAAGACATTTAAAATATATATAACAATCTATCTATTAGTATCGATGCAGAACTCATCATAGGTAGTTACTGTAAGAGCTAGGACAGAGTGGGACTTCTCTATACTTGATTCGAAGTCCTTTTTTCCATATCTGTTCATCTTCATTAGGAGAGTAGGAATGTTACTTCAGAAGAAAAGCGTAGAGATTTGATCAGATTTTAGGAATGAGGAATACATAGTCTTCCCCAAGATTAATGAAATCTAAAACCTGAAGTCTAAAATAGCCATAGAACTGTTTTGCCAAATGCAGACACCAAAATTCCTGATGTTAGGTTATCTCAGAAAACGGAGAACATAGCTGAAACAAATTCTTTTATTCCTAGTATATATACATATATATGTACATTCTGAGCAAAAAGTAAATGATTTTACTTCAGAATAACTCAATGATTCATTGCAGCCTTCATGCAGTTAATTCCCTGTATGTATAGTGGGAACTAGGAAAACCCTAATTCTGCAAAACCAAAGAGAGATATCTCAGCCAAGATTGTAACAACAGGCAATAACAAAGATTTGGCTTCAGAATTAAGTGTAATTAACATCAAAACTGACGATTTTTTCAGTTTTTCAGAAGGGATAAGTCTGGGTTTTTTACAAGTAGAAAGCAATAAGGGAAAACAAGCAGTCACAACCACATGATGAATGGTG
>VWZD01002528.1:132927-153550 GCA_013396695.1 Sakesphorus luctuosus
AGTCTTCCCCAAGATTAATGAAATCTAAAACCTGAAGTCTAAAATAGCCATAGAACTGTTTTGCCAAATGCAGACACCAAAATTCCTGATGTTAGGTTATCTCAGAAAACGGAGAACATAGNCTAGAGAATGTCTTTTCTTCTATTTTTTCCCCTATGAATTTTCATTCTCTATCCCAGCTTGCTAGCATTATTACCAGAAACTTCTAAATATCATTAAAGAAGCAAAGTTGCAGTTTCTATTTTCAGTTTACATGAGTAGGTTTTCAAGCTCATGTATTGACTTCTGGTACTAAATGTAGGGTGTAACAAGCCAAGAAGCACAAATAAAACTTAGATATAAAACAAGATATAAATGCACTCCACCTTCTTTATATTTCTTGTAATTAGCAAACATACTTTTATATTTAATTGCATGGATTGAATTTTCTTTCTGTATTTAAATTCTTTTTCTTTATTGCCATTGTCTTGCATTACAAAAATAGCACTGTAATGATTTCCACATGAATGTACAGAAAATTTTACTGCCTGTAGTTTCTTAAGTCACAGCTGTAGATGCTGTCAAGTTTTTCTCAATATCTGAAGATTTCTTAAATTTTAGAAGTAACTGAATAATCTTAATTTGCTCTGAATGTTTGAAAACTATTGCTTCATTGAATGCTAATGCAAAGTTACATCAAGCCTTTTTCTTTTAGTTTCTTCATATAAAATTCTAATATCTCTTTACAGATGTTTTACACTTCCTCTTTACCAAGCAAAGGAGTCATTAGCTACAAATTTGGCACCTTTCCATTATATCATCATAACATCTATGGGCTCTACCAAAATAGGGGGTTTACATTATGCATTGTAATAGCACATGATCTTAGCTGTGGTCCATTCAAATAGTATCCCTCCCCCACTTTAGTATTGCAGAGCTGCAATAATAGGTAATTACAGAAGAAATTTGGAAAATAAGTACTCGTGAGATGCAGGATGGGGTTGCTAAAGTATGAATACAATTTGCTGTATATAGAATTTGGAGGTGATGGTTTTTTACTCATGATACAAGTATGAGATTATTCCTTTCCAGGGCAAAGCCATCAGACACTTTCAACTGATATTTTGAAAGAAGTAAAATACTTTAAAAGGCTCTTAAGATTAACTTCACCTCTTTAAATACTTTTATCCTCTGTAGTATTTTACACTTCTCATGCTGATGATTCTAAATAATCTTATACAAAGAATAGAAATATAACAGGAACATGCACTTCAAGTATGGAATAAGATGCGGGTGAAAGCTTGAGTTCGACCTTAAATTTAGCTATCTGATATTGCAATGCTGCATGGTTGAATGGACCTTGAACTTCTGAGGTGTTAAAAGCTGAGGAAGTATCTTTCTAGAAGATAATCTCACCTCCAGTGACAGCTATGAAGGAAGAGAACTCCTAAGCCCATTTTATGCTGGGAATTGAAATTATTGGACTTTTATGCCATGAAGTGCTCTGAATGTATTAAATACTATTCCCTCATCGTTCTGATTTAGATGTGTAGAAAGAAGCATTCTGAAAAAAGTTTGTGTGTAATTAGCAGTTGTTGAAACTGTATCATTGAGGCTGCACACTGCAGGAGAGGGATGATAATAAGCAGGAGAAATAAGGAATCTGAACAGGAGCTGACACAGTAAGATATTGACTGTAGGGAAAAAAAGGTTATTTTGTTCAGTGGTTTTTGTTTGGTTAGGTTTTTTAATTTGTTGTTTGCTTGTTTGTTTTTAGAAGAGAACATTGTTCCCTATTCCTTCCTTATTAATCTCAGCAGATGTAGTGCAAAAGAATAAAAAAAAAAATAGAGAAAAGTATAAATAACATTAAGAATCATGACTCTGGTGGTGAACTTTGTGTAATTTGAAAAAGACCTTGTTGATGGATTAAAAAAGTTTGCTTTATCTTATTTGTATTTCAAAGATGAGGACAAGGAGATCTGTGGGGGGGGGGAAGATAACATGGGCAACAGAAAGCTTATTATTATGCTTCATTTGTGCAATTATGTGTTTTTATTATATTATTTATGTTGCCAAAAATTTACTCCCTTTCAAGAAATATTAGAATTTTCAAAATATTTCTCATTCCTAAATGATAAATGGTTTCCTTTCTTTCTGAAATATTTCAGTTTTGCAAGCAGGGTATTTTCCACCAAAGAATCTTCAGATACATATTTTCTATCCAGTATTTCTTCTTATATTTGTAAAAGGCACTAACAATTAACATAAAGAAGTGATTTTAAAGCTAAAAAGAAGGAGATTCAAAAGTTCTGTTCCTACAAATTTATACCATACTTATATATTAAATTAGTTTTTAAAAAGTAAAATATTTTTATTTAAGTGTGTATACTCTTTTACTTACCTGCTTACATTCTAAAAATATATTAAGTAAGTTAATTGTCATAACTTTCTCTTGACTCTCAACATACCACATTAAACATTTAAACCAGAAACCAGATACTGAATATATACTGGAAATATATTGAATTACTTAATTTTCCTTATTTATCAAAAGACAGATGTCTTAAGGATTGCTTTCCTTTTCTGTCCTTAATGAAAGTCAGACTTTTTTCTATGGAAAAATGCTTCACTCAATAGAAAAACTATGAGATATTAATTTCCTAGAAGTGTAGCAAATTTAATGTAAAATTCACTCCAGGAAATCTTCTATTTATTTTTTTTTAAGCCAGAAGTACAAAGATATCAGCAGATGCTGGTAAGGCAATTTCTCAAACAAGTAAGTGCTATTTATTTCAGGAAATTAAAATCAAACAATAGTCAAATAATGCATCAAAGAGTAAAATTCTTTTTAAAATGTATTTTCTTTGCTAAATATTGTGTGTGGTTCACTGGTTAGTATATAAAGAGCAGCTATCTCTGCTGGTGCTAAGCTGGGAGGGAATTTGTTTTTATTTCTCTCAAACGATAGGTTGTGTGTTCCTGAACACTTCTCTTTGATCCACCAATTTTCACCTGTTATACTGTGATTACATGGATGGATTGCAAAGAGGCTGTACCAGTTAAATTGCCAAGATAGCCACACAGTGGTTTTCCCAAGAACAAATATTTCAATTTAAAATTCATCAGAAGCTTACTGTGTGCACAAATATTTCTCTGTCATAGGTTTGGCTGATGGGCCTAAGTTTGGGCCTGGGAATTCAGATTTGGGCCTGAAATTGTCAGCTGCCTTCAGCTAGGCTGAGCTAGCTAGCAGCTGACTTCTTCTAGCCAATGATGTTGTATTTNTGTTCTAAGCAGTGACCCGGCCTTTTTTCTGGAGCATTACCAAATCTTTTTGTGGTACCTAACACTCCACCTCTTGGTAGGGTTTCCTGGATCTCCTTCCTTTGTAATTTCTCTGAGATAGTTCCCTGGCATAGATTTGTTTCTTAATTCCCCATAATAGCAAAGGGACCCTGTGAGCCAACGGCAGTAGACCTGCAAAGATCACCACTGACATCTCCATAGTATCTTCAGCCAAATCCTGGAGTTTCAAACGTGTCTTGTAGCTTATTTCTGCAAATTTCTCCAGATCTAGCACTTGAACTGTGAAGATGGATTTTTAGAGGACATTTTAAAGAAACAAGAAGAAAAATCGCTCTGCAATTTGGGCAATAAAAACAATATCCTGCCTTTGGCAAAGAAGCAATTGTACACAAAATCCTACCTGAAATTTCTTTTCTGTAAGGACCAGTTTTGTCCTCCTGAGGCACTAAAATCTGTATTTGAGACCCATTTTTCCAAGTCAACATTTCTGTGAGCTTTGCAGAGGGTCTCTTTATGTTAAACTTCAATATGAAATATTCCTCTTCCCTATACCTGGAGGGCAAGATGTTTATTGTACTGAGAAGAAAACAATTTTCACAGTTATAATACTGATATTTTCTTTTTGCTGTTGTTCCCTTTGTGGTTAAATTCTGTTCATTCAGTTCCTCTTCTACATGCAAAGTGTGCCAAAGACTTATTTCCCTACCTCTTATTGTTCTAATTATGATGAAGTTTTTCTGGCTTATGGAAAACTGTGAATAAGTTAATTCTTGATCATACAGTCACACCTCCCTTGTTCACAGCAAAATATTTGTTCTACCTAGATCTTGCCTAACTTTTACAAGTCTACATATTTTCTGCCACCCTGAGTCAGTAGTGGATCAAAACATACCTGTAACTAAACTTTCTCCTTTTTGATAGCAAGAAATCCAACTTGTGTCAAATTTTGAATAAACCAAGACCTGTCTGTGTGTTCATAAGTGTATATCTTTCAGATATACACAATTTATTCTGAAGAAAATTGCTAAGATTTTCAATGGAAAGCAAAAACTATCCAATTATATATTTATTGCTGTAGGCATTGAATGCAATTACAGCTCAGCTATATATAGGTAAGCTTCCCTTAACACATCCATAGAAATTAAATTTTTTTTATCCATGTCTGGGGCAGTGTTAGCAATATAAATTCATGCAGTACAGAACAGTGACCGAAAGCAGCACAGATGATCCTAGTTTCAAGGAGAAGAAAAGGATATGCATACCTGTTGCATAACTTGTTGTTGTAGTTAGGGTATTCTTTGTCCCTAGTCAGGTGTTAGGTAGTTTTTGCCTCTGACGCGTTAGCTACTGTCAACATGAGGATATTTTTCTGCTTCTGTTTGACTAGTGTTTCAGTAACTGACTATAATGCCTCCTCCTTGCTTCAATGTAACATGAGACACTGCTATCACCTATGTGTAGTTCTTCATATTGGCATGTGCACTTCTAATACAATGTTGCCCCTACCTCCTCCCATGTTTTTCTGTTAGAAAAACAGTGACTACTAACACAGATGGCATATTTGTTTATTTATTTTCAGTCTTTGCACCTACTTCTCTATTACAAAACTCTCTAGATCCCCATTTGCTATCAACTTTAAACCAAAATCATTTTCTTGCTAAGCATTTTGGCAAACATTACTTCTTCTCTTTTAGCTTCATCTCTTTAACTGCATGTACAGATCTTTGTTTAATTGTTAAAACTTTGCCCATTCTTTCATCATAAATTCTCCCATTTGCTCAGAGGACTGCTGCCAAACTTCATCAGAACTAAAGTACATTCACCCTTCCAAACTAAAATTCAGGATACAAAAATATTTCAAAGTGTTTTTTCAACTTCCCTTTGATGTCTAAGAGCATTTCTATACATTAATAAGTGAAGACTGTTCAGATTAATAAAAGTTGTTTCCTGATGTCATAACTAAGACACACCTCTCAGTAGTTTGAATCTTTTTGAAGGAAATAAAAATGTGGTTTTCTTTTTACCCATAAAGTTTCTTCATAAAATTGTAATTACATATGCACATACTTAGCATATCATTAAATTGATCTAATTTGAATAACTGGGGCTAAGACCTACAAGAAACTCCTCAGTTCCCCTTTAAAAGCAGTGGAAAGACATAAGGCATGATTATTTTAATCTAAAATAGATATTTAAATTACCCCATGTGTTGTGTGCTGTAAAAGCTCTGTGTCTCTCCCTTGATTATAAAAGGATGGATAAGACAGCTGAGGTGTCTGGCTCAAAACTGAGCATCTCTCTGTAGACATTCACAATTAGATTAATTACTTTCCATCTGTCATATTTCAAAAAGTCAGAAAAGAAGAAGATAAATCTTCCCTTTCAGCCCCAATAAAACCTGTTTTTTTATACTCATCTAGCTGTCCTTGAGAAAGCTCCCATATATCATAGAATCCCAGTGCAAGCCCCCTGCAATAAACTTCCCTGCATCTTCCACTAGATCAGGTTGCTCAGAGCCCCATCCACCTGGACCTTGAACATTTCGCAGGACAGGGCATCCAGCACCTCTCTGGGCAACCTATTCCAGTTTTTTACCACCCCAACTGTAAAAGGCTTTTTTTCTTATATCTAATCTAAACCTGCACTCTTTCCATTTAAAGCCATTCTCCTTTGTCTTATCACTAAGGCAAGAAGTGAGGCACTTGTAAGAAGTGCCTCTCCACCTATCTTGTGGACTCCCTTTAGGTCCTAACAGGCTGCTATAAGGTCTCCCTAGTGCCTTTTTGTCTTGGTTTGAGGAGAAAAACCAAAAATGTTTACCCACAAGCGGGGGAGGGGGCCTCCTCCACAATAATCACGCCACTCTTTATCAAATTTAGAAGAAGGAACTTTAATACAAGAAGGATAACTGTTCTTAACTGATATATATATATATATATNGCAGGCCAGCAGGCAGAAGCGAGGAGCCGTCCCCACAAGCAGGCCAGCAGGCAGAAGCCCAGCAGCCAGGAGTGAGGCACAGTCCGGGCAGGAGTCCGGGCAGGCAGCAGAAAAACCACCAGCGAGGAGCCGTCCCGGCCGGAAGACAACTGACTCCTCCCCCGCCTCCCAACCCCCCTTCCCCTCAGCCGTGTGTAGTCCCCAAAAACAAAAGAGACAACCTGCCCCCACCCAAGAAATCAGCAGTTAACGACTCTTTTTGTTAACTCCTAGCATGGGCAGTTAGTGGCAGGGGAGAGAATTTACATAAGAATTCCAAACTACAACACTTTTCTTCTCCAGGCTGAGCAACCTCAACTCTCTCAGGTTTTCCTCATAAAAGAGGTGTTGCATCCCTCTAATTATCTTTGTGACCCTCCTCTGGACCCACTCCAACACCTCCATATCCTTCCCATGTTGGGGATCCCAGAACTGAACAGTGCTCCAGGTGGGATCTCACAAGAGCAGACCTGAGGAGAAGAATCTCCTCTTTTGACCCCCTGTCCATGCTGGTTTTGATGCAGCCCAGGACACAATTGACTTTCTGGGCTGTGAGCACACACTGGTTCATGTCAGGCCTCTCATCCACCACTACCCAAAGTTCTTCATAGCAGGACTTATCTCAGTCCCTTCATCCCCCAGCCTGTATTTATACTGGTGCAGGACCTTGGTACATGAGAAAAATTATGTCCTATCCATGTGGTGTTATATGACTGCATGTGGGGTGATAGCCCTGATAAGCCTGGATGGGTTGAGGGAAACAACTCAGCCCCCAGAGGGGTGCTCCCAGCCGAGGACAAAAGCTTTCAAACTGATCAGATTACCAAAGGATGGAGTGTTAAAAAATGATATGGCCCCCCTTTGTGATATCTTCTATAACCACTCAAGGAGCCACCCCCCTCAGGCATCTGTATCAACCCCCCAAAAGACTGACTTAAGTCACACAACAATCTGAAGGGAAAAAAAAATGTATGAAAAGAGATGCAGTTTTAACTGCAGGAGAGAGGGAGAAATGCCATCGTCTCTGTTGAGGTAGCTGCTGGCAGCTTTGTCCTGCCTCCTTCTACCTCCTGGAACAATGTAGGGGTAAGGAGACCACGTGCTTTCTATTTTTCTACTTTACTTTCTTACAAAGCTTATTCCTTTACACATTCTATCTTACATCTCATACTAACAGCTACTTTACACCTCCTTTACTAACTGTGTTTTGCTACCTTAATACTAATAACAGTAACTTGCTTTACACTTTGCTACTTCATATTAATTATTGCTTTCTTTTGCAATGTGCAGTTTCCTTTTCAACATGTGTGTTGATAAGAAGCAGCTCTGTTCTTTTCTTTTGCTTTGTGTTACAGAGTGGTGTGCAAACTATTTTATTGCTCTATGTTATTGAAAGAGTGTCTAGATAAGTGTTTTAGGTGGCTGTGTTTTTAGTTAGTAGTTTTTTGTTGCTAGTTTCTGTCTGTTGTGAAAATGGGACACACTGCTGTATTGCAACTTGAGTTTAGTGTGTTTGTCTCTGTAGAATGTGTTTTGTGCTGTTTTCTTTTTGGGGTCTTTTATTATCAATTAAATACAATCTTGCAGCTAAACATTATCACCAGCAAAGCGAAACCCACAATAACTGTCACATACTTGTATTAATAAATGTTATTTTGGGACCTGTTGTGGGAAAAGTTCTTTTCTAGCTATTAAGTGTTGGCTTCAAAGCAGAGGTTAGAAAACCTTCCAGCCTGTGTTCTGATTGGCAGGCAGTGCTTGGTTCATAAGGCTCTAATTTTCTGGAAGTGCTTATTTAGCTGATAATTTCTCCCTGGCTTAAGTGTTGGCTTCATATCAGAGGTCAGAAACCCTTCCAACCTGTATGCTGTCCGTAGTTGATAGGCAGTGTTGGGAACACAAGGATCTGATTGTCTGGAAGCTCTTATTGCTAATAATTTCTTATAAATATAGTTAAGACTAGAAATCTTTGCATTTCTGTCTCCCTCCTCCCTTTCACATGACACTGCCCCTGCTTTGATGTTTTAGTGGAGATCAGAAATAAACTTTTGAATCAAATCTCCAGATCACTCCCCTTGCTGTGTCCTTTTTTGCACTATAGAACAGTCATCGAATATATAAACTGAGTTCCTTTCAGGTGAAACTGGGCAAGACAGGGTCCTTCAAAAGCACACCTAATTCTAGCTGCAAATAGAAATTTAGTCTATGGGTCTAAGCTGAGATACATGGTACTCCACCAAAAAAAGTCCTTTGGAAGCTTGCATAACTGGATCTCACCACCCTGCTTCATTTGATCCACATCGATTGCTGTGCACAGCTTTCTGCACAAGAAATGCATATATTGCTAAGGCTTTGGCCAGAAGAAAAGCAATCAAATTTCTGATTACTTCAGGAACACTAGATGACAATTAATTGATGTCTGTTGTATTCTGTATATGAAGGATTCCCCTAAAAATATGTCTGTATTTGACATCTTTCTTTGTTATAAACTGACATTATTGGTGCTTAACTTTTGTTATTTTTTCTTAGGAATGAGCTCTGAGCTTCCTCTTTCTGTTCATTCAATCTCTATTGTAAATTTTCAATGACTAATCTACAACCACATTTCATAAATCTATATAAGAAAATCTCTCGAGTCCATGTATGCTTGGGGAATTACGCTAGAGTCAAGGAGAAAGGGATCACTACTGCATGATTTTCTTTTTATTTAATACTATACTTTCAAGAACTGTGCCATCTTCTTCTATAGGCATTAACTACAACTGCCAGCATCTGACATCCTCTCCTTTTTCACCTGTTCCCAATGCTCTTTTTTAATGTTGAAGATAAAATATGGAACAATTTTTTTACACTTCTTATCTGCCTTTCTATTTTTAAAAATTGCCCTTGTAAGAACCTCTCTTCATCCTTGTAATTTCACTCACAATATAAATTCCAATAAATGTTATTTAGATTGAAAATTGAATTAATGTATTGCACAACCTATCTTGAAACAAGGTGTAAGTGAAAAATGTATAAAACAAAAGCTTTCTTAAATAGTATGACCAGATCCTTCAGTTCTCTGCTTTCCTGCATATATTAGTAAGAGTTTCTGTTAAGACAGTTAATCTTTTTCCAGAAAAAAAAAATGGAGGCAGAAATAAAAAGTACTACTAGTCATAAAATATAAACCAATCTTGACTATAAAAAAAAGAAAGAAAAAAGACATTTTAGTTGAAAACTCTATTTCTCCTTCTAGGGAAGTTAAATCCTTTCATTTTTTTTTTGAGAGAGCATGAAATTGAAGTAAAAATGCCTTCAATTTCTATTCTTACACAATTTATATTGTTTTGCAGTTTAAGTTTTATCCATTTAATTCCTGGTCTTTTTGTTGTTGTTGCTGTTCTGATAAGCTAATTCTGAGATGAGTGATTTTATTAAATGCTTATTTGTCTGATATAAATCCACAATGTTCTTCTAGATTCTCAAACAGACTTAAATCAACCGAAAAACATACGGAGTTCTAGACTTAAAAACTGTGTAATTGAAATCAAATGTGGTTTGATTGTAGCTTTTTTCTGTAGTAAGCCTGGTGGAATTATCCCCAAAACACTCTCTGGAGGTATTTCAGATCTGTGAAAAGGGAACAACTTCTGCCCCAAACAGTATGGGCTGGAGGATGAACCAAGCCCTAATCATATAGTTCCTGTTTGTTTCTGCCGCAGTTGTTTCTTACTTCTTTGACAGTTCAATTCAGTTGAACCAATACTCACTCATAAAGAAAATTTCCACTCATGATGAGGTGGTCTTGCAAACTAAAATCCATAAATTCAGAGATTGTTTCCATGTTCCCCTAACCTGTTTTTTTATTCACATATATTAAAAAAGTAAATTAAAAATAAGAGTTTTCAGCAATCTGTGAAAGCCATTGTAGATTAGCAGTGCCAATCCTGCCTCATGTCACCGCATAATGGTACTCTAAGCCTATCCATCAAACCTTCCTTTCCATACATCATGCTCACAAGGCAACTGAGATAGAATACTACTCACTAAGAAGAAGAAAAGAAGGAATTCTTCACACTAAGAAGAAAAAGTGCTTCTCTTCTCCTGGTTTTCACAAGCCTATCCCAAGTTCTTACTTGCACATTTCACCTATTTTTCAGGGATCCTCTGTTTATCTCGAGAAGCCTACTGCTACACATAATAGAGATACCAATTCCAAAAATGTATTTGCTTGTAAGTTCCATTTTAAGAATCAAATGTTTGTAAAAAAAGAACAATCTAGCATTTTAATATGGGGTTTGTGGGTTTTCTTCTTCATAAAGTTAGGGATGCTCGCTGCTGATCCATGCTGCAACGCACACCCAGCCATTGCCTTCACAGTCATTGCCTTGAACTCTCAAACAAGCTCATATGCAGAACACTGAGCCCTGTTTAGCACGGTCTGCACAACAGCAAAAGACACTCTATTTTAGAATATATAGTGACTTTCACTATATCCCACATGTGAATTTGTATTTAATGTATCCAAATAGTCTGATATGAACTTTTCAATGTGAAACTTCACCTTGATTAGACTTTAGAAAACCAGCTTCCTACTGTGTTGTAAGCTGATAGAACTTCATTTTCTGTTATACCATTGATTAAATCTTGAGTATCTTTAAGCTACAAAAACATATGGCGTAAGTAAAACATGAACAGATTGAAATACTTTTGAGGCAAAATTGGTTAACTAATTTTTTGAGCATCAGTAAGATTTAAATTTGGATTTAAATGATTAAATCTAATATAATTTTTTAGAATACAAAATATTTTAGCTTCTTCTTGATAAGATCATGAAACATTTTTTTCAACCTCAGTTTTATTTACTGTAGAAATTTACACATTTTTATACTTAATTTATTTATTTGTAAAGCTAGTGGACAGGAGAATACTCCTATCAAGATCTAAAATGCCATCCTAGGTGGATTCAGGTGTCTTAGATGTTCTCAAATATCTTAGGGACATTGGAAATGTTCTTAGATATTCTTTTATAAACTTATTCTGACCTCTGACCAAATGCAAAGGCCTGTGACAAATATCTGTTCCATGACTGCCAAGGAATCTATAAATTGTGGTTATGAAAGGTTCTTACAGGCAAAAATATAGGATCTCTCTAATCATATCACTTGTATATACCTCTGTGTCTGTGTTTGGGTTCATATTCATTTCTACTTTTCCTGATGTTTTGTCTCACAACAAAAAAATAAAAATAAATGTCTTCATATATTGAGGGTACACTTTTATTTGTATCTGAAAATATATTATTTTTCTCATGAGTACGTATTGTTCCTTATCAGTCAGAGTTCTTTTCAAACAATGTTAAATGGCAGCAATTCCAATGCCTACAAGTGCAAGGTTAGAGAAGATGAGCGCAGTGATTAGTGCTTTAATCTTTACTTTGACTTCAGAAGTTGCAGCTCAATGACTTTTTTTTTTTCATTTAGTATTGGAATTTAATGAGAATTTACTGTGTGAAAGATCTAATCATGTAATCAATGTCTAACTGATGTGACAAAATATTTATTCAGGCGAATGCATCTTGTTGAAAAGGTGAATGATTACAGGCTTGGAGTAGATAAAATTAATGGATCATTTAAAATACATATTTTCTGATTAAAACTGAAGGTAAAGAGTTTGTGAAGTTTCCCCTCCTCCCTTTTTTTCCTAATCTTTACAGTAGCAGTTCAGGTTTAACTAAAAGACTCAAGGAAATACAGTAGTTCTTAAATGTTAAAATATAACACCTTATATAGATACAGCAGCTGTTCAAAGATTAAATATTCCTTATTTTCCAAAGCAAATTGCTTTGTAAGGATATAAGTCACATCTGGTCTAAAAATCAATATTTAGAGACTTCTTCAGCTTGCTTGTACTCACTAATTTCCTCTAAACATTTAATGCCAGAATTTTCCATTACTTAAGAAATATTTTAAGTTTGTTTATTATTTTATTTATTATTACTATAGCTGTAATAAACTCTTTGCAAGAGTCTTGATCCCTTGAGTGTTTAATCTTTCTTAACTGGTGTGGTATAACAGAAGTAATTCCAATGTTTTACAAACATAAGTTAAACTGGAGAATGAGTTTGAGATTAAAACAGTTACAGAGTAATAAAAGGCAGCTTTAAGAGTGCAAAGCAGTCTTCCACACAAACATTATTACCACTCTAAGGCAGTATTACTGCACAATTTCAATAAGAAAATAGAGCAACTATCTAACAAGTAATTTGGAAAAGAAAAAAAAAAGAAAATAGGACAACAAATAACTAAATATATTCAGTTTTATGTACAAAATAATTACACTGAGTGGTTATGACAATGTTCTACAACAACAGAGAAAATTGTAACATGTGTGTTGCGTAAGCAGTTGGCATCTTCAACCCCCTTATGCTCTGAACTTGCAAACACTTACCTATTGAGCAGGTCCATTTGGGTCTGTGTCCTGTCCTGCTGGTTAGATTCTCTGTCATTCCTGCTGCCCATTTCTGTCTTTGGTATTAATATACTTACTTGGGAAACCATGCAGCTGGAGAGATGTGCCATTTGTAGCCCCAGTTTTTCCTTTTATTTTGTAGATATTTTGGACAAACAGAGATCCAGGAGACTTGCTTCTTTTTGCTTACCAGCTTCTTGGCATCAGGTAGCAGAGATAGTAGACTGCTTCAGACTCCACGCTAGAGCAAATCAGAGTTTCTTCGACAAGGAAAAAGTGATATGGATCTCTGTGCAGCAGGGTTTATTGGGTTGCTTTATTGATTTGCAGCCAAATGAATAAGAATAGCAGGGGGGACATTTACTTTTCCTCTCTGGAATTGATAAATTTTCATTCATTCATGCATTCGTGCATTCATTGTTTCATTTTCACCAGCTGTTGAATAACTTTTGTTCAGCCTAAGCACGTCTGAAACATTCTTAATCTGTCATGGATGATACCTAAAAGTGATTAAATTTAGGTAGAATTAACTATTAATTCTTGAAATGCTTTCATGATGGGAAATTGGTTCAAGTAGCAGCAGCAGCTACTGCATAGCCAAAAAAATAGCCCCTAGTATAACAACAGCTACCCAAACAAAATCATGGATGAGCCTGACAGGGATTTCTGAGTATTCCACAAAAAGTACCAATGTTTTTTTAAAATTTGCTTTGCTATTAACAAGCATTTAAAACTATTTTTAGGACTATTTGGTGTTCCCTGTAAAATTTGAGGGCATGCAAAATCATCCATCAGTTTTCTTCTTTAATCTGTAGAAATGTTCAGGAAAACCTACTTAGAAAATAGAAAGTCAAGTACCAGATCCACAAGCTGAAGAATTTATTGTAGGTTCTTGCTCACCTGCTAATGAGTAACCATTTCTGTGTAGTACTACTGCTATTTGCACCAGAAGTCTTTCTGGTCTCATGTGAATAACTGTGGTGTTGTGACACAAGGTAGGCAAACCAACCCTACATTTCTGATAGCAGCTGACTCAAAGTTTTATATTCTCCACACATTTCAATAAACTGTTTTCAACAGTTGTCAACTACCACGTGATGTGTATTTCCTTTACAAATGCTTGCTTTGGCCACTAGTAAAGCATATAAAACATTTATCACTCTACTTGTGAAAAAAAAAAACAAACAGAAAGCCTTTAAAAGTAAATCTGTAAAGCTATTCCTCATTCTTTAGTCCTGTTTCTAAAATTTTCAGTTTTCTCTCATTTATAATTTTTTATAAATATAAAAATCTATTATTCCTTGTCTTTATTTGCAAGTGAAAGGCAGGAATGCTGCAAAACTTTTCAGATAAAACATCTTGGGAAAATTAAATTTCACATAGAGCTCATTGGTAAACTGTTATCACTGGGTGAAATAGGCTTTGGTGAAGAGTCCTGAAAAAGTATCTTTGATATTAGGGGATGATGGATAGAGTTAAACTTAGAGGAGATTCAGAATTTTAGGGTAAAAAGCAGCTGCAGCTCCCTGGATGGACTGAGGTTGACATGCTTCCCAATACAATGACAAACATCTGCTCAGAGAAATAGAATGGAACATGGAAGAAAGTGAAGACTGCATGGCCCCCCTCCCTTCTAATCCCAGCAGACAGAGAACATCGTGGTACTGAGACCATACAGTACCTGTCAGACAAGGGAGAATCAAGATGTTCTGCTACTGAAGCCAACAACCATGTCCGACCCCCTCCTCAGGGTCTCGAGTCACAGCCACCCCCCCCTCCTATTAGATACATCAATCAGAAATAAAAGGTATTTATGACTAGAGCCACTCAAACTACACCTAAACATAAAGAAAATAGTATAAGTTTGGGATAGAGGGAAAGTGGGAGAAGACCTCAACCAAAACTGCTGGTATCAGTCAACTGTCCGAGTCTGTCTTCTCCCACCCCCAGAGGGATGCCTTGGGTGAGAATTATACTCTGCGTGTGTTAAATGTTGTTTTCAGGACTAGAGTTTGTGCTTGTGCTTACCCCATAGCATATTAGTAGATTGCTTCATATTAGAGCTTGTGCTTGCTAATACATGTATTGGTAGATTCTTTTAAAACATATTTTTGCAGCAGACACTGTCACCAACAACCTTTGAACCTCATTAATCTGTGACAATTTGTATTAATAAAAGTGTTACTTCGTAAACTGTCAAAGTGAGTCTTTGCAATTGCCAGCAGCAAAAACACCTTGGCAGGACTCGCTGCAGGGTCTTCGCTCTTTTGAGTCCCCCCTAACAAGAGTGGTTGAGGTACTCTCCAACCTTATGAATCTATTGGTGAAGGGTCTAATTTATGAGACACTGACCGACAGTTGAACACCAGCATCTCAACTTTCCTGGGGCTACTGACAGACAAAGATCTAAACTCCCACCTTTCACATGACAAGTACCTAAGGAAGAGATTTTTAATCCAACTTTAACTCAGCTTTTGTTACTGTTTATACTGTACTTTTCCCTCAGAATTGCATAGGATAAAACAGTAAATTAAATAAATTTGTTACCATGTAAATGAAATAATCCATATGCTGCCAATCAGTTCAGATTTTCCTTTGTCTAGGGTGTCAAGGGTCAGATTCTAGGTGAGCTGATCTCCACTTTTAATTGAATATTAAAGAGCTTCCACAAGACTTTGTAATTTGACTGTCTTTTGTGTGATTAAGCATTTATATACACTAAGTTTTATTTCAAAGATTATATCAGCAGAAAGTGGGAAAATGTAATCTTTTTGCTCAGCAGTCACTTAAAAAAAAAAAAGTCTCCCCCTAAAGCAACCAAAACACAAAATGAGCTTGGAATTTTTGAATAATACATACAAGGTTCCTTACAACCCTGACATGAAGAAAAGCATTGCAGATACTAGTGTTGCATCAATCCTAACTGTCCTGAAAAATATGTGCTATGTTACAAAGAAAACAGCTCACCAGCTGTTTATGTAAAAATTATTTGAAGAAAAACAAGCACAGCCATATGGCACTCTAGCAATACAGTGGGAGCATGAAGAATATTTTCTGTAGATTATAGCAGATAATGGTCATGTTAAGTAGGGTGTCAAATATTGATGACACATTGCATTAGTAGTTAATCTCTCCTTTTAGTCTCTAAATGCCCACATTTCTTAGCTGCTTACATGGTGGAAACAAATTAATAACTTATTATAATGAAGAATTAAATTTTGTAGAATGACAAAATATTTAATGCACTGAAGAAATCCCAAATATTCTCCAATTACAGGATATTTAAAAATATTATCCATTCATTTGAGTGGCATTGTGCCATTTCATAGTAAAGAAAAGACTACCCTTAGAGGTACCAAGTATTTTCCTTTGTGTTTTTTTTTTTGTCTGTTCTGGGGATTTTTTTATTATGAATATAGTTCTGCATCCATATTTGGAACTTAAAAGTTTATTTCCAGGGGAAAAATATCTTCTATTTACTCTTGGGAAAAGGGTCTCAATGTGAAAATCTAAGTTGTCCATAGAGAGATTCTGCAAAGAATGGTCAAAACTATAAGCATGTATCAAAGATATTTACAAGGTTAAATCCCAGGCAAGCCCAGGGCTCCCAGATAAAGAATTAAAATGGAGAAGGAAAAGAGAAGCTTGGCAAGAACCAGTGCTTATTTGCCAAGCTGGAGAGTGAAGCACAATGGGCAGGAGGGGGGAGTGAGGATCAAGACAAGAAAATTAGTAAGGAACACTTTTTAACAGCTTGTGTGTATATATCCTTAAGTGCATGTCAGCACTTGCTTTCCTTCTTTTTAGTATTGTGTACTTCTAAATATTGATTCAGACTGTTTTCTTTCTCTTTTTCACTCTCTACCCAGAAGAGACACTGACACAGCTTCACCTGACACAGACATATAGGTGTTGTGCATTTACCCCACAGTCATGGAGTGAGAATTTTTGTGAGGTGCCTTTATTCTGCTATGATAAACTGCCTCATGTTCTCACCCTAATTCTTAAAATGTTTCCTCTGTTTTCACAAAATCAAAAGCATAACAATGTAAAGATTTATTTTCTTCCAGTTGGTTAGAGAAACAATATATTCACTGTCCATGCATTGCAAAATGTTTTGGGTTGTTTTTTCCTGATTTGTTTTTACTGCCATGAAGCACATTTAAAATTGGAATAGAATAGTTGTGCACAAGCAGAACTAATAAAATTACCAACAATTGTATATAATCCTAAAATATCAGTTAGTCTTAAAGGAGTTTGATAGAATGGTCAGATTTTAGAAAAAGTTAAATAATCTCAAGTGGGAACTGGAGTCTTGAATCAAGAGTCTTCCTTTGAGAACACAGAATAATTGAAGATAGACTAATTGGCTCTCAGACTTGGATATTCTGCTTTCTCCATTGAGTAAATCCTATTATGGTTACTATATCCATCTGTTAAATGGTTGTATTTTTGCCTGCTGAATAAAAGAAGGTTTTGAATTGTATTCAGAGAATAGCTGCTGTTTTCTTTCAGCAAAGGGTTCCAGAGGTAAAAGTCTTCCACTGAGGATGTCAAAAACTGTACTTCTCTCTGCATCCTTCCAAACAGTGAACTTCTTGTTCTGGTCTATGAATAATACAGAAGACATATTTGAAAAAAATCCATGAATGATATAGTACCATGGACTGTTCTGAGCTTGATGTATGTTTTAAAGCTACTTCCTATTACAGAGTATTAACCTTAATATTCAAGAGGCTCTTCTGGCTTCTGTTTGCTTCTCTAATCCTATATTGAACTACGTATGCGAGCCGGTCAGAAGTATGTGCCTCATATTTGACATTTGGTCCTGTCAACCTTCCATGATGCAAACCATTTATTTTTGAGATTATTCATTACAATTTCTTTTTACATTGCATTACTTTTCTAAAGAAATACATTTTAGTTTTGCTAAATTCTTGTCCAGTAAGAGTGCCCCAGAGCACTTATCAAATAGATTTATCTCAGGCTTCTATTTATGCATGTAGAAGAAGAACTGAATTCAGTTACCTGTACCTTAACACAGTTGCTAAGGAGTACTAGCATGGCAATCTCTTCCAGACATTTCTTCCCTACTGCATCATATCATATTACTCTTGCTAGCAACAAATTTGACTCAAAGGTTTTTTTCAGCCAACTGCTGGTATCTTGAAATCTTTGGGCACCTGTCGTAAAACGCTGCTAGAAACCAACTTGTCCATTTGGATACTGGTAGCAGTGAGCCCATGGCATGTCATGACCTTTCCTTGAACTCATATTGATCCACATACAGCTCTCCAGAGTAGCTTCAACTGTTGACAACCTCTGCTCCTGTCAGGAGAAGCAAATACCTCATGCCCATCATGAATCCAACTGAGTACATTGGCTTTACTTCGTGGGAAACTGTACAAGTAAACTGTGAATATCAAATGAATCTTCATTTTAGATCAAATCTAAACGTATAATACTGACTTTAAGGATTAGTTCCTTAAGTCCCTGATCCACTTTCACTACATGTACTTATTTATTCACAGAATTGTTGAGGCTGGAAGGCAACTTTTAAGATCATCTATTCCAATCTTCTGCTCTAGCAGACCAGCTAGTTTTTACTGGCAATGATTGTCTTAACACAGTAGTTTTCATTAAACATCTGCAGAAGATTAAAACATTTCACTTTGAAGCACTAAACCAAGGTCTTTGAAAAGGTGACTGACAATTTCCACCCACCCTAAATGCATGACTGTCTGTACATTTTGTATATTTTTATAAATAATTCTAAAGAAAGAGCGCATTTACTTCACGCAAACTACAGCTACGTATAAGTTTCTTTCCATTATGCTTCTAAAATATTTAGAAAATGAGTCTTATGTAATAAAAGATTGCATTTGTAACATCCCGTCTAGTATTTTTTTTCAGTTTTATGAAATTGTATTAATTTCTACTGTTACTGTATCAGTGTCTGAAATTTACTTTTGTTAAAACCTGGTTCATGCCACAAATAATGATGGTGGAGGATTCCATTCCATTCTGTTGTTATCCTCCCCTCACATTCTGTTGTTATCCTCAGGGCTCTTAATGATGTTGAAAGAAGAGAACTGGAGGCATTGTTATGCTCAAGAAACTACATTTCAGTTCTCAGTGCTGCTGATTGTGTCAAGCTTTTGTCAGCTCTAATTAGAAGTGAAATCCCAGATTTCAGTAAAGCAGGTAAGGATGTCACCCTTTATAGATGTTGCCCATTTGGGAGGAAAATATAGCTTGGCTGAGTTGTCAGACAGTGCCAAACTATTATGTCATATTAGCAAGAATCTTCTGGCCTGCAGCTTGACTACAATCTCTTGAGGTCACTATTAATATGTCTGTGTGGGATTCAAATGTAGGGCAAGAAGTAAAGCAAATGTAAAGGTTTCACCCTGGAAATACAAATTGCTGGGAACAAGGAAGATCTGGAATATTATTCTGTGCCTCATTCAACTACCAATTTATAACATGATTCTTTCATTAGTTAAAAAAGTAAATCTCCAAGCAAGCAGGTACTTTTATATTCCCTTAGTATTTCTTCAGTCCTTTCACTCCAAACATTTTACATAAAAAATAATGTCAGAACTTGTTCTCTAAACCTGTTATGAATCATTTGGCAGAGAATAAGCATTTAAAAGTCATAATAAATATAGGAAAATATGTAAAAGCTGAAAGATGACAGATTAACTAATTAAAGTCTCTGCAATCTGTTTGATTGATAGAACAAAAAAATTTCTTTTGTTTTTCTTTCCACTTTTTCTTTTGTGAGTTGCTGATCTATTTTTTTCAGTTCATTGTTCTTCTATTTCTCAGATTTTTAACAGTAAAGAGATATGTTTGTACGTAATAAAACTTTTGACCAAAAAATTTGCTCCTGATAAATATAGTTTCCACAAAGCCACATTACCTTGTCTACTTCCATCTGCTTTGGTTAGCACAAGAGAGACCAAACTGGAGGAGTAAGGGTGCCAGAGTACTAGATGGCACTTGTCTATATGCAAATTCTAGTGAAAGGAGATTCCATCTTTTTCAGGTAGCATCAAGGAATCAGAAACACCATCACTGTTTTAAAAAGGGGACTGCTACATTATGAGCTTTTTGAAACTCTAATAATCCAGATAAAGGAAGTAAAGTTGTGGAATGCCACAGTTTGCTGCCTGATAAAAACTTCAGTGTAGGAAAATTCATGCGCCTACACTTGGCTACTTCTCTTCCCAAAACAGATAGGAACCCAAATGTCAGCAAAATCATACTAAGAACATAAAAGTAAATGGCAGAGGATGAGTGTCCTGGAAAGATTCTCTCCCCCTCCTCCATCTCTAAAAATTGCGTCTCTAATTATATCAGACTTGAAAAGTTATAAGCTGTTGAGATGTCAAGGTTTCTCAGTCTGATGTCCATGTGTAAAACAACAACAAAAAAGCAATTCAGAGCATCTTTATGTTGATATACTCACTAAGTCAGGAACTATAACACCTGTCCCATGTCTATCTCTACCATTATTCCTGTGTAAAAGTAGCTCAGATATAGTTAAGGCAGGGAAAAAAAAAAAAAAAAGAGAGAGAGAGCAAAGAACGTCAAGGAGAAAAAACTGCAGACATGAAAAGAAACATTTTAAACTCCTATATTTTAATACAATTTAAGTCTACGTTATCCTTTCACTGCAGAGTTAGGTAACTAATGATCAACAATAGCCATTTAGTTAAAAGGCTTACTATTACTCTTTCTGTTGAGCTGCTGGTTAATAGCTTTGTTTTCATAGCCATATTTTCACAGTTCTGTTGTCCAAAGCCATTAAAGTCAGAGGAAACCAATATATGAAACTGTTGCACTGTAGAATAAACTCATGTTTAACACCATTTCTGCCTAAACACATTACCTAAAA
>VWZD01002528.1:153570-170980 GCA_013396695.1 Sakesphorus luctuosus
TGCCTTGTGGAAGATAATCTCATCTGATTATTTCTGAGCCTCTTCAGCAAACCAAGAAAAGACAAAGTGTTGGTAGCATAGTTGTTACTCATACTAAAGCATTCCGAGTATCAAGACTGCCTGATAGTCATTGACATAAAAGTTAATTGGTAGATCACAATACATTTTAACTTATGCTTGATGTTTGTTTTGAGGAAAATTGTAACCAGTGAAGAGTTCCTGGGTCAACCCAGACAGACAAAAGTCAAGGAGACCAGAATATTTCCAAAATACAGACTGTATTTTGTAGTGGGTTTTTTAGAATTTTACTCAGAAATAGAAACCTTTCCCATATGTCAAGCCTGTCAGGCAGGAAATTGGCCAGAATATTCAGGTCAAGTTATTTGTTTCCTTTCTAAGATGCACCCCAACTAGCAGGTTTCCTCAGCACATTATGAGAATCACCTCCATCTGTTGGTGCCTTTAAATTAATGGACCTGTTACTTACTCCATGCGCTTTACCAAAACAAAAGGGATTAGGTCCCACAGACAACAGGCTACAGGCTGTCCAGGCTGTCTGAGTAGTATGAACCAATCAGGTATCTTTGAAAAGAGCATTAATAATATCTGCAATGTGTACAGGCAATTCCACACTTACAAACAGATTAGTAATTAGATCAGGAATTATTTGTACAGTCATCTAGTAATGAAAGTGAGGAATGAAATTTCAAATATGATAGAGGAAGAACAATAGCAATATGTTTAAAGTAGTGATATGCAAAACAAACTAAAAAATTAAAGAGCACAAATATGTATTAAGAAGCAACTGAAAAAATTTGTACTTTCCATAGCCATCTAAAGTCTTAGAAGGAGTTATATTCATAAATTCATCTTTAGGAAATTAATATTTTTACTGTTACCCAATTAATTTATTTGTGCATATTCTCTTAAACCTTAGATTTCATGTTGTCTGGGTAATATATTAAAAAATACAGAATATACTTTAAAGCAAATGTGTTACATGACAGATGTTTCCTCTTCTTTGTATAAAATGAAATTAACATTGTACTTCTCTGAAAAGAAAATTTAAGCTCAGACTCCTGAACAAAACATCTGTGTTGCTTTGGCACTTTCCTATATGGAATGAAAAATAATTTCACACTCTTAGTACAAGCAGGTTTCATCAATATACAAAGCATGATGAAGTTGCCAACAGCAACTTTGGCTTTCTTAAAAGTATGGATGCTAAAAATCCCAGCTTATAGTATACTTTTCCTGTGCTCTGTAATGAAGAATTAGGATGTGGGTCGAGCAGAACCAAATACAATAAAAGCACTTTTGTATTTTGTTCTTATCTACCCCAAGATTAGGTTAGATTAATGTTGTTAATATCACACGTTGCATGGAATAAGAAATAATCTACCAGCAAGCCCTAAGAAGAGTGAAAATATACACTATATAAAATAATGTACTAACCACAGTTTTTACTTGTATTAACCACTTCATCTTGTAGTGATAGAGAAATTATACATTTTGGTCATATCACTTATTAGGAGAGGAAGGAGTAATATCAATAGTTAACATTTGAAACATGAAGCATGTGAGGCATTATAGTTGATAATGACAATAATTGATTCTTTGAAGATTTGCTGTTTCTTAATTAGATGAGTTGTAATCAGTAATAAAATTTTTTCAAGTTGAGAGCTTCTTGAATTCCACCTTTTGTCGGCCTTTTCTTCTATCCAAATGAATGAAAAGGTACAGGGAGTGGTAAGTGCAGTAGAAACTAGTGGGATGGTGAAGGGGAGCTCTAAGAAGAAATTTTAAACTGTACTTAGAATTTAGTTAGTTAAGATGAAGGCAAACTTTATGAAATTTACATTCTTTAGCGTACACACCAGCATCATGTTCTATATCTTATGAATAAAAATTTAGAAACCCTAAGATTTCAAAACGAGATAAAATGTGCACCTCTTCACAACATCATTTTGGCCCAATATAGTGATAAGTAGAAAGGATTATGGTACAGAAACTCCCTTCATAATGATGTGGGGGTTTATTATATACATTAAACAGAGGAAGATCCCTTTATGTTGCTCCACTCATATTAAAAACTGGATAGTGAAAAGCAAAGAGTAGTACTTGTGAATGATTAATTCTATACTGAAATGCATTTATTTATGTAAGAAATAAACTAAAATAAATAATTTTGGAATACCTGAATAGATAACACGTTGATAAAAATCATGTTTGCATTTTCTGCTGTAATAGGTTGTTGCTGTTAATTTTGGACTGTCTTGATCACTAGTTTTCCAAATTACAGCTACTCTTTGACATTTGATTTTTTTTTTTCATCACCATCAAAATTTAATAAAACCCCCTTTTGTTCTTGTCGAACAAGGAACAAAATGTAGGGGTAAATCTATATTTGATATTTAATGTAAGTTTAAAATAATAACTATTAAATAAGTATTAATACTCCTTAATGTGCCATTAGCTTCTTACATTCATTTAGGGCAAAAAATAATTGCCTGATAAACAATCTTCTAGCATTGTATCTGTGGGGCTTGGGTTGGGTTTTTTGTTTAGTTAGTTGGTTTGGTTTGTTATTTTTGTTTTAACATATGTGTACATACTTGGAGTATTAGTAGTTGTGTTTATTCGCAAGATATCTTTTAAAACCTTGAACTTATGAAATGTTTTTTGATGTTTCTCTTTAAGTCTTTCGCTCTTTACTTCATGACATTTATTTCCTAATGCTTTCCTTCAGGAACTATGTTTCAGTATAGCTATATGAAGCAAAGCTTGAAAATTGACAGAAGAGTTGGTGGTGTCATTCAAACAACTCAGAGAACACTGAGAACCACATTGGTAATTCAGCTTTACTTTGGACACAAATTAAAAATTCCAGTTTTCTTCAAACACTGGAGGAAAACTCTGGAGAAGCTGGGCAGTGATCTTTTCCAACCATTTAGTGGGTCATTGTTGAATAAAACAATTTCATTTTCTTTCTTCTATCATTGCATCCAAAGAGTAATGAAGGTGGTGAAGGATAGAGAGACACAGTCTTATGAGAGTCCACTGAGGGAGCTGGGTCTGTTTAGCTGGGATTGTTTAGAAAAGGAGGCTCAGGGGGATCCTTGTCATTTTCTGCAACTACTTGAAATGAGGTTATTTTGAGGTGGATGTTGGTTCCTTCTCCCAGGTAGCAAATGTTTGGATGAGTGGAGATGTCCTCAAGCTGCACCAGCGGAGGTTTAGATAGGATATTAAGAAAAATTTATTCACCAAAAAGTTAATAAGTACTGGAACATGATGGCAAGGGAAGTGATGGAGTCACCATCGCTGGAGATATTCAAGACGTGTTAGATGTGGCACTCAGGGACACAGTTTAGTGGTGGAGTTTGTAGTGTTTGGTTAATGGATGGATCTTGAGGGTCTTTTCCAACCTAAATTATAGAATGATTCTATAATACAGAAACCTTCAAGTTTTGCATAGAAATTTAGGTGGTGTGGTTTGTTTTTTTTTTTAACGTAACATGTGTTGAGAGTTATAGGAGTATAAACCACTTGTTGTTTATCCAAACTTGTGCCATTTCAGGTTCATAATAAAAGCATTAATCCCTAAGGTCAAGGCATGCTGAATTTAAGTATACTGCTTTGTTTCATTAAATATACAGTATTTCTAATATGGTCAATGCAAGATTTGACATAGGTAGTAGGAACAAACTATTGAAGTCATTACTATTACAATTTCTGAGAGAATTTATACCCTTTATGTGACTGACTATATGTTATTCAAGTCAAATTAATATTTTCAATGATATCTGCAGAAGCAGAGCACACTATGAATGTCATACTAAACTGACAGAAAAATTTGGAGAGGTGTGATAGTTGTTGACCTCTCTGTCTTTGTGTCTCTTGTTTGGTTTTGATGAAAATGATTAAGGATTTTTCAGAGAAAATTACCTCAGGAACTTACTGTACAAGAAGGCATTTGAGATTGATAACAGAATGAGTATATATTACAAAGAAGTTAGGGCAATTTTCAGTTGCACTCTGGGCAATTAGACACCCACCTTTAATTAAAAGTCAGTGGAGCTGAATGACTAAGTACCACTCATGAGTTTCAAAGTATCATTTAATTGATAAAGGAATGACTTTTTAAAAAAAGAGAGGGAGAGACTACATTTTTGTTGAAAGAAGTAGATTCCTGGGGGTCTGAAATGTTTGGACTGAAAAACTGTCACTAAAACCTTTCTGTAAGGCAGAACAAGAGAAGAGCATGGTAGTGCAGAATAAAATAGAAAAGAAATGGAACAGTTGAAGCTTCTGGTTGATTAGAAATCTGTCACTGAGCAGCAAAGTGTTTTAGGTCTTTTATGTGAAGAGTAAGATAATGGAGTTAGAGTTTCTTCTTCCCTCCCACTTCTCTGCACTGCATTAAAAAAAAAGACTGATGACATGGCATTTTGGGTATTGGGAAGAAGATGCTGCAGCTTCAGAAGATGCCAGGAGCAACCAGCAATGAGAGGCCCTGCATGGGGCACAGGCTCCTAGAGATGAAGAGAGGCTGATGGCTGTGGCTGTAACAGCACATCCTGGGAATAATGGTCAGGGAGCCACTTGCCTCCTCCCTTGGTAGTTGAGTCCATCACACTACACCTTACCTTCACTGCAAGTCTAAGCACTGTTGTTACCACAAGATAGAAAAGTTATAGGGGGGGAAGTTGGCATTCTTTTGTAGTGGGTCAACCTCATATTTGAAAGAAAAAGGGAAGACTAAATGTATAGAGAATAATATATTCAGTGCCAACAACTGCTGCTAAGTACATAAACATATGTGCATATACAAAAAATCTGTTCTTCATAATTGTTTGCTGCAGCTCTAAGAAAATAAAATCTTAGTAAATAGTAAAGACTTTGGAAAGGACCTTGGAAATTGTTGATACAGGTCATTCCACTTCCTTGAATATACTTACTGTTGTAAGAAACGACATTACTGAAGGTGCTAGGAATCATGAAAAATTGGAAACTCAGGGGATCATTTCATCCTAACTTCTGCCCTAAGGCAAGATAAATTCTACCTAAACCATTCCTGACAGGTTTGTCAAAAATGTTCTTAAAAACCTCCAATGATAGAGACACCACAGCATCACTGAGCAATCTGATTATTTAAGTGGTGCTTAAATCTTCTTAATATTGGATACATTTTGTAAAGGAGTACTGGCCTATTTACAAGGAGAATATCATGCTATGCAAAATATAAATAATGTCACTAATAAATAACTTTGTGATATTTCACCTCAATATTGATTTTTCCCCATTCGAAGAAATAAAATGCATAAGATTTTACAAGACATATGATAAATGATAATATTTTTATCACTTAATAAAATAAATTTCTCTTTCTGGATATAGCTGGTCCATTCTGTTTAGAATCTATAATGTCAATAAAAGACATAATTGTTCTGTGGTAATTGATTTAGTTTTGAGAGCTAATAAACTTGATATGAAATAAGCAACAGTGGCAAATTTATCTGTCTAATAGCAGTTCTTTATTTTAGGGAAAAATTTTTTAACTATTTTTATTCAAATATTAAATCCTTTCCTGTAGAAGCATTTCTTTCAAGCATTTGATATTGGTTACAGTGGTGCACATAAGTTTTCGTGCAGGAAATTTATTAATTTGTGTTTCTAAGACTATATACCTGAGGAAGGGTAGATGAAGCCCACGAAAAAAAATAGTATTTATTGTAGAGAATTCAACCCTGATTATATTTATACCAATGAACGTAGGGAATTTCTTATGCAATGTGAAGTCCTTTGGTGTTTATCTTCCAAAACACTGAAACACACTCTAGGCTTTAAATTTACTGCTGAAGAGGGAGTTCACTTACACAGCTATACAAATTTGTCTTTTGATTCTCTGTTTGCTTTATCGACATTTTACAGATACATGTTTGTATCACTGTAATGCTTTCAGGTTTAGCTTCTGATGGTATCTATTAATGATAACTTTGGTGGGGAGGAATAAGACAAACACAATTTGTAGCCTTGTTTAATTTGGATTTTTACTTAGATTTTATTAAAATATAGAAATATTTCACAAATAAAAATTTCAAACAAATAAAAATTCAGAGCATCTTTTTCTCAGGTAATGCTGAGATATTTATAAAAGGTCCAAGAAAAAACTGAGAAGTTAAGCATGTGGTGTAATTATTTCTTAATAGTTTTTCTTAGGTTATGTTTATCTTGGTGGAACTTTTGCACAGGAGTTAAAATGGGAAATTCAGATGCATAACAGGTCTAAAAGAAGTTTTAATATTTAGGTCAAGTTTCATGTTCCCTAAAATAATCATATTTCTGTCTCAAGATGTGATAAAACAAAAGCAGAAATCCTGATGTGAACCAGCACAGATCATAGAATTTCAGAATTCAATAAATATATACAGAAATATTTCTGTAGCTATCCATTATGGCTTAATTTTTGAAGATGGTAGTCACTCTTAGTCTAAGTTAAAACACAGGAAAACAATGGGTGTATTTTAATAGTTTTGAAGTGTGTCAGGATTATTGTGGTGGAAATTTGAAACTGTGTAACTGAGCTTTTTTGATTCCAGTTTAAAGTATTTCAGATTAGGTTCTGTCAAATCTGTGGAAGTCCATGTAATTAGTTGTGAAAAGTAAATTTAATCTCAATTTCTGAGTACTGATGTCAGTGCCAGGAACTCTAATGCTACAATAGGCACGAAATATTTATTAGCATATATGTGCTTAAAAATAAGTAACAAAAAAATGTTTTTAGAAGCAGAAAAGAATACATATAGAAATTCAGTATTATAAATAGAAATTCAGTGAAATCAAATGCTGCCTGATTTGAATAAAGTGAAAGATTTACTTAGTTAATAATCAACTTAGTTGCTATCAAGGTATTATTAAGGTCAAAGTGCTTACGAAAAATGTGAGATACTTCCATGTTAAATTAGACAGGATGAAAATGCATGAGTTATATTCTTTTTCTTTGAACCTTGAACACAGAGGTTTCTGCTTGTGCGTAGGAATTATTTTCACTCTATTAAAAATGAAAACAGGAAAAAACCCGCTTTCAAAGGGTTTGTGATCAATAGATTTTATATGGAAGAACAATGACAAAAGGATAATATGAGATTGAAAACATTTTGCTCGATTGTGTAGAAAACAAGTTCTAATTGTTCATATTCCTTTTCAAGATTTCTGTAACTTATTTTTATTTTCATCCTTTTAGTCGAACTTATGTACAAGACCAATTTACCTACTGATCTTTGTATTTTTAAGCATACACAGAATATTGAGGCTTATGGACCAGGTTTCCTAGGCCTCTTGAATTATAATTTAGAGGAAAAAAAGGAGTGTCTTTGAATATAAGCCATGCAGGTTTTTCAAGTATGTAGTGATATATTGGTTTTGAGTATTAACTTGNCTTGGACTTAGAACCAGCTAATTAAAGATGTGTAGAGAGAAAAGTTGGAACAGAATTCCATACCCTTAAACAAAAACAAGATAGGAAGCAAGGAGAAGGGAAAATAATTAGAAAGTTTTGATCCGATCTAATAGCCTTTAAATAAGAAGAAATGCTTTTAAAATGAAACTAATAGATCCTAAAATACTGATGTCAGGGAAAAAAAGAGAATAAAAACTTCACAAGATAACAGAGACAGTGAAGGTCCCTTGGAACAGCAGAGGGAGAATCTGAATACCAAATAACTCTCTGGAGACACTCAAATAATAAAGAAATCAGTGAATTATACTATAGAAGCGAGCAACCTGCAAGGAAATAGGAGGAAAATATGGATTTTAGAGAATGTAAAACAAGTAATAGATTTTTACAGGTGTTACATGGTTTTCCTTGATTCACATTTATATTGATGAGGGTGTCAAATATGCATACACCAACACATTCATGATTCCTTTTAGGCAACACTGAAATCAATAGACTACTGCTAAATTACAATTTGCTTTTAGCAATTTAGGTTCTTACAGTAGTTCTTCATATATTGCTCACTGAATGCAAGAAACATACTCACATTTCAGAAACGTTTTAACCCCTAACATTTTATTTCAATTCTGACTTCAGGTATTATTATGATTGCTCTTAGTTAACATTAAAAATTATTTTGAGTAAAAAAATTTGGGAAACATTTAAAAACCCTTTCTTGCATATTGTTTTTCCAAGTTCTTGTTCAGTGCTTTGGTCAAAAGAAATAATGAAATTGGTTTCTAAGCTCTGGTGCCATGGCCAGTTTTATAATTTCTGCGCTTATGCATCCCATGCAATGAGTACAGGTGTGTACATAGTGTGCTGAAGGACTCAGTACTTCTGATCTTTTAAATGGAAAGGCAGGGAATGATACTGTTACTGTAATACTGCCAAGGAATAAGTCTTGTATCTCAAAGTGTAATACTTCATACAGAGCTGTGAACAAATAGCAAACAAGTGAGTTAGTAGTTTTTTGAAGGACCTCTAGAGGGTTTCACTTAGCCTGGAAAATCGGAATTAACGACAGCGAGAATACTGGCTTTATTCAGCAGAGCACTGCCTAAGCCCCAATTTTCAGACAGTAATGCTTACCTTAGCAGAAGACTTGCATAGGATTCTCTAAAATCATTTTGCTAGGATTGGTATTGAATATGCTATTAACAACTAGAAAAAAGCTTGACAAATGGCAAATCACATAATTATACATTAGTCAGAGAAAGAAACGAAGACTTTAGGGGGATTTAATGGTAAACAAACATGAATGCGATAGTGGTCAAAACTCACTAGAAACAAAAACATAGAAGCATGTACACAAGAGATGGTGTCAAACAATTGTACACATTGACCATATTAAATTAGCTGAATCATCTAGGGTAAATTATCAATTCCATATGTCATCAGTGTAAATGAGTGACCATCAGTGATTAAGAAAAAACTTATATTAGACTGCCTAAGAAAAAAATGAAGCTAACAACCAGTTTTCTAATGATGGATATAAGAATGGGTTTATATTGCAGTGGATGAGATCAAAAGTTTGGTGATAAAAGTTAGAAATACAGAAGATATCAGAGGACTCTAAAACTGATTTACATAATTTAAAATACAAGTATATATCAGTAAAATAGATTATCAAATGTCATCTTTTTTTTTTTTCATTCTACAGTTCTGAAACAAGCAGATGCCCAAGGAAAAAGAAACAGAAAATTAAAAAGTATGAAAATAAACACAACTTTACATGATTTTTGACTCAGTGTGCTATTGAAGCTAGCAGCTTACAAGAAGTTCCAATTGGACATGAAAATGGTTGATAACTATTTAGATGGATAAAATATCTAAGAATAAATAAATATTGTGATGAGGAGAATAAATTTTATCCATTTTAGGTGAAGTTTCATCTGCAAGTAAGCTTTCCCTTTTATGTTCTCTATTTGAAGCATCTTATGCTGACTAATTTAAGGATGGGATAGGAGGAAGGCTGTACAGCAGGATCTGATCTGGAAGGATCCCTATAGGAAATGAAGAGGAAATATTATACTGCTTCTTTAGATAACATCTTGAAATGTCATCTACTTTTAGTATTTCCCTTTTCTAATGTCAAAAGAGATATCCAGTCTCCTCTAGATTTTACAACAACATAAATCAGAGTTGTCAATGTTGAATTGCCTAATCATCTTCGCCCGTCTACTTTTAGGCACCATTTCCTAATGGTATACTCACTGCAGCCTTGTGCTGGTTTCCAAATTTAAACAGACAAGAATAGTACTTAACACTAAAAAGCACTACTGTGCTATTTCTTCGACTTCACTGAATGGCAGAGATTTGTTTTATAAATAACAGGAAACACCCTCTGCAGGTGCTTTTGCAGGATCTTACAAGCAGGTGTTATCTCCTCTAGAAAACAAGAAAATGAGCAGTTTGTATATGGCAATAGTTTTCTTGCTTGGAGAGTTAAGAAGGTATGTTTGTTTTTAAACATTAAATCACAGGAGATTAAAAATCTGGTTTTGAAAATCAGCAGAAAGGTGAAAGGCTATTTTGAGCGGGACCTATTAAATGAAACACTTGCACTTAGAAAAAATAATTACCAGCATACAAACAATGCACCTGCAGTGCTTCCCACTAAATAAGATGAACCAAAATTTACTTAAGTGAGGAACACCTATCAAACCATGCACTACTCTAAAGCTATGAAAGGAATTGCAATTTGATTATTCTTCTGTGGTATTTCCATTTGTGTGCTACCTGAGCAAAAAAAAACCTTCTAGTGTCATGTTACATTTGATTACAGAAAAGGTAATTTTAAAAATGATTCTTGGAAGAAATACTGCATCATTTATATTATTTGCATATTATGTGTCTCTTACAATGGAAAAATAATAATAATGGCCTGCTTTCTGAATGAGCAAAGTAGGAACTATGCTGACTAGCAACACCTAGGAAACCGAGCTTTATGTTGATTGCCATGATTACTCTACATATTAATCTAAAAAACTCCATTATTCTGTTGTGTTTTGCTGGTTGAGCAGGGTACACTGGTAAGACTATGCTCACACAACTAAAAAGCTAATAATGCCATATAATTATTGTCACACTTTTAATAACTCCTCTTTGTTCCTCGTGGATATAATGCAAGAATAGAATACTATTTCCATTCTATTCATTTCTGTATTGTTTCTGATATGTCCTTGTCTAATCCCACCCCACACAGCTATTCTTATGCAATTATGTGATATAATTGTACTTGTTAGACATTCTGCTTGTACAGCCATTAGATAACTGAGAGACAAGCTTCATATTAACTTATTGTACTTGGTACCTTCTAAAAACTGGCCATAAACCCAAAATATTGCAATACAATTTTTTTTAATCTGGAACTACTTTTATTTGATAGCAGTCTTCAAAGCATACACTTTGATGACTTTGCATAGGCCCTATTTAGAAAGAAAGTTGATATATCCATGAAAAGATATGAGTCAATATATAAAACTTACAGCCAAATGAAAACTAAACCTGAATAAATGCATGGAAAATATACTTTGTTTTGATTTAAATGTGTTGGAACTGAAACCCTGGGTCTGTGTCTGCCTGGGCTAGAGTTAACTTTCATAGCAGCTTGCATGATGATTTGGATTTGTGGCTAAAACAGTGTTGGTAACACATCAATGTTTTGATGATCACTGAGCAGCACTTACACAGTGTCAAGGCGTTCTCTTTTTCTACTCTGCTCCCTGCCTATCAAGTCAGTTAGGAGTGGGTAACAAGTGGATAGGGGACACGGTGGGACAGCTAACCCAAAGTAGCCAATGGGACATTTCCTACCACATGATGTCATGCTCACAAACAAAGTTAGAGGAAGAAGAGTGGGTGGGTTGTAGCTTTCAAAGAGGTCTTTACTTGGAGGCTGACTACATATTGGTCTGCTTGTAAAGGGTGGTGAGTGACTTCTTTTGTTCCATTGCTATATCTGTTTGGTGTCCATATTAATCTACCTTCATCTGAAACCATGAGCTTTATCACTTCTGTTCTTCCAGTTTTCTTCCCCCATCCCGCTAAGGGCAGGGGAGAGAGCAAGTGGCTGTATAGGAAACTTGAATGCTGATTGACATCAAGCCTTCACAACATTTCTGAATTATACATCTTTTGTAAATGTCCATCATATTACAATTATGGTGACTAAGTAATTTCTTTCTGAACTTATCTGAATAAATTTCTAGCTACCACAGCTGTATGGCCTAAGAAACTTCAGACAAATAGTTAATAGAAACAAAGATGAGGGAACAGATTAACATCTAGCTGCTGAAAACATATACAACCCCAGGTAAAAAGTATAAAAATATTGATAAAGCACATGTGAATAAATTAAAATAAATTATCAACATGTAATGACTAATATGACATAGCTACGGAATAATAAGAAAGAAGCGCAATTTGCTTTTTAAGAAAATATTTTTTATTTTGAGTAAGCTACTGTAGTCATAGTGTTAGATTTGAAATCAGAATTTGTTTTCCTGGAATATGTAAAATGTTTGAACAAATGAAAAAAGTGATTTGAGTTCTTCTGTCATGATACTAATCTATTATAATTTCATTTCATCTCTCCCCTTCGCAATATAATAATGTTCCATGTTTGAATTGTTACTGATTAACTGAAGAAAACAGTACACTATCTAACTTAAAATCTTTTCTTGCCTCAACTTGTGTTTACTGCTCATTTAGCAGTTATCTTGTTATTTCATCTTTTATTCCTTAAAATAAATTAATACCTTTGATATCAGAATTTTGCCTTAATTCCTGTGACATCAAGATCCAAGTGATCTCTTTAATTTTTCTTTAATTTCCTCTAATGTGCAGTTAACTTCTTCCTCTCTATATATCTCTACATTCTTGATCCTGTCTTTCATTTACTCTAAATTTTTGAAGTGAAGTCAAAATCAGCTAGTTCTTGTTAGCAACCACTTGAACGTCTTCTTGAGGAAGCACGAGTGGTGACATCTAACCTGAGCTTTTACAGGAGTACTCACAGTACACTCTTCCATCATTCTCAAACTAGGACAGAAAAATTGCCCCAGATTTCTGAAAGATGTTATCCCTCATACTGAGCTTTTTTGCCACTTCCTTTCTGAGAAGCAGTGAGTTTTCTGTGGTTGAACTTAGATGTTACAGTTGGAAAGTACCAATGGTACAATTTTGCTGACAAATTATATAGAGGAAATAATAAATAGCCGCATACTCAGCTGACCTATAATATACTGGAAGAGGCAGAACAGTCTGAACTGGCACTGATGTTGCAGTAAAATCTCCATCTGCTTCTTCCCAGGGGAAAATAATGGAATGAGTCTCCTTCAATTAATCTGCCTCCATGGGTTATCATGGGATTGTAAAATTTACTGTAAACAACCTCTGAGAAGATGTTGTAAAGTGGATAGAAAGAAATTATGATTTCTGAGAAATAAATTGAACTGACTAGTACAGTTCTCCATGAGGTTTGTAAGGGCAGTGTGCATGTGTGAGAAATACAGTAGTACCATTATCTCTCTGGGTTTTATGCAATACTCATAGTTTACAGAAAAGCGCATATAGCACCAACATAACTCATTAATTTATTCTAAGCTTCATAATGCATGGTTGCCCTTGGTATCTTCTTATAGATACTAATATAGTAACAGCAAAAAGACAGTCATGCCCATGGTCACTGTCTCCCTCTGCATTTCACGTACAGTAGATCACACACAGCCAAACTGTCATCCTGAGTGTGTCTGTATAAGTAGGTTGTGCTTCTATAAGGTGCAGACTTTTTGTGGATCACAGTGTGATAAGGGCATGAACTCCACACAGGGGCAGACAGTCCTGAGCCACTGATTTTCCCATCTACCCTTAGTGCCAAAAATGAGACAAGACAGGTGTCTGCTGTTCCTGTACACACCAATCATCCCAAAAAACTCTACAGAACTGTCTTTCCCCAGCCATCCTCTGCTCTAAAGCTCTTTGACTCTTCCTGTTGCATGTCAAAACACAAACTATATACCTTTAGCAAAAGCCCTCAGCTTTTGCTTTCTCTGTGGCTTGTTCTGTTTTCTTCCATTAATCTGTTTATTTGTTCCTATTTCCTTCTTTCTGCCTCAGCCAGCTATGCATTTGGGGTACATAAAAATGTAATAGTGTGCTACAAAGGCAAGCTCCTGCTTAAATTAACCATAAGAGTGTATCTCACTGCTCTTGGTTTTGTCATGTTCGTATACAGACAATATATTGATATAAGCAGTCTAGCTTCTCAAACTGGAAATGCCATAGAGGTGGATAGACACCTATTCCATCTCCCACCTCAGTAGATGTGCCTGTGTGACTGAACATCTGTTTTAAAAATCAGTGTAGTGCTTAACACTTCCCAGATCTGACTCACAGGTCACTTCTCCTCAGCAACTTCTGGACATTGGATACAAGTGGCCCCTCAGAGTGCCACATCAGTGGGGACATATTGAGCATAAAGAGCCAAAGCTGAACGGGATGACAGCACAAAGAAAAACAACCGTGAACCTGACAAGGATATTAAACAGGAGAATCAATGTTAGAAAACAGCTGGAAAAAGCCAAAAGAGATCAGACATAGGAACAGCGTGGTAGACTTATCTCCTTTAGAACAAAGAACAGTGAATTAAAACATAGATGAGATATTTTATGATACTTGCACATTCTATCAGAGTTATATGAAAAGAAAAAGACTGAAAAGGAACTTAAAATTCTTACTTAAAATTTAAAAAATGTGCCTAAATTTCTTCTGGTCTTCCCTGGAAATAGCTACTTTAACCCCAATGGGCAGCTCAGCCCCACAGAAGAGCTGCTCAGTGCTTACTTCTCAGTGGGATGAAAAAGAGAACCAGAAGTATAAAAGTGAGAAAACTTGTGGACTTAGTTAAAGACAGTTTGAGAGGTAAAGCAAAAGCTGCATGTGGAACCAATGCAAAATTAGGGATTCATTCACCACTTCTCATGGGCAGGCAGTTGTTCAGCCATCTCGAGGAAAGCTGGGCTCCATCATGTGTAACAGTGACTTCACAAGACAAATGCCATCATTCCAAATGTGTCCTGCCCTTCCTCCTTCTTCCTCCAGCTTTAATTGCTGAGCATGATGCCATATGGTCTGGGATATCCTGTTGGTCAGTTGGGGTCAGCTGTTCTGGCTGTGTCCCATCCCAGTTCTTGATCACTCCCAGTGCAGTGATGTGAGAAGCAGAAAAGGCTTTGACTCTGTGCGAGCCTTGCTCAGCAGTACCTAAAACATTCCTGTGTTATCAACACCCTTTGGTTCACATATTAAAAACACAGCATCAGAACATGAACAAATTAATTCTATCACCACTAAAAAGCATGCACACATATAAAATATCTTCTCCTGTTCTGTTCCTATTTTTTCCCAGAGAGTATCACATACAAATTCTACAACCTGAGGAGCATCCTAAAATATCAAGGATTTAAAAGATGGGTTACTTTTAAAAGGAGTTATGGTGTTTTTATTTAAATTGTTCCTTATTTAAAAACCATTCAACGTACCTCATAAAAGTTTTTAAATAAGTTTTGCCTATCTCAGTGGAAGAAGGAAAACAGTAGAAAAAAACCCAGAAGGATAAACATTTCCTTCAAAATGGAACATGCCTATTTCACTACTGATCCCTCAAATCCTGAATATCCTTCATATTCACATAGATTTCAGCAACAGCTGAGCATGCAGACTACCTAAAGTTTAAGTTCATCCTCTCTGTACCAGTGCAAGTTTTTGTGCAGATACAAAATTGTAAATTCAATATTATCAGTTACACGTTTGAAAATATTCCTTTTCTATTTGAGCAGGCTGATAGTACATTGTTTCAAGTATTTGCAAATCTTTGTTTGCTATTTATTATTGTGCTGGTTTAAAGGTAAACTGGCAGGAGAAATGAACTGTACACAAAAGAGGTTATAAGTCAGAATTACAATTTAATAACAATATTGCAAAAAACACAATGGCAGAAGGAGAAATTGGTTTTAACCCACAAAACTGAGTATGATCCACCACCCCAGGGTACAAACCACACGTAGTTCTCCCAAGTCCAAAATAGAAAGAAGAGAAAAACCTGTTGGTGCAAATGATGATCCCAGTCTCATTGAGAGTGGTGGCTGCAAGCTGATTGAAAGTGATGGTCTCCTCCTGTTGAGATCCTGCTGCTCTTCTGGATCTGACAAGTGGTCCTCAAGGTCTTCTTACCCCCCACTTATGTACCCTCAGGGAGCACCCAGTCCCTCCCCCAGGGCGGGGACTTCCACAGTGGGTGATTAACTCTGTGAGTCATGGGGTATTTTTGAGCTCTTGATGGCCCATTAGCGGGGTGTGAAGGTGCTAACAACTCCCTGGGCAGCTGCTGCAAGTGGTCCATTGTTCTTGGGAAATGAATAGAGGGGGTAGAATACATAGTCTTTGATCACCCACACACAGTGATAACTGGTCCCACCTGCTGAACTGGGACAATTAAGAAGTCATAAACCAGAAATACAAAAATGGTTAGATGAAAAGAAAACAACTCAAACAATAGCTCTTGTCATAATCACAAATTATTCTCAGCATTATAAAGGGAATAATAATGAGAAAGAGAAGAAATAGCAAACAACAGACTTAAACAATTTCTGAAACATTTGTGTATAGCAAAAAAAAAAGGTAAAACATATCTGTTGCATATTATAAGATTAGGAAGTATTTTATTTAACTGCTTTCACTGCTTTTCCAACGGGAAAATTATGCATTTTCTGATATCCAATTTCAAATAAAATTGTAGTAGGAAAAAGGACTTGATCTGGGAAATTAATGAATTACAGCTAAATCAGAAAGTAAGTAAACAGGCATGCTCTTTTCTTTCAGGATTCCAACAGCAACAGAGAGTGGCAATGGGGAGTTTCAAAACAGAATCATAGAACCATGGAAAGCAGTCCTTTAGTACATGTTTTCAGCTTGCTTTTTCCATTTGGCTATTTAAACTTTTTTAAAAAAAATTTAATTAAATTTTTAATCTGTTGTAGGAATGTTAATTGCTATTCTCTCATGAGGTCTGAATGACTTTGGAAATAGAAGCATCTGCAGGGTCAGTAAACAAAAGCTATGGAGTAATCATTATCATATTTGGATTTCATTTAATTTTTTTTGTTTGTTTTCATTTTGTCTCTATAGGGTAGAGAAGTAACACCTGCCCAGGAAGAAGCACTCAGAGGTAATTTCTCTCAATTATTTTTCTGAAAATTCTCTATGCTGAAAACATTGTTATAAGGCATTGTTATGCTAGGATATTTCAGAGCTGTAAACTGGGAGGTGATCACACCTCAAAATTTTCCTTCACATCTTTGAGTCTTCATTCTCTTGCTAAAATTAAGATAGCAAATTTTATATCTCTACTGGGTTTGGCTGAGATGGGGTTAATTTTTCCCACAGCAGCCCTCAAAGTTCTGTGCTTTGCATTGGTGTCACGTGAAAGGGAGGAGGAAGACAGAAATGCAAAGATTTCTAGTCTTAACTGTATTAATAAAAGTTACTAGCTATAAGCGTCCTTGGAGTAATCAAAGCTTTATGAACCCAGCACTGCCATTGAACTTGGACAGAACACAGGCTGGAAAGATTTTTGAGTCTCCTATGAGGACCACACTTAAGCCAGGGAGAAATATTAGCAATAAGTGCCTCCAGAAAAATTAGAGCCTTATGAACCCAGCACTGCCTGCTGAACTAGGACAGAACAAAGGCTGGGAGGTTTTCTAACCCCTGATATGAGGACTACACTTAAGCCAGGGAGAAAATCATTAGCAATAAGCGCTTCTAGACTATCAGAGCCTTATGTTCCCAACACTATCTGTCAACTAATGGACAGCCCACAGGTTGGAAGGGTTTCTGACTTCTAAT
>VWZD01002528.1:171371-187048 GCA_013396695.1 Sakesphorus luctuosus
CCCTCTCCTCCTGGAGTTTAAACTCCAAACACTTTCTATACCTTTTTTTCTCTCATGTGATTTATGTGACTAAAAGTCAATCTTTTGGTGGGGTGATACAGATGCCCAAGGGGAGGTGGCTCCTTTGAGCAGTTATAGAAGATATCGCAAAGGGGGGCTGTGCTTTCTTAATACTCCACCCTATGTTAATCTTATCAGTTTGAAAGCTTTTTGTTCTCTACTGGAGCACCCCTCCAGGGGCTGAGGCATCTTCCTCAACCCATCAGGCCTTATCAGGGGCCATCACCCCACAATTGGTATGTAGAAAGGTGTTGATAACACACCAGTGTTTCAGCTACTGATGAGTAGGAACCACACAGCACCAAGACTGACTCTCCAATATTGCCCTCTCATCAGCAGTCTGGGTGGAGGCAAGATCCTGGGAGCCGATACAGCCAAGGCTACTGATGTCATCTGAACCAAAGGGATGTTCCATGCCATATGATGTCTGCTCAAATATAAATGTTGAGAGAAAAGGAGAGTAGGCAAATTTGCTATTATTGTCTTCTGTAGCATCTGCCAGGAAGTGATTGGGCATCATTTGCTGATGGGAGGGAGAGAAAAAAATCTTTTGTTTTGCTTTCCTTCCTTGCATAGCCTTTCCTTTTGCTTTTTAAAGCTGTCTTTATCTTTACCCACAAGGTTGTGTTTTTTTCGTTTTCTTCTCCCATTTTTCTGCTGAGAAGCAGAGTGATAGAGTGGCTTGATGGGCACCTGTTGTCCAGCCAACATCAGCCCACTGCACCATCAAACTGTCTCTCTTTGATCATCTCTCACTTATCCTCTTTACAAAAATGTAAGATTCAGTTTTAAAAGATGTGTTTTATCACCAAATGAGGTTATTTTGTGATGATATATCACTGAATTTGACATAGTATGATCATGGTTATACTCCAGTTAACTTCCCATAAATTGAAACTATCTGCACAATATCTAACTTTTTTCCTATTTTGGGTATCTCTCTTTTACAAAATTGTCCTAAATTTGGGTATTTGTATTGCTAATGTGTTTATGTATCCTGTCCCAGAACAATCACTAACACTTATGTGATATTAATGATAGTCTAATTTGCTTTTTATTAGCAATTAATTAAAAAACAAACAACAACAACAAAAAGAAACACAAAAAATCAAAACCAAAACAAACAAAAGAAACTCCATTGAAAATGTATCAAAGCCCACCACTACCATGCATCCCTAGTCCCAGCTCACTCTTAGTCACATCTGAAGAGTTGTTTAAGATGCTAGACAGACATCATCTCATTGACTAAGGATAAAGAAATTTCAAGCTTCAGCAAGCCAATGGTGAACTCAATCAAGAGCTGATAATGCTATATGAGAATGTCCTTTTCCTAAACCTGAAGTCTGTGATCTCCCGGAATTAAAGTGCATTCAATCCTTGCTTACCATTATTCATAAAACTGCTATTTTTTTTTCATAGAGCATTTAAAATTTTTGTATATACTTGGTCGACGCCAATATCTCCAAAGGAGACTTTCCACTGTGCCTTTTGTGACCGGACCTGCCTATCCCATATGGGCCTTTTTAGCCACCAGCACGCTTGCTGCAAGTGTGAGTAGTGCCCTTCCCAAATCTTTGTTCATGAAGCCTAGCTACGATGATGATGATGATGATGATGATGATGATATACTTGGTCCTTACATAAACGCACAGATAGTTCCTTCTAACAGGGATTCCCTGCTTGATATTGATATGAATCACTATTAGACTTAATGATTTATCAACAGTCCTCAATGTTTCCAATACATTTTGTTGCAAAAATATCTAAAAGCAAACTGAGAAGACTGTTTTGCCTACAGCAATTTCTTAGCAGCCTTATGTATGAAATGAATAGCAGATGACTTACAGTAAGGAATTAGCTGAGTACATGTGGAGAATATGGAGACTACAGAGACTACAAGGAGATGTGCAAAGCAGTTCAACACAGAAAAAAGAAAAAAAGACCATTGGGATTATCAGGTCTTGAAGAGTGAAGATTGAAGATGTCCTGCGCTGTCCTAAGCACAGACATATTTAGTCCTTTAAGAAAAAGGTAACTAGAAAAGAATAACAAGACAATCAGGAACTTCTTCAGAACTGAAAGAATCACCAAGTGACTGATTACACCTAAGTGCAATGGCTTAAAGAATATGAGAGAGCCTCAATAGCACTGTTTGTACAATTTCTCAATAAACTGCTAGTCTAATGATATGGAGGATCACATGAGCTAATGCACTTTTATCACACTTAGCAATGAAAATTCAGCATTCAGATGTTAACTGCACCCAACACTGCATTTAGATTGTCCTTTAAAATCCATTTTCTACAGCATTGATTTTATAACTAATAATTAATTTTCCTCTGTGTTACCAGTTCACTATAATCAGAGGCAATAGAAATAAAAGGAAAAACTAAATGTTAAGGCTGCAGTGGTGGTTTGCTGCCAATGGTCATACTAAGAAGGCCAATTTACTAGATGTTACCTTGACAAATAATTATTTATGCATAATTAAACAATGTCTTAGGATGTTGCAGTGGATAGCAAATATTCTCAATCAGTTTCTTGAGCATTTCCCTTCAATGTCTGAAAAACATAAGGCAGTCTCAGGCATATCCTGCTTGCAAAGTGGAAAAATAAACAGCCTAGCAGCAGATTTTCCTATCTCTGCAGAGCCTGTATAGAGATCATCTCAGAGTCTACAGAAAGACTCCATGCAAGTATACTGCTCTCCTGGATGTCCCTTAATTAATTGCCCTATACAGGTATTTCAAAGACATCTTTGTACAGCAAACTGAAGGAACTCTGTGGTCTTAGTCACAGCAAAGAAACGTTACTGATCAGTCAGTAAAATTTAACTAAACCCTGTTGTCTGGTTTTGACTAGAATAAACTTCCTTTGTAGTAGCTTGCATAGGGCTACGGTTTGGATTTGTGACCAAAACAGTGTTGATATCACAGGAATGTTTTCACTCTTGCTGAGAAGGACTTACAGAGTCCAGGCCTTTCCTGTTCCACACCCCACCCAGCAATGAGCAGGCGTGGATGCACCACAACAGAGGGAACACAACAGGGTCAGCTGACCCCGAAGACTAAAGAAACTTCTTATAACATATGATCTCATACTCAGCAATAAAAGTTGGAAGAAGAGGAAGAAATTGGGGACATTTAGAGTCACGCTCTTTTGTCTTGTCTTCCCAAGTAATCATTAGGCATGATGGATCCTGGATTTTCTGGAGACTGATGAACACCTGCCTGTCTGTACAAAGCAGTGAACTAATCTCTTCTTTTACTTAGCTTTTGTGCACAGTTTTTGCTTTGCCTATTATATTATCTTTCACTTAATGCATGTGTTTTCTCACTCATCTGATTCTCCTCTGCATCCTACCTGGAAGGAGTGTGTGGGTTTTACTTCCTTGCTGGGGTTAATCCATAACAACTGTATTTTCAAAGTTTGGGGAACACACACACACACATACACACATACACACACAAAAAAAAAAAAAAGAGAGAAAAATAAAGGCATGTGTACATTTTCAGCACAAAGTTTTATGTTCTTATGTAGAAAAATGTCATCAAGGAGCAATGTCAAATTTTAACTTTGTAGTTTTTTCATGCTTTCAGAACGCACACCCATCTTTCACTGTATTGAGGATGAAAAATGTGGAAGCGAATATATACAAGACAGAATGCTAACAACATCATGTGTTAAACTCTAACCCTTTGCATCATTATTGCATATGTTTTGGTTTGCTTGATGTATCTCAGCATTATTTTTGGTATGTACAGGACTAATAATATGCTGCCAAATGTTTAACAATTTTAAGGACATGAAGGTGTTAGTTTCCAGTGTTTTAAAGATCCATTAGAAACTGTTCTCTGATAGACAGAATCTGAATGTGTTTATCTGTTTTGTGTTAAAGGTGTTGACCTAGTGAAAGGCAGTTTTATTGCTATTCTTTCTGTTGGACGAGGAGTTTATAGTATGTTTACAGCATCAGAAGACAAGTTTCCCATTGAATTTATTTTGCCATTATTACTGGAGCAAACAGAAGCTGTTTTTTCTGTTCTTCCTTGCAGAAAATTAAACAGTGTTACAATTTGGAATGGGTATGAACTGTTATTTTCCCAGTAGCTTTTCCCAGAATGTAGTCATTTAGGTTAAAAAAAAAAAAGGGGGGGAAAAATTTTAACATTTTTCATAAATTTTACTAAAATAAAGATGCAATGAAAGCTTGGAACTGGATTCTATATATCAATAAGTCCACATCTAGGGAGGAAAACATTAATGCAAAAACAAGTTTATGTTTTTTATCCATATCCCCATGCACTGTAAACACAAATGACAGAAAACATGATTATAGTTAACCTAAAGGTAAATTTTAAATATTTCTTTAACTAAGCAGATTAACTTGTTCACATCACATGGATGTTTATTAACACTTTATTCTTGACATGCTGTCTGTGTTCACCATGCTAGAAACTCACGCACAACAAAAAAACGCAGTTCTTGAGCCCAGCCTCCTTTCAGACTACCTCAAGAAGAGATGATAAAATCAGGGAGTTATTTATATTCTTTTCACATTTTGTTTACGTATAGCTATCAGACATTTTCTTGCAGTTTCTGCACTAGCCATTATTGTTTGGCTAATTTCTTGCAGATGTCACAGAAACACTGATGAACAAACTATTACTCCAATTTGGAGGCTGGATCACCTGTTATATAGGGATATTGATTTTTTGAAAATACAAAATGGATGAAATATTTCTATCCTATTTTCTGTTCACTTTTCTGATTCAACTGAACAGAATTCAGTTCTAAGCGAATTCAGAATACAGCGACTACTCATACCCACTTCAGACAATTGTACTTTCTCACTTATCCTAATTATGAATTCTTGAGATCTTCTTAATGAACTTGTGGCTGCTAGTATTAAAGCACCAGCACAACATTCCACCACTAGTTTATAGTTTTGAACCTATCATGAACAACTTAACTGATCAAGAGAGTAATGCTCTAAACAGAATTGAATTGCCAGGCAAAGAATCAGACCAAAAAAATAACCAAAAAACCAAACCAACCAAAAAAACTCCCCAAAATCAAAAACAAACAAATAAAAACCCCACAAGATCAATAATGGACATTCAGATGGACAAGCCTGAACAAAAGGAGGTGTATATATAGTGAAAATCAATCTGATCAGAAATGACAGTCTGAGACTTTATTGTAGAAAATAGGGAGTTTGGAAGAAGAAACAGCAAGATAGAAGCAATCTTGTAAGATGGCAAAAGAATCTCAACCAACCAACCAAAGCCCCACAAATATATAAGGATTTCCAGTATAATATATTCAGGAAGTCATAAAATTGAGATCTAATTAATCCTTTATTAAACCTGACCCAAGTGGAAGAGGCACTAGAAGACAGACTCTGAAATCCTAACAGTACAATGCCAATTCCATACCCATCCAGAAGATCTCACTGTTTTGTTCTGCATTGTAACTACCTAACATGCCTTTTATTATATAAAAATTATGTTTTCTTTTTCTAGGTTAGAAATATTTAAGAACAAATTCTTACTGAAACAACTGCTGTTATCCTAACATCTCAAAGTATTTTTACTATTCTTTCTTCTTTGTGGAACACTTATGGGTCTTAGAGTATTTGAATTCATGAGGAGGCCTGTTATCCACAGTTGTTTTTCTACAAGTCAGTTCCTTCAAGTTCCTTAACCACTGATCATAGAATCATAGAATTATTTGGGTTGGATATTACCTTAAAGATCACCTATTTCCAAGCCCTCTGCCAAGGGCAGGGACATCTTCCCCTAGGTCAGGTTGCTCAAAACCCCATCCATTCTGGCCTTGAACACTTGTGGGAATCCATTACTTCCAAAAGTCTCTTTACAAGGTGTGGAATTTTTTTGCCCTCCTGGATAGATGATGCACAAAAAGGAAGGCATGTAAATATATTGTCTTGCCATTCTGGTACACAGACTTTTCCTATTTTGCATGGAGAGTTGCTTATATTTATATTTTTGTGATTCTTCAGAAAAAATCTTGGGTCATCAGTATTCATGCAGAATTTAGGACTAGAAGAATGGTTATAAAGAAATTGTTGACATTTCCTTATTCCCTTTTTAAAGACAAAAACAATCTGACTTAATCAGATATTTACTTTTAAATAGTTCTTTTAACCGACTTACCTAGAAGAAATGTATTTTACATTTGATATGTAAATTGAGACAGTACCTGGGCAAAAATTCTCTGTAAAATAATTTGACCACTTCTGACTGCATAAAAAAATTTAGAGACAAAGGAATCCTCACAGAGAAAGACAAAAGAATTTAATAATTACAGGACAAGTTCAGCAAAACAGAGATATTTAGAGGGATCCACATTCATCTTCTGCTTTGTTGGATAAGAACAAAAGGAAGAAATAGAAAGATGCGGAGGGAAAGAGGTTGAGAGGAAAGAGAAGTCACAGCTCTTGAAAACTGAAGCTTATTTGATTCAATAAAGGCAAAAGAACACCAGAGTCATTATGCATTGTCCAACAGGTTTAACACAGGGTAAGTCCAGCACAGGGAGATTTACCACATGTGTGACTCATTCATCTGTACTTCAGCCTACAGGATTCTTTTTTTAGAAAAAAAAAAAAATATGCTTGTGTATTTGCATATGTTAGGATGCCCTTGAATTAAATCAGCTGTGAAGGCTTTTCAAGATCCATCCAGCTGTGAATGCCAAAAAGGCAAATTTTCATTCCAGTTTATAATGCATACTCTCGTTTGGAGTTTTATCAACCCCCACTTTGGAATAACACCACATAGTATAACATAAAGCTTTTTGCTGCAATCCATGCCAAGTTTTATAGAAAAAAATAAATTGTGATGGATATTAATAAATTGTTACTGATAAAAGATATGAAACATTCAATTTATTAAAATTAAAAAGAGTTAATAATTTTTAACAGACCTTCCTATTTCTGGAAACAAGATTGTTTTAACTAGAATAATGAAATATTTTTTTTATATTCACAGAACAATATGAAAATTGGTGATACTCTACAGAAATTGAGGCTACATGCCAAACACCTGCTCTTTGCAGTGAGTGATAAATTGTTTTGAAAACAATGTTAAACTTCACCCTCTTTTCTTTTTTGTAATTTCCTTGGTCTACCTTAATGGGAATGGACAACAATATTAAAACTGTTGACATACATTGAAATATATTTAAATAAAAATATTAAACAATTAAAAGCTGAAGAAGAAATTTAAATGTTTTGGTTAGATGGAAAATTTTTATGAGAAATGTGCAAATGAAAAAAAAATACTGTTCTTGGGATGAATGTATAGGGCCTTGAAGAGGATCTTATTATTTAAAGGTAAATAAATGTCCTTTATCATGTAACTCAGAATAATAATTTTGAGTTAGTTGTTCTGAGGTAGGATTGCTCTATATGAAGCTTTAATAAGATGGAAAGATGTGGTTTCATGCGAGTGTCTCACAGGGTTTCCTTTGAAATAAAAGAAAAATTAAACAGAGGCCTTGAGTTAAGTAATAGCATCAAGAGACACCCTTCTTTGCTTTAAACAACTTATTCAAGATTAAGTGTAGCAACTCAGCAGAATATATGCGACTTGCTTCTTGACAGGAATATATAAAAATCCTTTTATTCTGAGGACAACAACAACCACTCTTCTTCACTCTTCTAGGAAAGGAACCCAGTGTGAGACACGTGTTCTCTATTTTTGTGGTACCCTTTGTGCCAACTGAAGTATTTTTGCCTGTCACCTCTTCAGCCACTTCCTTCCCACCAATCTCTTTCAACAGTAGCCTCATCTGAAAAGTAAGCTTTTTAAAGGATACTTTTTTTCTTTTTTTTTCAGTTTATGTACATAGGAAATTTAGAAACACAATGACCCATTAAAAATCACAATTAAACAGCCTAAGGCAGTATTTCAGCTTAAAGCATTTTTATGACCTACTGCTCTAAAAAGTTGGAGAGTAAGCATGAAAAGAGACTGAAGGTTAAAGAATGACAATGTTTAACAGTTTGCTATGAAAAATACTTTAATCCTCGAGGAGCATTTGTCTATAGTGTGAAGGCCAATGTGAGGACCTCTGTACCTGTTGAGCCCTGGGGCAAAATTACACAAAGCAGATGAAGGTCTCATTTGGAGACACTTGGGGTGGGGAAAAGAAAGAATCATGGGATGTGGGGATGCACAGGGTCCAGTGGTGTATTGCTGTTACTGATTAAACCGGTAAATAATGAGCTCAAAAAGTTTTGAGCAGCTGTTGGTGTCAGAGATCAGATTCATCTTCAGCAGGAAGGAAGGTAATAGAGTTTAAAGGGCTCTGGAACAGACTAGAGGCCCAAAGGATTACACCCCAAATGTTCTTGAACTGCAGTCTGGTTTGTACTCTTTTGTTTTGGTTTTGGTTACCAGACTATCTGTAAATTAGGCTTGATTTCAAAAACATGTTAATTATTCATAGACATTCACTAAACATTTTGTATAAATACTCTTAAGATAATACTGTTTTTCTTAATCCACTATCTTCAGTTTCATCTCTGTTATTTGTACTCTGGTTTTGGCCACAAAAGTAAATTAAATACAAATTCAAGAGCAGATTTTTAGGATGTGAAAACAGACCTCTGACCTCAGGTTTTTTATTGGGGAACCAATCTGGTAAAGACAATGGATGCATTTGCCCAACAGTCATCAGCATAAATAGCATGACAGACTACTGACATGTCATGGAGGGAAACATCGTTAAGGTAAAAAATACCATTCTGAACAATGTCTCTGCTATCCTTTGGATCTCTGTTGTTTTATTATGCACTGTATGCAGGTTGCTTTTATAAAAAAACATCACTGCCTCTGCTGGTCAGCAAGTATGCTTTGAATTTATGTCACGTGTTGCAATCTCTGCTCAGGAGTTGTTATTGGAAATAACTTGTAAGATGAGTGGAAGGAAAAACAGTAATTAGATGTAAACATTCTTTCCGAGGAAACACTCTAAGCTTTTATATGTGCTGCTGAAATCCTAGTCATGCCTGCCTAATCTGGACTTTGCTGTAGGACAGCAGCAGTAAGGAGTTGGGACAACATGGTGGTGGAATTCATGATTCTAATTTTAGGATGGGTTTAGAAAAATAAATGAGAAAGAAAATGGAGACACACAAAGATAGCAGTTATTTAGGTTTTGTTCTTAATAGTGAGCTTCTTGAAATGATGTACTTCTGCCAAAAATTAGTGGCATTTTAAAAGGCCTAAAATATCTACTCTGTGCCCTAGAATTTTAAATAGATGTCCAGATGTTTATTGATTAAAGGAAAAACAAAACCACAATTAATACTTGTTGGAGTTTACTGGATGTGGTTTATATGAATATAAGCATACTGTTGCAGCTACAGCTATTCTCCAAGAACCAGATCCCATGTAATTTCAGTTGACTGGTCTCTGGCATATCAGAAGGCAAATATTTTCTCTTTATTAGATCGGAAAATATACTATAGATTTTTTTTCATAATAGAAGAAAAAATCTAGTGTTTCATGTATTGGTAGATATATATGCAAAACTTTCTTAAGTTCTGCAATCTCTTCTACTAATATATTCAATAGTTTTCTTTTTTTAGTAACTTGCTATTATTTTCCAGAAAAATCTATGAAAACTATGTGATTGTATGTATTGATTATAAACAGTTTACTATTGTTGAATATTTGACAAATGCTGAAATGATGCATAAAATTGCATAATATTGCTTTAGCCTTATTTTTATATTAATTTTAAAAATCAGGTTTTGAGTATCTGTACATCTGTGAATTCAGTTTTTATTCCCATGGTTATTTTTCTGTAGCTAAGTCTTACACTTTCCTTCAGAACATTTCTGGCATAGGAAAGAATTACATGTTGTTCTTGGAGGATAGCCTCTCTGCTAATATACATTAGAGTCATGAGATTTTTGTTCTTTATTCAAGTGCTTGTAAAACTTGCTACAAGAGAGACTTTTTGCTGCACTAGAGTGGTAGAATGTGTTATGATGTGCATGTTGATAAAAGGAATTAATATGATATACGTGCATTGACTATTTTAAGCAACAGACAACAAGCTCTGATGAAAGTATTCTTTTGCTTGTTTCACTGCATTACAGAGGCTTTTGCTGTATAAGGATGTCTTGGGTTGAGCAGGCAAAATGCCAACTGCCCAAAGAACAGTTAGCCTCTGGCTGAGAAAAGGGAGAAGGAGGAAAAAAACTTTCAAACTAGTTTTATGCTTAAACTAGCAACATATATTTATACAGAAAAGAGAAAATTAAGAGAAAACTACAATATAACACACATTTACACAATTACGTATAACAAGAATAACCTCCCACTCCCCAGTTAATACAAAGTCTATTACTCTAGATTTGTAAGTACTCTAAAAGACACCTAGCAAGAAACAGAGTAACAACAAAATGTTTCTACTTCCCTGAATTCAAACAAAATGCAAGCAGCGGCAGCAAGAGCAACAGGGCCTACTTCAACAAGACAGGAGCTACACCACGTCCGGCTTTACCTTGGCCATGGTGGAACTGACTTAACATCTCCCACACACCGGCTCCTACCCCTTCTGAGATGATGTCATAATATGGTATAGAATACAACACTACTAGCTAGAAGAAGTCAGCTGTTAGCTAGCTCAGCCCAGCTCAAGTCAGCTGACAATTCCAGGCCTAGCCTGAACTTTAAAACCTAAATTGAGCCCCCCCCCGGCTAAACCCATAACAAAGGAGTATGAATGAGCAGTTTATATGTTGGGTCAATTAGTTTTACCAAGATTTCATTTTCCTTAAAAATACTATCTTTAAACTGAATGTCAAGAAATTTAAGAAATGTTTTTATTTCTATGATTTATATGCTTTCACAGCAAGAAGGAAGTTTAAAACTCATCAGTGAAGTTAACATTGAGAAATGGGTAGTCACCAGAAAATGATATTTATCCAGGTAGACTGATGTAATGGGTTTGATCCATGGCTTCCTCAGTAACCAGTGTAACTAAGGAAGTAGACATTACAAAGTATTCCACACATGTTTGCAGTAATGTAACGTAGAACCATTTCAGAGATGTGGTATTTTTTTGCACTTGCAGGCTTAAAAGTCTAGAACAGAATAGAACAGAACAGCAAAAATGGAATAGACTAGACTAGACTAAACTAGGATAGACTAGACTAGAATAGAACCTGATAACATCTTAAAAGAGGGCCCACAACTAAATTGATGAGGTTACTATGATAATTATTGAGTGATGTTCTTTGGCTTGTCCTGTTCAGATGATCTTTTTTAATGTGTATAGCCTTTTCTGGTCTCAGAAAGCATGAATCTTCAGCAGCTATAAATCCATATATAACCAGCTGTCTATAGATTTCCTGTGGTTTATACAGAACAAAGATCCAATTCAAAGAACCTGAAAGGTTTTTATGCTGGTACAAATCTTTTAAACCATTCGCTGACTGGTAACAGCCTTTTTATTTCTACGTTGTGCCCATTTCAGAAGAGCCTGCAGTAAGAAATTATTTTTAATAATAGGAGCACATTTAAATATTATTTAAAATTTGTTTAGTAGCTGTAAAGCTTTATTAGTTCAATTAAACGAAAATGCTTTATCTTCTTCAGAACATACATTCAAAAAAAAATTCAGTGAAGAACATTTTTGTTTTTCAGTCCAACAATTGGTCAAATTTTGAAAACTTCCCTGGAAATTATAAGTTGAGATAATTATTCTGAATGTTACCTTCTAAAGGGCATCTGTTTTGCTTTAAAATATTTTTCAGTGAAATGTCTCATCTGCACATTATTTTCTGAATCAAGCTTAACTGTATAGGCAATATTCCTGAAATTAGAGGCTTATGAGGTTTAAAAACTACTATTTGTGAGAGAAAGGCATAAAACTGAGTTAGCTGGAGCACATTGAAGAAAATATGAAATCATGGAGAATGTATTTATTTATTTATTTACTTGCTTACTTACTTACTCACTCATTTATTATTATTCTCTTGCGGTTCTGTATCAAATTATACAAGAGAAAAAAGTCTTAAAATGAAAATTTCACTTGTATTTTGCTCAGGTTTTCTTCAATCATCACTTTCTTTCTTAGCTTAATCAAGTTTGTCATGATTTAACCCCAACCAATAATGAAGTACTAGTGAGTTTCTCTATATCTGGCCCTACTGGTTGGGATGAGAATTGAAAATAAAAAAAAATCAATCAAACTCATGGGTTAATGTAAAAATGATTTAATAATATTTTTGAAAATAAAAAATAATGATAATATGAATAATGCTAATAATAAGAATATAAAAGTCAACAATAATATTAATACTAATTGTAATGAACAGGTGATGGTGAGGAATGAACACTAAGAGAAAAAAGTGGTATAGAACATCCCTTTGACTAGTTCAGGTCACCCATCCTGGCTATGCCGTGTCCTGGTTCCTTGTGCACCTGCTCACTGACAGAGCCTGAGAATCTCAAAAGTCCTTAATTCAGAATAAGCACTGCTCAGACACAACAAAAACATCAATGTGTTATCAACACTATTCTCGAATTAAATTCAAAACACAACTCTGTACCAGCTACTAAGAAGAAAATAGGGCAAAGTTATTTATGACTTACTTTATTTTAAGGACTATTGCCTAGTTTTGTAGGGTTTTAATAAACATCAGGCTGTTGTAGTTAAAAGGAATTTAGCTCAGTGAAATATAGATTTGGGTGGAGGCATTTTTGGTGTATGACCCACTACTGATGGAAGTTAAAGACACAGCACAATATTTTATTTCATATGATGCACCTACTAGGGTATAGCATGTTAAATAAAAAGAAAGCCAGCTTACAGTCTGTCTGTCTGTCCCTTCAAGGAGAGGTGCACCAGCTTTCACAAAATGATGACTTCTACTCATGTAATAGTACTATCAGAGTTACAGTTACCCAAGTTCTTATCGGTCAGAAATATCATATAAGTCAGGCAAATCATTTTTATATTCTTAGTTCTCCTACTATATATATGTGTGTGTTTGGAAAACAAATAGTCAAAAAGAGGTATATGTATCATTTCTTGTCAGTAACTATGAAACTACATGCTCTAAAATTAAATAACAAGACTGCCAAGTTGAAACATATGGTAGACAGAAATTATATAAGTAGAAAACATATTTATACATAGATGTGGGTTAAAAACAGTTTATAGTTTTTAGCAAGCTAGATATAGAATTGTATGCATGATCAACTACATTTATTAATTTACCACGCATGTACAAAACTTTGTGAGGAATAACAGACTGTGAGCTGGTCTTGTAGGAAAGATCAGAACTGAGACAATGGTTTGTACTCAATTTTTTATGAATTCTCTCGAGATAAAAATTGCAATACAGAAATTTGAAGTCTCCCTTCTCATTTGACTCAAAATTTCTTCCTAAGGTAAAAAGAAATAATTCCATCAAGCTGTTCATCACAGATGTAACTTTAGTTAAAAGGCCTCCTTCAAATCCATAGTTTAAGGCACTAACCTCACTGACTTTCATTGGCCTGGCATTTGTAAGAAAGGTGACATTTGGTGCTGCTCTTGTACTTGGTATCACTTTGCCTTATCTGCTAGAGCTCAGACTGGAGTGACATGAAGAATCAGGACACAATAAAGAGGGTAAGAATCCTTCAGGAAATTCAGCCAACTCAAATGCATGAAGGTCATGCTCATTTATTATTTAGTGTATCACTAGGAAACTTATATGGAAAAGCCTCTTAGAATTTGTAAACATCACACTACCTTTATTAGTCTAATCCTAAGGGAGAAATGCAGTGGAACTGATGAGGAGGAAATATGTACATAACTAGAAATACAGGTGTTAATAATATTCTGCACTGATATGGGGCTGGATGGAGTAGTTAAAAGCACATTACTGACTTTGCTGGCCATAAATAAATGTCTACAAGATTATTCCATGGAAACACTAAAATAAATCATTGGAACATAAGAACAGGAATTATTTCCTGAGGGGAGAGGTAGTTAAGTCTGCAGAAAGCTTATTAAAAATGTGGATGCTTTAATAAAATAAGATTGAGAGAGAGGGAGTGAGAAATAGGGAGAAAATGCATGCATAACTTTAAAGACTAGAAATACTAAAAAGGATTATGGGGGGAGGAGAGTGGGAAAGAAGCATGTGTCTTGGACAAACTGTAACTGTCCACTACATTGATGTAAATATGGAATAATCACAATGAAATTTCTATTAGAATAGACAAATATTGCATTATAGGAGAGTAAAAGGACAGATTATATTTTAGGCATGCATCCCAGAGAAAACAAATTAATATCAAGAAGAAAAGTGCAGCATGTGACTGCATCCAATACATTTGACTGGGATACACAGATTTGAAAGAAGAATGAGGAAGCTGAAAGAGCAAAGATGGGACACAAATTATCAGTGCAGTGATATTCATATGGATTTTCTGAAATTAGATTTGAAATTGGCACAAACTCTCCGCTGCCGTTAAACAGCTGCCCAAGGTGCATCTCTTATTCTCAGGTATGCCTGCATTTCTAAAATAATTCAGAAGGTCTTTTGGACTGTGAAATTTGAATGTCAGAATGGTGAAAATCCATTTTTTAGAGGCACTCCAAGATTCAGTGGACCGCAGGAAAAATTCATTGTAAATCACAAAAAGTCTCCTAGCCTTATCACACCGATTTGCTGTGACCACCCTCCGCAGAGTTATGTGTTGACTAAGTCTCTACTATTCAACAGACTTTTGTCTTCTTGATACTATGAAGTTATTGCTTGAGATAAGTAAATCTTGTGTGATATGGTCCAGCCTTTCATATAGAAAGCAATAAAATTACAGGGCATCACCAGTGTCCTTTCCTTTTGCACATATTAAAGAAGTCATTTGCAATGGAAATTTTCATTGTTCAAAGAGAAATCTATCAGGGTTGCTTGAGCAAGCAGCTCTAGTATTGTACTGGAAAATGTTTCCAAGCAGGATCCTTAAAATCAGAAGTTTCCTGGATTCCACCAAATCAGAAAGATGAAACACAGGAAAATCTCTTCTTCTGTTTGCAAATTGATTCCTAAACAGGAAAATGCCTTGAAACACGAAGGGAAAAATCTGTATAACACTTATAAAAAATGAAATCATTAATCAGGTGATTTTGTTGGGGGTTTTTTTGTGAGAGTGGATGTGAATTCTATTGTAGTTTAGCTTAATTTAGTTTAACTTTTTTGTTTGTTTTTAACTTAAACTTTCAGTAATGGCTTTCCTTGTTTAAAAGAAGTTGCTGTGAAGATTTGTAGCACCTGAAGCCCTAATTCTGTGAAGGGCTATGGCAGAAACTCAACAAATGGAATTTTATCTATTTCCCTCCCTCTCTCCTACACAAATATTTCCCTCCCTCCCTCCTTCCCTCACAAATATTTCCCTCCCTCCCTCCTACAGAAAAGTTTCTCTCCCTCCCTCCCTCCTTCCCTCACAAATATTTTCCTCCCTCCTTCCTTCCCTCACAAATATTTCTCTCGATCCTTCCCTCCCTCCATCCCCTCCTCCTTCCCTCACAAATATTTCCGTCCCTCCCTCCTACACAAAAGTTTCTCTCCCTCC
>VWZD01002528.1:187707-221101 GCA_013396695.1 Sakesphorus luctuosus
AGATGTTGAGTTTTCCAATCCTGTCCATCTATTCCTGGTCCATTTGGGGGGCAAGGAGGGTGTTGGCAGCCTAAATAATCATGGAATCACAGAATACCCTGAGCTGGGAGGGACCCCCAGGGATCATCCAGTGCCAGCCCTGGCCTGCCCAAGACACCCCAATAATCCCCCCTGGACCTGTCCCCTTGGCCTTTGGCTGAGATCCCACCTGCCCCTGCCCTGGCACAGCTCCAACCGTGCCCTGGGCCTGGCCCTGCTCACACCCAGCAGGCATCATGGCCTGAGGGAACAGAGAGACTCATGTACAGATTTCCTGAGCCCATGTCCCTTTGGTCCAGCACTTCTTAGCAGTGGGACAGCACTCAGGGAAACTTTAAAACCCCTGGATTTCTTGTGGCCTCATTTCACCTGCACAACCACAATGTCCAACCTGTGTCCAACCCTGCCCAGCCCAAACCCAGCGGGTGTCCCCGTGGTGACTGAGCCTGCAACTGCCCAATTCCTCACCCAGAGGGGACCCATTTTTAGGACATTTGCTTAACTGGGACTTGTCTGTAAATATTTGCTTTTTTAAGAAAAGAAGAGGAAACTGTACCATTTGTTTGGCAGCGAAAAGTGCACAAATTGTGATTTTTTTATTTTCTAATGATGCACATGGTTTCTGTCCTCAGGAAACATTATATCCAAGTTTGAAGATAATAGGACATGATGCCTTGAATATCAGAGAAGATTTTTTACTTTGCATAATATTTCCACTACTGTTTAGAACTGATTGTCTTAAATTCATCTCAGTCTATAAACTTTTTCTTTAAAAAAAAATTAAATTGTATATTGTGTACCTAAATCTTCTGTCATTAAGATTTTTTTTTTTTAATTAGATGTGTAACTTGGAAAGTGTTTTAAAATTATTATCAATGGGACTGGTAAACATTAAAATTATATCAGATTCCAAGGATATATAAATGTGTTTTCATGGGAACTGTTCCTTGAGGATACTACCACATTATTATATTGGGAGAGGAGAGGGAGGGAAGTATAATGGAACAACAAAATTAACATGAGTGATAAATAATTGCTCTTGATTCCTCCTTATTGCTCAATTCCTGCTACCGGTGTGTCCTCTATTGAAAGAGCACACACACTGTAGGAAATCTCAGGGAATGACTGATTCTGAAACTGGAGAACAAAAACAGTTTTATACCAGGTTTAGTTAAGAAATTACATCTTCCATTACTAACCTTAAGGGGATTCTCAAAATTTACACAATGCCAGGAGACATTTAAGAATATCTATTCATTTCTTATCCACTCCTTTGAAGAAAATCAAGGAGCTTGCTTTCCCAGTTCATATTTATTAATTTTATCAATTTACAGTTTGTGCTCTGTTATCTGAGGTTTTGCATCCCTACCAGGAATGTCAAACTAATTTGTGGATAAAACAGGAATCATAAAAGCTTACATTTTCTTTGATAAAAATAATTTTGATTTGTGTGTACTAAATCATTCTATCATAAAAAGCAAACAGCATTCTTTTTTTTTTTTGATTGGGGTTTGTTTGTTTGTGGGTTTTTGTTTTGTTTCAGTTTGAAGGAAGCTTCAAATCCTTGTTATCTAACATGGCAAGTCAATCATTTTTTAATGTTCTCTCAGTGGGGTCTGTGATTAAGACGTTAAGAATTGTTATCTACAGGTGGAGTAAATAGCTCTGAGAATTTTATATAATATTGAACTGTACATAATCTGGACATAGGCATTCAAGGCCTTTTATAAAAAATATGTCCAATATGACACAATTAATTGCTACAGCCTGAACATCCAGTCAGCCACTTCATGATCCTGTTCCCTCTTCCACCAGGAGCTTCCTGTGTGTTCCTCAGCAGGCTGTATGACTTTTTAAAGGTTTATTTCCCTGTCAGTGAGCAAAAAAGGAGTTACTTGTAAACATAAGTGGGAAGATATATCTCTAAATGCTAATCAGATGAAAGGAATTACGATTCCATCATCAGCTGATTGAACTCTCAATGCTGAGTAGTAGTGTCAGTGGATTTATTCTAAGTATTTTAGAATAACAGCCTGTAATGATATCTCTTAGAAATGTATTAGTCATATGCAAGCACTATTACTGAATTTTTCTTTTTCTTGTTATCTCATTAAAAATGAATAAACTTCTTTTGGAGGTTGCTTTGTCTGTTCTTGTGTTGAGCAAAACAGAATATCACTTGATTAAATAAACATTCATATCAGATTCTGAGGAATTCGTTTTTAGAAAATACATACAGATTAGTTAACATCAAAATGGAAACCAAAAGTATAAGTACAGCTTACACATACTGAAATTATCAAGTTTTTGACATATGTTCCTCTTGAATTATCTGTTTAAATCTAGACCAAATCACTCCTGATCAAATCTGCCGTGCTTAGGGCTTAGCATCCTCAGCTAACTTGTTTCTAGCAAATTGGAATAGTTATTTGCAAAATCAAAACTTATCTTTGTTTTGATCAAAATCAAAACCCGAGTTCTTGTACTCAACACTGGTAAGGGCAAACCTTCAATCCTGTGTTCAGTTTTGGGTCCCTCTCTACAAGAAAGACAACGAGGTATTGGAATATATCCAGAAAAGCACAGCAGAGCTGGTGAAAGGTTTAGAGAACTCCTTTGAGGAGTGGCTGAGGGAGCTGGAGTTGTTTAGCCTGTAGAAAAGGAAGCTGAGAAGACACCTTGTTGCTCTCTATTATCTACATGAAAGCAGGTTGTAGAAAGGTGTAGAAAGGCACTTCTTGCTGGTAACAAGTGACAGAGGAGATTTAGACTGGATATTAGGAAGTGCTTCTTCACTGATAGGGTGATCAGACCATGAAATAGGCTGCCCTGGGAAGTGATGGATTCATCACCCCTGGAAGTGTTCAAAAGGTGTGTGGATGTGATATAGTTCAGTGGTGAACACAGTGGTGCTAGGTTTACAGTTGTACTGGATTATCTTAAAGGTATTTTCCTACCTTAATGATTCTGTGATTCTTTGAATAAGTAGAGCCTCAACAAACAGGTGAAGTCTGAGTTTATTAAACTTAGTGAAGTTCATTGAAATATAATGTTCCCTTTCTTTTGATTTTTACTGTTTTAAGTAACATAAAAGACATGTTAGTCTCTCTAACACTCAGCCTATTTCAATATTTCAGTTCTCGTTTCTTCGTGGCAGTCAGGGTGGAAGGACAAAGTGTAGAATTTTGTATTTCTACTGTTCCTGTACTGTTCCTCATCAAAATATAGTGTTTTCTATAAACACATTCCCTTCAATATCAAATTTACAAGTGAAAATAGTACTATCACTTCAGACACAGAGAGATCTATATTCTCTTTTGCATTCATTAACATACTAGTTATTTTAAGAATTATAAACATATGAAAGAACAGAAGGCCAGAAGGCATTTTTTTCCTTATTCACAGAGGTATCTGTGTTGTTACTCATGGAGCAGATAAGGAGTTTAATCTGTTAGAAGATACAATAATTTTTTTAAAAAATGATGTATAATTTATGGAATACAATATTTTTATTTAGTACCTTTGTGCTGAACTCTTATGTAAGGAATAATTATATATGAATAGATCTGCATGTCTTTGAAAATCTCTTTGAAATTCAAAACCTGTATGAAACTTTGTGTGGTTTATTTCAGATCTGAAATTCTACCTTTCTTGCCTGAGTAGAAATCTGTACATCAAAGGCGAAAGGAACTGGCATTCTCCTTTTATATTCATGTTATAGAGAACGAGAAATGGCTATCTGATACTAGAACTGTAAGAAGAAAACTGTCCATGACACCACAGGATGAGAAATAAAAGGCTACACAAAAATGCCTTCACTGTTTTAGCTTAGTTAGCCTTATGTTGTCAGTAATTACTTTAAATACAAATGTCAGACAAAAAGTATTAAAGCCATATACAAAGAAGAGTTCACTATTGAGACGTACAATTTGCAGAATCTCTTTGTCAAAGCAAAATTTTCACAGGAGCAAAGGTACTTCTCAATGAAGGTCAAACTTCAGCTTTGTACTCATAATTGTTTTGGCAATAGAGATGTTTAAAACCATAAACAGAAAGAAAGCAAAATCCAACAACATGCAATTGCAAGACTGCTTCTCCTATAACTGAAAAAGAACTGTAAAGCAAGAAATATAGAAGTTGAGTTCATCCTCAATAAACACTAACTCCAGAAAAAGTATTGGGGTAGAACTCTGAGCCTGTCAGCAGAGGCCTGTGAATGAGCCTTGAAAAATGTGAAAGACATTATATATAAATGATGTAGCAATTCTCAGTATATATTACTTGTTTTGTTGGAATGTGCTAAATAATTTTTTCTGACTCAAAATACAGCGGCCTTCCAAAACCCTATGGATGCTGGTAATACAACTGAAAGTCAAAGTGACTCAGTGCCTCCTGTGTTACTTCCAGGTATGAAATGTCTTTATTTGACACATACTTTAACCTTTTTCAGCAGGGACAGAAATCAGTATGATCATGCTAAAGAGGCATTAAACAAAAACCAGTTTCTAATGCATACAGATGGACTGTGAGATGAACAGATCAAGAGCAAACCTGTCACGAAGGATTTGGGAGTGTTGGTTAATGAGAAGCTGAACATGAGCTTGCAAATCCAATCAAATCCTGGACTGTGATTCTGCCCCTCTACTGTGCTGTGGTGCAGTTCTCTACCCTGCCTGGATAACTGCATCCAGCTCTGGGGTCCTCTCCATAAGGAGGGCATTGACCTGCTGGAGCAAGTCCATAGGCGGGCGACGAAGATGATTGGATGGATGAAACTCCTCTCCTATTAGGATAGGCTGAGAGAGTTAGGGTAGATTAGATTGGCTATAAGGAGGAAATTGTGATGAAGAAGGTGAGATAATGGAACAAGTTGCCCAGAGAAGTTATGGATGTCCCATCCCTGGAAGCATTCAAAGTCAAGCCTTGAGCAACCTGATTCAGGGAAAGCTGTCCTTGCCAATGGCAGGGCAAGGTTGGACTAAATGATCATTAGAAGTCTCTTTCAACTCAAATTATATAGAACTCAAACACCACCAGCTAGTGACTGCCCAGCAAGCTTCTATGAACATGCACTTAATTTCTTTGGCAAGGTCTTTATCTAAACCTGCATGCTTTGACAGGCAGTTTGCATTACTTGGGCTCTTGCTTTTGAAAGATATGTGATAATTACGTAGATATTACTCTATTTATTTATCTTACATGAACTGTTTGGCCAATATACAAACAAATCCCGAGCCTGCATTTATTGTCATTAAAGAGCATCATGTCTGAGTAGATTGACTTATATCAGTATATCTTACTTTGATATCACATTTCTGAATATAAGCAAGAAATATATAAAGATGGCAGAGTTTCCTTTGAAAATATTTAAGATAAATCTGTGGATATTATGGAACTGTTTCAGTTGTCTAATTCTTTGAGACTTTAAACATTAATAGAACCTTTAGTTCTGTAAAACTGGACATAAAAGTTCAAACTGAGATGTAAATGGCAAGTATTGTAATACAGGCTATCCAGACATCAGTGGAACAAAAAGCAGTCTAGGTTTCAAAGTCGCTTGTTATCAAAACAGAATAATCAGAAAATCATGTGAAGTTAAACAGGAGATGAATAGTGGAGATAAGCATAAAATGTTTCTCAAAGAAATCAACAATTTTAGAAATATTGAGAATCAATAACATCTGTGACAAAAATATCTGTTTAGAAAATCACAATATCAAACTTACTATGCGCTTTTCATTACAGTGCAGCCACTGTCTCTGTCTCTTTAATAACGCGAGTAAAATATATAATGGAAAATTACCAAATTATTTAAAATCAGATTATTTTAAGGCAGTATCTACAGAAATGTCATGTGCAAAAATTCCACTTCTCCAAGTGTCAGTGGAGCATTCTTGCTGAGGTAGTCAGAGCTTTTACAGCAGCTCTATACGAGTCATTCTGTCCCGAGCTTTTCAGCTGTCATCTACAAACAATATATGTGAAGATTTTCATGAGAAAGTAAGTGGCAACAACAAACTTCCCTTGAAGAGTTTATGAAGTCGCTGGTGCTATTTCTTTTTATGGCATTTCTTGAGAAGAGAGAGGAAAAAAAGGATGCAATTTCTGCTTTCTAAAAGGCCATCCACTGCTGTTTGAGTTCCACAGGTCAGTGCAAGAAGGGAATATCCTCCTGACCTCAGCTCAGTATTTTATCTGAAACACTGAGTGAAAGCAGTCATTTGGGGTCTGTCTCCAGCAGAGTTCTGATTGCCTATACTTCTTTTTTAATGGACTTGAGGGCACTGATCTCTTTACAGGGTGCGGTCAGTGCAGCCATCTGCTCTGGGACCAGCTACTCCTCTTCAGCACTGGAATATAAAGAAGGTTCACCCATCCTTGGGCCACCATTGCCCATATGTTTTCCAAGCTTTAAATGAAATTTAGTCTCTTTTTTTATTATTAAACCTCAGCAGAAGTCCATAGTTTGAATTATAGCTCAGTTTTGCTGTTACATCTGAAGATTTTTAACATACCCTTTTACAGCCTCTATGGAATGAATTTCCTGCAAATATACAAAAATATCACATTACTTTTTCATACTGAATTTACATGTTCACAACATACTACTTTATTCAAAATCACTGTATGGCTGGGATAGGAGCCTAGTGTAATACCAGGGTAGTTTGTTTTGTTTGTTTGTTGGGGGTTTTTTGTTTGTTTTTGTTTTTTTTCTTGCAGAGATGAATAGTTCAATGGGACATGGAAATGCACATTTAAAGAATAAATGTAAGTTGGAAGTTTCATCTTCTTCCATTTTATTTCTTTTATTTTTAATATCTACCATTTTTTGATGCTTCTTTGTCTCATGGCTGTACCATATATTGACCACATTGTTTATCTACCATGCCCTACTGGATGTTTGAGGCACAGAAAAGCCATTCGGGAGTGTCAATTAACACTTCCAATTAGAGTAATAGATGAAAGCTCAATATGATTCCTAGGAACAGATCATCTCCTTTCCCACACTTTGGGTATATAACAGAAGTGGAGTAAAATCTGCTGTGTTGTAGTGCAATTAATGTGTATAGTTTTGAATAGGGACATTACCTGCCTTTTTCATTTACCACCATAGAGCAGATTTAAGCAGGCAAATATCATCTCTGGCAACCACTCAACTAACCTTTCTCTCATTATTTTCTTGCTTTCTTTCCTTTTAAGTCTTTCAGTAGACGTGATTGAAAGCATAAAAGACGTCAATAATCTGTGTTCCGCTCAAAACGAAAAAATTTGGAGTAACCAAAATTTAATTTGAAAATTTTTTCTCTCTCTTCTGAAGATTTTACTTTTCACTAATTCGTAATTTAAAAGTTCAGTGTCAGATATCAGAGATTTTGATGTATTGATGCAGAAAAAGACAGGAAAAGAACTCTCTAAGGCTCTTTTTGAGTATTAGAAAGCAAGCATTTTTTATTACAGCTTGCTGAATGCACAGGAAATGTATTCCAATACATGTCAAATCACAAAAGGCCTCATAGCTTTATTCAGTTACCTAATTAAAAATTCAGGCATTACTTCATCTTGTCCCATCTGATTCCAAAACTATTCCACTTACCATTCCACCCTTGTCACAGCTCTCGTATTTGAGTCAAAGGTCCCATTGGTGGTCATGGAGGACTCCTGGTGGTCTTTTCCATCATCTTCGTTAGCTTGTACTCTTCTTGACGCCTCGCTTTTGGGACAGCATCACACCTTCTGGAAAGGTGCCACAGCCTACTACCAGCTTTGACCAGTTTGTTAGTTTTCTTTCCCTTTTATCAGTCCTGTTTCACAGATAGAGGAATCTTCTACCTCATTAAAAATCCTGCCTGTTGAAACTATTAACAAAAAATGATAAACTACAAAGTTTAAGCTACACTGATAAGCTATACAGTCACGAGTAATCTACAAAGTTCTTTACGGCTACAGTACAAACATGGAAGAAGTTTCAGAAAATATGGTAAACTACACATTAATGCTGATACTGTTTCATCTCTTTGCTCTGTACAGTGGATATTTCAAGTAAAAGAAGGCTTTATCCTGAGGAAAAACTTACAGGAAATACTTATGAACCCTCTGAACTCTTCCACGCCATATGGAAAATATTACACAATGGTTTTGGTACATTTGGGTGTTTGTTGGCTTTTTTGTTTTGATTTGGTTTGGTTTGGGGTTTTGTTTTTTTGGGGGGTGGGTGGTTGGGGGTCTTTGTTTGGTTTTTTTTTGTGTATTTTTTTTAAGGGGGTTGTTTCTGGTTTTGTTTTGTCTTATTTTGAGAGGGTAAAACACAACAAGGAAGAAAAGTAGCATTTGTGAGCTCTCTCTCTTCATGCACACTGGTTTTACATGTCATAGCCTAGAAAAGTGTCTAATTTTGAAGAAATTTTCTTTTCCTATTTATTCAATTAATCAAAATAATTTTGTTTTGGCTTGTTATTATTCAGTTCTTGGCTACAATTCCATGCTTGTCAAAATTTGTACCTAAATTCCTCTTCGTATCGCAAGTGTTGCCTCCCAAAAAGAAAGCAGGTTTTAAATTACTGTTTTTTCTAGTGATGTGAAAACTGTGAAATAATTTTCTTTTTTTTTTTTTTTATTAAGGGTTTCTTTTTATTTATTCCTTGACCTAGGTCATCAAATAAGTATCATAAAAGCAGTCTTCCCAAATTCCTGATATCCCTTAAATACTGACTGTTACTACACTGTCATGCGGCACAGGTTTTCTTGGTAATTGTAGAACAAGCCCTAGTGAAACACTGTTTCAGAGACTACATTCTTGAACATGATGATAAAAAAGATGATAGTTCATTACTGCTTTTATTTTTTGTGTTTATTAAGCTAGCAGTGTATTATCTGCTCAGAACTATAATCAGTTGTTGCACACACATATAAAAATACTCCTGCTTCAAATGAAAACATGGTCCCTTATTTAACTCTTTCATTTTGTGTAGAATAATTTAAGAAAAAACAGTTATTAAGCAATAAACCCAACAACATGATCTTTTAATTTCTTTAAAATTATCCTTTTTCCTTGAAACAAAACAGTATGCTATAACTTTTGACAGTCATTAAAAATATCTGGCAAACTAAACTAATACAAATGGCTAATTTATGAGCAAATACATAGCAGGTACCCCAGGAAACATTGTATGTTTCCAAAGGGCTATGTCACATTTGCTAAATAAACAATTTTTAATTATCACATGGTACATACAGGACAACAAGGGGATAAGGCACAGTCAGCATGAGTTTACAAAAGGCAGCTGTGCTTGATCAACATGATCTCCTTCTGTGACAAAGTGACCCACTTAGTGGATGAGGGACAGGGTGGGGATGTGTCTGCCTGGACTTCATTTAAGATTTTGACGCCATTTGCCACAGCATTCTCACAGAGAAACTGGCTGTTTGTGGCTTGCACAGGTGCATGGTTTGCTGGGTGAAAAACTAGCTGGATGAATGGGCCCAGGGAGTGGTGGTGAATGGAGTCAAATCCACATGGGCAGCAGGTCACAGTGGTGTTTATTTATATATTTATTTTGCCCCTCAGAACAATTTATTTGCTGACAGCAGTGGAATATAGATCTTCAAGACTGCTGGCATTTTATGTGAGTTGTTTCCTTTTATGGTTCATGTTACCATATGTCATTTTCTTCTGATTTTTAAGGTTCATTCCTTGCCTTTTTTCATTATTTAAACTTTGGTAAATGCATAAAAAACCTGAAAACAGTGTATTACAATAAGAAGTGCTAGAAAACTTTAATTATAACTACGTTACTCATAATAAGCCAGCAGACCTTGTGAAAAGCCAGTGCACATCCATGAATGTCTCAGTCAAATATTATGCAGCAGCTTCTTCTCTGCTTACTAATTTTGCGTACAGACTATATTGCACTATGTCTGTTGAGGGGTTCAGTTTGTTGTCTTTTAACCTCCATCTTGGATTGGGATCCAAAGGGGTGGGAGCAGATGGCTAACAATGCAGAGCAATCAAAATTTATTAGCCCGGAGGATGTGTAATCCAAACAGAAGTATCCTGTCACAATGAGCTAGGAGATGAAAATCCCAACAGACCATTCTCCCAGATGCACTTACATCAGTGGGGCTTTTTAAGGCATCTCAAGTCAGTATGGAATTTCAGTAGGGAAATTCAGTACAGAAAGTGCATTGGTAGAGGGGACATCAGCAAGCAGAAATTTGCAAAGCCCTCTCTCATATGCAATTAACATAAGAAAGTGCACATGGCACTACCTGTATAGCTGTAGGAGAATCAGAAGAGCTGTGAAAATCAGAATAAAAACCTGAGAGGATTTTATGCCTAAAAACCTACTGACAAACTTTATTTTCTGCCTGTAATGGTCTTGAAAATCATCTGTAACTTTTTGGTCTCCTCTTTTAAGAGAAATGAAAAGGGAAGGAAAGTTGAAGGAAGAGGAAGGGTTCGTAGTTTTAATACGGAAGTATGAAAAAGAAAAAGCAGTAGAAAAGTAGACACTAATCTCAGGACTAGGATATGGGATAGGGAATAAGTCTAAGGCTTCTAGCTTATATTTGCAGAAGTCCAGCCTGAGAAAAACTGCCCATATCCAGTACCTGCACTACAGTTTAACAAATGAAACATTCGACAAGCAGCTAGAAATCTCACGGTCCTTATCTTTTGTTCTCATGGGGGACTTCAACTTAGCAGATGACGGTGGGAAATATAACATCACAAAAGGAAATAGTCTAGGAGGTTCACAGAGTGTGTAAGATAACCTTCTGACACAGCTGGAGAGAAAATCACAATGTGGAGATGCCCCACTGGACTTGCTGTTTATGAACAGAGAACTGGTGGGTGTTTGTTGTAGCTTTGGGATGTTAAAGGAAAAAAATTCTCCTCCTGCCACTAACTCCCCCTGCCTCTAACTCCCCATGCCATTAGTTAACAAAAGAAGTAGTTAACTGCTACCAATTCCTTCTTGATCATTTGGTGGAGGGCAGACTGGGGGAAGGTGAGGCAAGGAACGGGGATGCTCTATCTCTTTTGTTTTGAAGACATTCCATTTAGCTCAGGCTGAACGTGGCAGCTGAATGTGTGCTGCTGTGGAAGAGAAGCTGTTTCTCCTGGTCCTCACTGCTGCTGCTTTTTAGCGAGCTGGTTCTTTTTCTTGCCATGGCTGTTCGGGTTTGGCACTGGGGCCCCAGTTACCGCTTCTGGCTTCACCATCACCCACAGTGTTGCCGTCCGCCCACCCCCACCATGGCAGCAACCCAAGAGAGGAGTCACAGCTGTTTTCCTGGGTACTATCATCATCCCTCCACTTCCAGCTTTCCTTCTTTGTTTGGGACAAAGGACAGAGAGAGAAAGAGCGAATTCATCTGAGTGCTCACCGCTCATCTCTGCCTCTCTGGGAAAAGACTGAGAATTCATCTTGCAGCCAGTCGAGGAGCGACGCTGACACTGTCCATAAATATAACTGCTCCAGAAGGAATCTACCATTCTGGGGGTTGTTCTGTTTTGTTTTTCTACTTATAGTGTTGGGGGAGTAGTTTGCTTTTGTCTGTTTACAGTTATATCTGTATCTACATATATATGTAGATATATAGTAGTTAAGAACAGTTAACCTTCTTATATCCATTGTCTAATTAAAGTTCCTTTTCTTAAATTTAATAAAGAGTGACATGATTATTGTGGAGAAATCCTCTCCTATGCTTTTTTGGTAAATATTTTGGGTTTTCCCCTCAAACCAAGACAGTGATGGATGATTGGAAGTGATCTTCTGCAAAATGATCACAAAATTACAGTTTTTAATTCTTGGAGAAATAAAGAAAGGTGTGAGCAAAATCACTACACTGGACTTCTGGAGAACACATTTTGGCCTGCTGAGGACATTAACTCAGAGAGAGACCCATGGAAGACGGTCATGAGGAACAGAGGAGTCCAGGAAGGCCAGACATTCTTTAAGAGGTAAATCTTCAAAGCACAGGAGCAGGACATCCCCAAGTGCCAAAAGATGAGCAGCAGAGGAAGAAGACTGTCCTGGCTGAACAAGGAGGTCTTCTTTCACTGGAACTTAAGGGGAAAAAAAACAAAAAAACCCCAAACACAAAAAAATCCAGCTTTAGAAGACAGTATCTCAAGAGGACTACAAGGATATCATTAGGTTATGCAAGGAGAAAGTTAGAAAGCCTAGCTAGAACTTAATTTGGCCACTGCTGCAAGAGATAGCAAAAAAGGGATTTCACAAATAAAAAGAGGGCCAAGAAGAAGCTCCATTCTTTACTGGATGTGGTGGGAAATGTTGCCACAGAAGAAGAGGAAGATGCTGAGGTACTTAGTGCTTTCTTTAATAGTTAGACCAGTTACCCTCAGGGTACTCAACTCCCAGAGCTGGAAGCAGGTCAAGGAGCAGAATGAGGTCCTCATAATCCGGGAGGAAACAGCTGGTAACTTGCTGCTCCATTTAAAGATACACAAGTCTATGGGACCACATGGAATCCACCCAAGGGCGTGGATGGAGCTCACAAAAGAGATCGCCAAGCCATTCTCACATCTCCAGTTCTAGTTCATCAGGACCAGAGCTGAGAAAATATGACATCCACCTACAAGGACAGGAAGGAGGATCCAGGGAACTGTAGACATGTTACCATGACCTTGGTTCCAGGGAAGAACATGGAGCAGATCGTCATGAAGGCAATCATACAACATATGCAGGACAACCAGGGGACCATGCCCCGGAAACATGAATTTATGAAAGGCAGGTCCTGCTTGACCAACTTATCTCCTATGACAGGGTGACAGTAATAGGCAATAAGACAAGACGAAATGGCTTCAAGATGTGCCAAGGTAGGTCAAACATTGGAACAGGCTGCCCAGGACCAGGGTGGAATCATCATCCTTGAAAGGGTTCAAAAAAATATTTGTATGTGTGGTGGTTAGGAACATGGCTTAATTGGTTGACCTGGCAGTGTTAGCTCAATGGTTAGACTTGATGACCTCAGAAGTCTTTTCTAACCTTAATGGTTCTATGATTCTAAGTTTGTGCAGGCTGGTGGCAATTTACAATTCTTGGTGGCACCTGTAGTTCTTGCCCTATATTCCAGAGGGTCTCACAAGATATTGTCTGGCTCCTCTGAGAGTAGGTCTGAACTCACCTATGAAAGAATAAGTTAATTTCTTCTAAATATGAACAATGCCTTTGGATTGACATAGTTACATCACGTAATGCTAGTTTCTGGGATCAAGGAAACAAAAATGTCTTACTGCTATTACTTTTCAAATGGCTGAGGAAATGCTGACGGAACTGGTCACAAGATGCATCACTGAAATAGACGTGCAAGACAGACAAAAATCTCTTCCTCATTCTTTAGTTTGAACTGCACATATGTGGAAATATTTTTGTAACTGTTAAACAAATATTGTTGAAATATTCTGACTTTAGTAGGAAAAGCACCAAGGTGGTTTTTACCCAGATATAATCTCATCATATATCACGTTTCAGAGAAATTCTTATTTATAAATATAATTGATGAAAAATGCTGTCGTCACAACCTTGAAGAAGAAGGGGCATTCATCCAACCAGGGAGTCTGCATAGGTAACCAAACTGCTACCCAAATTCCTGGTATATAATAATCTTATCTTTCCAAGTGAGGTCACCAGTGAAGTGATCTTCCTGCAAATTAAAACAGCTCAACTAAATCTAGTATTAGTAAGATTGGTTTCCAATAAGATTATAGGAAGCATGCAGCACAGATAACTCAGCTGCTAGTAGATCTCATGTCTTTGCTGAGATTCCCCTGACTGTTAGCAGATTTTGAACAGTGAAAGCTGCTGAAGTACTAGACAACCTGGTGAAGTGAGAGGAGCTGCTGTTCAGCTCATACTTTCCTGATATCTTCCAATTGGTGGTGACAGGTGTTCCCCACCAGAATTAATTCTATTTATTTATAACTGAGTGCCCTGGCTGACGGGCAAACATGGGAAGCTAAGTAAAACAATGTTTAGTCTTTCAAATTCTGCTCAAAGTATTGAAGGAGGCCACTTTTGGCTGCAAGAGATGACACCTCAGTGTAATCCAAGCTAACTCTTATTATTAATTAAGAAATGCTTCACTGAAAATGGTAATTTCTGCCTGACCCCATTGTGTTTCATTGCATTGCCTTAAATTCATCCATGCTAGAACGTGTCTAAATATTGGCATAAGTGTAAACCTGCAGAAATTTCTGAAGAAAGCGTGGAGATGAGTGTCATATTTCTTTGAAACATGATAAAAGATGAAGGAGAAATGTTAGCAGTGATTTGAATATGCCTAGCAATGACAGTTCAGTGAAATACAATATCATTTATTGAGGAACAATATTTCACAATTTAGAACTCTGATATTCTTATAGATGAGTATGCTAACATAGAGATATGTTTAGTATCTTTGATGAGGGGCAGTGTGTTTCTTTGTTTACACTTAATTTGTATATTCATTCCATAGGGAGTGTGACCAAATTAGTATCCATTAATTCTACTTAATAACTGACACAGCTCCCATGAAGGTAGGGAAAAGAGTCTATTTCCATAGTTCATAAATCTGGCTGTACATCATTAATGTTTCATGCTGATTTTCAAGCTGATTAAAAAATAGGTAAAGAACAATATATTAAAGACTGTAACAGTTGCAATCTTGTTGGCATATTCCTATTGTTAATTACTGATATTGTAATATTGAGGTAATATGGAAATATTTAATTTTAATTGTTTTAAAATATAAAATTGTTGTATTTTTTATTTGGTTTGTATTTAAGAAATTTTGAAATGCATCAGGATGTGATAAGTTCTATGCATATAAATTTAAAAGATGTCTTTTTTATGGGAAAGCTAAAAGTAGTGAAAGATATTTTATTACATTACTGAATAAGAAAAAATTATGTCTTAAAATAATAGAAAATCAACTTTTAAAGATATAGTAGGAATGAATGAAATTAGAAAATCTTAAACAACAGAGAACAAGGGAAAAATTAAATTAAGGCAATATTTAGTAAAGAGAGACTCCATTCAGTTTACTGATTTAATGGGAGAGAATGGAAGAGGAATCCTAAGTGTAGATTTAGGAATAGATCCTTTCTCCTTTGTCCCTGAAGAAGCAATATATAGAAAAGGCAGGAAGTAGCCAAGAAAGAGGGGTTATAAATGATTGCAACACAAACATAAAGGGGGAATAATCTACCAGGGACTCTATTGGCTGCATTGCTGGTCTGAAGGTTATCCTAAGAATGGGAGCCTTCAGGCAGAAAACATGAGAATGACACTTATGACTAATTTCTTAATAGTAATAACAAGAAATAAAGCAAACTACTAAGACATTGTGAAGAGTGCAAGACTCATGAGCTCTATAATTCTGTAAATGTGAAGAAAAGTAGAGAAGACTGAAACAGTTCTTTATGCAGTAACTCCAAGTAATGCATGAAAGTAAAGGAGAAGATAGTCAGAAGTAAGGTTCAATCCTGACAATAGCTGGCTCTGAAGCCCCTGATGTTTTTTAAACAGCTTTCAGTTATGTCAGGCAGAGGAAGCTAACCATGACATTCCCCGTACAGAAATGTGAAGTGCAGCACCCAATGCAAAAATATGGAGAATGTGTTTAAAACAAACATTTTACAGAAAAGAACTACAAAGGTTCTGATTGATCTTCAAGGTATGGACCTAAGATATCTCCTGTGAAGGAGATAATAATAAAAAAATCCTGAAAATTATCAAGAATTTGAGATTTAAAATTTAATGAACAACAGCATTTGACAGGCAAAGACATAGCATATTGAAGTGTACTAAGGATGGGCAGTGCTTAAGCTGTCTTGCCAGAGTGAAGAGTCTATAATGCCTTGAATAGAAATATTTTTCAGAACCTGTTCTGCAGTAGACCAAAAGAACATGATGTACCTCACCGGTTAAGACCAAATAACAGGACTGGAGAAATAATCTTATGTTTTGAGAAAAGACACACGAATTTCTCTGCACTGCACCAGTTTGTAGGCACCAGTATTAATATATTACAGTATCACAACTAGCTCTCAAGATTCCTTTTAAAACTCATTACAGTCGGATATTAACTGATCCTCACTCAGTCTGAAGGAAAAAAAAAAAGAAACCCAACAAATTTTATTTCTGTTTCTATTACATAGCCACAGAATTATGGAAATGTTGAGGTTAGAAGACACCTTTGAATGTAATTTGATCTAATCCTGCATGCTCAAGCAGGTCTGCCTAAAGACATTTGTTCAGGACAGTGTTCAAATGACTTTTGAATATATTCGATGACGAGACTTCACAACCTCGCTGGGTAACCTTTTCCAGTGCTCAGTCACTTTCACAGTCAGAAAGTGGTTCCAGATGTTCAGAAAGAACCTCCTGTGCATCATTTTGTGCCCATTTCCTCTTGTCCTGTCACTGGGCAATACTAAAATGAGCCTGGCCCCATCCTCTTTTCACCCTCCCCTCAGGTACTTGTAAACATTGATAAGATTCCCCTTGAGCCTTCTATTCTCTGGGCTGAACAGTCTCAGCTCTCTCAGACTTTCCTCATAGGAGAGTTGCTCTAGTTCCTTCCTCATCTTTGTGGCCCTTCATTGGACTATCTCCAATATGTACAAGTCCCTCTCATTCTGAGAAGCCCAGAACAGGACACAGTATACCAGATGCGGCCTCATTAGTGCTGAGTAGATGGGAAGGATCACCTTCCTCAAACTGCTGATAATCCTTTGTCTGATGCAGTTCAGGGTACCATTATCCCTCAAGAACAGATTTCTGGCTCATGTTCAACTTGAAGTCTGCCAGGTCCTTTTTTGCCAAGCAACTTTTCAATTGAGAGGTCCCCAGCATAATAATGTATCTGGGGGTATACTTCCCCAGGTGCAGGACTTCTTCAGGCACTTCTCCCAATTGCCATGATCAACCAAGATAATTGAGAGTGGCCTCACAATGACACCTGCCACCTTACTCAGCTCTTGCCAGTGGGTCAAGGCCTTAAGAATTCTCTAACCTTATCATGAAGCAAATTTTGCTCATGCCAGATTTTCCTTAATTTTCTAGAATACCTGAATGCTGGGCATATGTATAAACTGGCAGTCTCTGGCCCTGCAGAAAGGGATCTGGGGGTTTTGGTCAGCAGAAGGTTCAATAGGACTCAGCAGTGTGTCTTGGCAGCCAGGAGGGCAAAACACAGCCTGGGGTGCCTCAGAGAGCCCATCAAAAGAGGTGATTATCCTGCTCTGTTGAGTGTTGGTGCAGTCTCACCTTGAGTATCATGCAGTTCAGAGACCCACCATTTAAGAAGGGTGTGAAAGTCTTAGCATGATCATGTCTGCAACAGCAGCTGTGGCAGTGGCTTGCAGTTTAACAGGAACTCAGCTGAAAATTTGCTATGACAATTGAGTCATCCCATGATACCCAGGGTAACTTTTTTGTTGGAAAAATGGTGTCAAAATAACATAGAGAGGAATATGTGCAATGAAATCTGCTTGTAGAAGTCAATATTTTAATTCCCTTCATAGTCAAGGGAGGAAAAAAGTTACAGAACATGATTCATCTTATTCTTAAGTAGATATCTAAATAGGTCAGATGAATCATGTTTTAAAAGGGCCTTTTCTCTCCGGTAACTATAAAGAGAATCCAAAGTGACTAATTCAGATCTAGACGACTAAACTATAGATGTCTAAAGTTAGCTGCAGTGAGTCCCACACAGAATGGCTTGTACCTTCCTAGCACATGAAAATGCTGGGGAGGGAGTTCACTTCCATAGCTGGCACTGTTGTAATCTACTGTCAGACAAATTTGATTTGTCCCAAGCTGACATTTTGTCCAACAGAAAGCTGAAATCTGAACTCTTTGAGTAGCAGAAACAGTAAATGTACTTTGGAATTTGCAAATACATAAAGCTAAACAAATCTCAAAATATAATTGGGGATTCCCAAGAAGTATCTTAGTTTACCAAAAATTATACTGTGATAACACTAATGCTTGCAGTGAAGTAGCAACTAAATCTAAACCAAATAAAACAAATGTTAAGTAAAATGTTGCATGGATGGAACAACAGCCTTACAAAGTCACCGAGTGACTTACAATGTGACTCCCAGGGGATGGGATCCTATATAGAAGAAAACCACGAACCAATATAATGGAGTTTTACAAGCTTATCCTGGACTATTCATTCACCAGTTCTCACAATACATCCACTGAAACGGATGGAAATTCAGGTTTGGACATGTAAAGGAAAGTATTTCTTTTCATAGTATGCAATGAATCTGTGTTAGTTGGTCCTGTAGGCTGCTTGAAAGGCAAGCATCACCGGTTGAAAAAGGGATTAAATAAACTCACTAAAAGACAAGACAATAAACAGACACTAAAGGGACTAGGCAGGAATCTATCCTTTAAAACCCCTAAAATTATTCTAGACACTGGGGAATGCAATGAGAAATGGACTGCACACACAATCGTAAGAGGAAGGATGTCTCTTCCTACCCGTCTTCTCCTTCTGCCATTGCCGAGGTGTTGAGAATACAGGACTCCCTGCTGGTCCTGCCTGGTTGGGCACTTCTTAAACTCTTTGTCTCAGGTTTGGCCTAGTTTTTTACCAACCCTGGACTGCCTTCCTCCCTCTTCCCCGAGCTTTCTCAGCAAGGGAAAAAAACTGCAAAGGGAAAAAAAACTCAAAAGAAACTGAACTGACTCAAAAAGGAATTATATTTCCTAACATCCACAAACATGTATGCAATTTACACACTATGTGGACCCCACCCCAGGGGAAAGGGAAAAAGGGGAAGGGAAGGGGCAACAAGGAACAAAAAGGAATGAAACAAAACAGAACAAATGAAACTAATGAATACAATTCAAAACTTCAAGAAAGGAGAGAAACAGGCAACGATACAATCTCACCAACGTCCAGAGCCAGGCAAACACCAACAGAGACACGGGACCATCCAAGCTACCGCGGTTCCCTCCCGAGCTCCCGGAAACAGGAAAATACTCCCCCCGCTCCTACTCTTACGTGGAAAACACGTCTGGAATACTTTGTAATGTCCACTTCCTTAGTTACACTGGTTACTGAGGAAGCCATGGATCAAACCCATTACACTCTTCCAGACATAAAACCTTACTCATACAAACTGCTCTGATAATTTCACTCCTGGTGGGCAGATACTCAGAAAGAATGAACAGAATTTCCTCTAAGTCCCAGAAAAAAGCATAACTCAATATATAGACCAGTCCATTTATGAGTAGCTGTAAGATGGGCAGCAGGAGCAGCTTGAGATAACTGAGCCTCAGGACACAAAGCACCAGAGCAAATTAAATTAACTCTGCTTGACAACAGTGCTGATTAAATTTCCAGGGAGGCTCTCAGCACCTCAAAGAATCATGTTAATCACTTTAGTAACTAGTCTAGGTAAAGCATTCCACAATTTTCTGTGATGTAATTGCTGGTTATTAAATTTTATGATGTCACTCTGGAAAGGAAGATGTGAGAAATCTGGGCTTCCAAAGACTTGGCTCTCAACCCCATGGGACTTTTCTGTGTGTTCTGAAGAGACTTGTGCTACACAGCGGGCAAATGAGACCTTATACTCTCATTGAATCTCTTCTCCATTAAACTACACAGCTCTTAGTGTCTGCTCATCAACAGAACCCTTTTCATTTAACAGCCTTCCAGCCTGAGTTGTGTATTCAATGTTATTTCTGTTTAAGACTGGTGCTGGCTGGGGTGCTCATGTTTGTATAGGAGATGAGATAGCTGCTTCCTGTGTTATAATGGCACACAGTGCCCAGCATAGCATTGACATCACTCATCACATATATTCTTCTGAGATAGTTGGTATCTTTCCAGAGAATTCTTCTAAATAAGCCTTAGTAATTTACTAAGTTATCTGAGGGAATGAATTGCAAACAGCATGACCCTGAATTTACATGTGTGCCCCTCATAAGCATCCCCGAAATGAAAGCTGCAGTCATACATAAAGAAAAGTAAATGTCATATTTTTGAAAGAGTTGGTTTTGGGTGTTGGCTCCCCCCCACCTCCCCATCTTTATGTAAAAATGTTGATCTCTTATAGATCAAGTACATTTTTCATCTTACTCAAATTAAATTCTGAAATATATTCAGTAAAGCTAAAAAGGCCAATTAATTTTATGGTAGAGTAGAAATTGATTCTGAGAAGAGTTTTAGATATATGCCCTTTGAAGGTAACATTTTGAAAACAGAGATACCTGCTACTCTGATAAACGATGATTAAGATTTCCTGCTGTGAGCATGCATTCTTTGCTAGACTGAGTAAAAAGGGATGTTGCATTATATTATTATGCATACCTACTAACCCTTAAGACATAAGAATCAGTCTGTAATCATTGAATATTTTTGCTTTTCTCTTAAAAAATTACAACTTTTATACTGCCTGTTATTCATGTAAAAAAATAAACTATAAAATTAGATATAGTAGATTAAGTCATTAGATTTTTTTTAGTGAAAGAGGATGAGAGGAAGTGGTAATGATGGAAAAAGAAATATACAAGAAGTGTTCACAATTATGTGGTTAATTCAAGTGGGAAATCTGACTTATTTCTATGTTGCTTTGCCCTTCAACTCATCTGTTGGCTCTACATTAGCATTCAGATAGCAGCATCGTCGATCCTGGTGATTCACTGAGGTATTATGAATATGCAAAATATAAGAAGCTTTTTATGTCTATGGTTTGTCTTTCTTAGATGTTCGAAGGAATAATTGAAGCCAATTAGTTCCTGATAACTTGCATATAGATGAATTCCATTATGGAAGAGAAAAAGGATTTAATAATTCTTCTCATAACACACTAAGACGTTGATTTCTATCTATTTTATAAATCAAATACCTCTAGTTTATTTTTCCCCACAATAACACTGACTGATTTACAGGTTAGTATGTCATGCTATTTTTGTTTCACAACATTATTATTCAACATATTAAAGGACCATCTACTCAGTGAAGTATTTGATAAGTTGCTAGTTTCTCCCTCTTTTTTTAATAATTTCTAACCTTCTGAATAAAACAGAAGTACAATTTTACAAGCAATACTCAGCAAGTTCTATTTTATTTGTGCATTCAAATAATCCCACCAGAATTAGGTGAATATTACAGTATCTGACCTAGGATCAATCTCCTTTTCTTTTATTTATATGAAATAATTCAATCCTTTAATGTTTAGAAAGAGGAATTCTATAACTTAAAAAATTAGAAGGTTTTAGAGTAATATTTTAGGTTGTATTGTTAATTCAAAAACATATTTATTAAGAAGGGAGAAACTGATGATAGATAAAAAATCTTTGCAAGGAAAGTTCTAGACTTTCCAACAGCAGGATCAGGTAATTATAATTAATGTTATGGCTAATATAATTAATAAATTATGTATAACATGGTGGTCAAGACTGTTGAAATCTGTTACCTAATAATTTTGTCATATTATATCTTGATTTTTGGTTTACAGATTTAAATTAATGATTTTAATTTACTTCCCAAACTGTGTTAAAAACCATGATAGCTGCAAGCAAAGAAGACATGAAGTACGTCATCCTCTTTGACAGAAATATTACTCATCAATATCAGTTATCCTAATGATTGCCTAATGCTCATTCACTTGCAGAAGAAAAGGCAAATTTGTACAGTGTTCAGCAAGTGAAAACAGTGTTAGCTTACATGATTGGCTGCTGTACCTCTCACATAATGATTGTGAATCAGTTTCCTTGAAAACAAGCAAGCAAATAAATAAAAACCCCCTTTGTTTAGAGTTTTCTTCTAAGCTTAATTAAATAGTGCAAGTAGATCAAAGAGTGATGATTTCAGTCTGTGAGAGGTTTCTTGTTTTTCATTGTCTAGTTGGTGTAAAGGTTACACAAAACAGCCACCCTTTGTAATATCCCTGGCAAGTAACAGCAACTCAGAACTAGCGTGTGCAAGCAAACAGTCACTCATTCACTGAAGCAGGAATGATGTACAATGGATAAGGTATGGAATATTTCCTAAAGATTAAAACAAGGACACTCTGTTTCTTTTTCCTATACCTCTTTCCTGTCTTCAAGGATCCTCTTTGCAGCTTCAATTTTTGGCACTTGACCTTGTCTCTGTTCTCAGGTAAGGTTTTGTTAAATGTCTTGCGTTGATGCTCAGCTATGAGTGAAGTATATCACAGTCTCCCTGGATTTGGCTGTGACTCCTATCTACTCATGAGGACATGACAATTCTGGTCTTGAACCGAGGTGGAATGAGACAGGAAACAGCTGGAAAGAGTGACCCATAAATCTGGTTTGTGTGACTGTAGCAAACCTTTAATATCAAAATGCTCTGTGAGAAAATTAAATTTGTGTGTTCACACTGGCTGCATAAGATAGAAGTAATATCCACCTTCACAATTGGCTGTAGAGGTGCAACATGTGTAGCTGCTTAGTCAATGTGCATGTGGAGCTGCTGGCCTAGGACTGTATACCAGGATAATGCCTGAAAGTTGCTCACTTTCAGCATTATGTTATTACCTGGTGTCTGAAACCTGTATGACTTTCTTTGAAGCTGTTTGTGTTCTGGCTAATTAGGCCACATCTCCTCGCACAAGGTTTTGGAGACTGCTGCAGCTCTCTGTGAAGTTGCTGAGACAAGTTTGTATTTTCCTATGAGAAACCTACTGGACTGCCTCAAAACCTCCAAGAAGAAACTGGTTAATTCATTGATAAAAACTGAATGAGCAATGAAATAAAATGCAGAGTGAGAGAGGAAGGAAGGAAGGAAGGAAGGAAGGAAGGAAGGAAGGAAGGAACAAACGAACGAAGAAAAAGAAAGGAAGGAAGAAAGGAAGAAAGGAAGGAAGAAAGGAAAAAAGGAAGAAAGAAAGAAAAAGAAAAGAAAGAAAGAGAAAGAAAAGAAAGAATGAAAGATAAAATCTCAACTTTTTTTTTCTTTTTTCAACTTTGGAAATAGGAAAATGTGGAGGAGTTAATAATAGCAGTTATAAATGGAAGACAGACAGAGGAGAGTGTTGCATCCCCCTGAATACAGATGAATACAAATGAATACAAAAATATCTTGATACCCACTTGTTTAGATGCACTACAAATAATGTCATTTCAGGTTCTCTGATGTACTTCATCAGGAGGAAATCATAATTTCTAAGTGTTAAATACCACAATTAATTATAAAAAACTCTATACAACAAAACACTCATAATCAGGTCAAACTACCCAGTATATACATGACTTTTTGCAAATTTCTACTCATTTTTTCATTTCTTTTCATTGTGAGTAGACCCTTCAGAAGGGAATTTTTTAACCTGGCAAACAGTTAAACTTAGCCGTCTGCTACATTTATGTGATGAATGTTTCTTTGCAAGCAAATTGTGTCCAGCACATAAAACACTTCAAAATTAATTTCAGGGAGTGATGGTATAATGTTTAGAAAGGAGTCTTGTGATATCACATTTTAAAGAAATTCATTTTCTACCCAGCTTGCTCTATAGAGACATTGATATAACACGTGGAGGAGTTATATTGCTCAAACACTAAAACAGAATCATAGAATCACTTGTCACTCATGTTCATCAGGGCCCTGAGCCATCCACCACTACCCTGAGTATGTGATCATCCAACCAATTTTTCATCCATCTAACAGTCTATTCATTGAATCCATCTCTCTCCAATTTAGAGAGAAGAATGTTGTGAGGCACCAGGTCAAAGGCTTTACAGAAGTGCAGATAAATGATATCTGTACCCTTGTCCTTGTCCACTGATGTAGTCACTACAAAAGGCCCTTACATTTGCTTTATCTCTCCCCTCTTCTCAGGAAACAGTATATGTCTAAGAAGTGTTTTGTTATTACTGGTGAAATGCCTGTTCATGTGAAATGCTAGAAAACATTTATGTAAAACTGTATTTTTAAAAGCAAACACAATGAACAATCCAAGACAAAACACTTCAAAGACATTAATTTCCAGGAAGAAAAGACAAACTGGCTGGCATGCTACCCTACACAATACCAAACTATTCCCATAAATAGTCATATGTGTTTTCTACTCTCTCACTAAAATGTGTTAATCTTATCAGAAATAAAGAAAAATATTTCTGGTGGTTAGAATTTCCATATCATTCATCCCAACATACAAGTATTGATACTGATTGCAACATCAAGATTGTATGTCAGCATCTTGATTGGACATAAAGAAATTAGGTGCTGGAACAGCTCAGTCCCACCATTGGACCTCCAGGGAATATTAAATATAAGCTGATGTGCTCTCCAGGTTGTTGGAAGTATTAGGTGCCTCAGAAGGGTGAAAGAAAAATCATGGAAGCAAGCCATTAGAAAGCCTTTAACACAATCCTATCTTTATACAAGTTTCTGCCTCCTCTGTAGCGTAGACCCCCACAATAGAATTGCTAAACAGTTGTGTTGGAGACCGGAATAAGAAGCAGCAAATGACATCCACATCCACCTGCTTAGTAAGACCTAGCAGGTGGTAAATCTGAAACTCCTCCAAAATGGACTTATATAGAAAGTCTACTATAAAAAAATAGCATCTGCTTATGGTGTTATTTGTCCCAGAAAAGTCTATCCTTGTTTCTCTAGATTGCAAAGGAGCCTAAAGCTACTAACCTCTTAATTAAGATGTTTTAGTTAGGGCACTAGAGTTAGGGGTGCAGAACAAAGTCTATAGCCCAATGTGCTGGAAGAATTTAGATGTCATTTTCATTTAGCATTATTTTTGAATAATAACATCAGATTTAGACAATTGAAATCTGCTTAACTCTTGTTTAAGGCAAGCTGAAAGCCTGCAGCGTTATTAGGGAAAATTGACTTTTTTTTTTTTATTTTCTATGTGCTTATATTTTCCTCTGGGCTGGAACACTCACAACAGTTTCTCTGTATGTCTAATATAAAGGCTGGATTTTCATTCTTCTTATTTTGTTGGGTTTGTCTTTTCTAATTTTTTCTCTAGGACAAAATTTTTAATAGTCTTTTTTTGACATGAGAAAAACATGTATATAAGTACTTTTTCTGAAATTAATTAAAATTATAATCTGATTTTGAAACTTGAAAGAAATTCTTTTTGATTTGCTGTATTTAATTAAAATTATAATATGATTTTTAAAATTTAAAGGAATTCTCTTTTTCTGACAAATTGACTAAGCTGCAACAGAAGAAAAGCTGAAAACAGAGAAAGCAAGCAGCTAACTGACAGCCACTTTTCTGCTGATTTTTCTCAAACAGAAAAAGTGACATTCTTCTACCTAACAACAAAAAAACCCAGACAAATTTAAAGGGACAATGAAATATTACTGGATGAATTCAAGAACTAGAATCTTTCACTGATACAAAATTGTACCTTTAGATATATTTGCCGATATTTTGTACAGCCTACAACCATGCTGGGTGTTGCACTAGCTGACCTGTAGATGCCAGTGAGCAGCAAGACTCCTGCACTGCTGTCTTGATAACAGAACAGGTAATTTTGAGGATCTGTGTTCTTATCAACCTTATCTTCACTGTCCTTATCCAAATCAATCTGTTTTCTCATTTGGTATTTATGTGTATACTTTCCCTGAGAATATAAGATTCAAATTCAAATACAGGAATCCAAGTAATCTTAAGAATATTTAAAGGGAAATAAAAAGCTTAAGCTGATCAAACCCAGTCCCTACAAAAAACTCAGAGGAACAGCTATGCAGCAAGTGTGAGAGATGTCAGTTCAAAAGATTAGTATCAGTTATTACATGCTATTCTGTCACCATTGTATGGTTACACTAGGAAGACAAGAAAAACAATTATTCCTCTAAGAACTAAAAGTGACATGGGAATATTTTTGGATGGAAAATGCAACATGCTCTAAGCTTAGTGGTAGTTCCACTACCATCTTCTTTGTGATTGTAGTAATACAATTGATATTTTCTCATAAAAAGGTGTATAAGAAAGAGAAAAATTGCTTCATGTGCTTGTAAGAAGAATGTGTTTTATCCTGATTAAATATATATGGGGAATGTTCTCATCCTTTGATATTTTGCTTGTGAAAATATCTTTTAATTTGGTGGCAGATGATGTCACATGACTTGAGCAGATCACTTTTGTGAGTTTGATTAGTTTGGGTTTTTTTTAAATCTTCTTTTCTTGAAATGTTTTTAATGTGCCTCATAACATTTGCTGTTAGTGCTGAAGCAATATATTTTACCTCTATTTTTCTTAAGAACAGACTTTAAAGAAATGATACTGATTGATGCTTTTTATATTTCTTAAATCTATACAGGCCTAGCAGTGTTGTTCAGTCCTGTGAGTAATGTAAACTGCTTCTTGCATTGCATATGTCAGTGAAATTATTTCACCGTGTGAAATGTAGCCAACATTTTCTATTAATTTGAAGAATGTAAATGCATTAGCATTTTCACATTTACAAGCACATGATGTATAAATCCCACTTTTCCATAAATACTTGGTTTGCAAGTTGACAAAAAATGCAATATAAAAATCCTTTCCCCGTGACTATATTCTTGAAATACTAGAACATCAAAGATATTACTTTTAAATAAAAGATTTTTTTTTCTTTTATAGCAGAATTATTTTTTTCAGAATTTATAGAGTAGTGTTCTGGGAACCAACCTGTGCTGTCATCATTAAGTTACCAAATTCCTTCATTTCCCTTACTTAGCAAAAAATTAATGTGGGCACATGTCACATAGAAAGCAGTAAAACAAGGCGCCAGTAACAACCAAATTCTTACTGCAAGTTTGAATCTGTAGAGTTTGTTCTTGAGAGGGCATTGTCAGCACATAGAAGCATTAGGTCTTCATGTTTGACTGGGAAGATCCCTTGCCCCCTGTCACTGTTTGTCATGTCTTGTGAGATCAGCTGTTGTCAGGGAACATGGTACTTCTAAAAGATTAGGAGAAATTTGGCCCTCAGACTGCAAAACGCTCTTTGAAGTCAGGATCAATGTCTTATTTGGGATTTCACATTTAAAGCAGACAGAGAAAGTATTACAGGTTTGTCCTCTGAAGTTACTAACGTTCCCTGTTGCAGTAAGTGAGGGACATCATTATTATATGGAGCCATTCCCACCAGCCTGGGAAGGTTCTGCATGGAGGGAATCAGCAAAGCTATAACAGGCACGTCTGAAGGCACAATTTGGTTCTGTCACAGAATTGTCTGTAAAGTTACTTTACAAGAGACAGTGTAATTATTAAAACACAGACAGATCGTGCTTTGATATACGAAACATACTGTCTGAACTTTCTCTAGGCAAGTAAATGAGAAATAAAAATAGAAGCCTTGAGGGGAAAGAAAAAAAGACACAAACTCTGCAGCCCTCATTCATAGCCTGGTTGCTTCCACCAACTGCCCTGCCCTATTTGTGCCCCACAATCCACAGAAACCAGCTCTACAGACAGAAGCATTATTTATCACAGCAGCATTGCCAGCCAAAACCTTTGCATTCTGAGAAGTAACACTGTCATTTTATATTATCAACCTTATGTTCTAAAGTGCTTTATTTAGCCTACACAAATATGGATTACTTCAGCTGATTTAAGTCATCTTAGGATTCTAATTTATTCTAAGGTTCCTGCCATTCCTGGTTTCTTAGAGGGTTTTTATTCTTCATGCAGTGACTTAACACTGGTACTCAATAGGAATAGAAACAAAAAATTGTGTTTCCCTTCAGGTTCAGTTTCTTCTTAGTGTTAGTTATTTTGCTGGAGAATTCAGAGAGTAGTTCATGTTACTGAAAATTATCTTACACATCATTAATAAAGGCTGCAATCAACCCTTGTTCCTTGCATTTTGTGTCATGTAGTTCTACTATCTTAATACTTTTTGCTTTTTATTATTTAAGAGTAGTACGCTTTCTTTCACTTTTCAATCTTTGCAAGACTACTTGTGTGTATGTGAATTGCATTAATTTAAATCCATGTTCAAAGGAATATTACATGAAAAAATTCAAAAAAATACAGATACATTACTTCAACTGGAATAAAATATAATTGAGTTAAAAAAGAACTGTGAAGGACCTGGCCTTATCAGGACTCTTCAAAGAGAAAAACATTGTTCCCTTCAAATAAGGAAGTCAGAATTGGTGCCATAGTAATTACTAAGAAACGAGGTCATCTTCCAAAATTTACGAATAAAGTAAATTAACATTAACCTATTGGTCATTTGCATATATCTATATGAAGACTTAATACATTTGCTATTTCTGATTGTTTTCAGACATTTTTATCTTATTTGTTTTCAGCTATTTTTCTTTTCCCCCAAACACCTACAGCCTCAAATCAAGTATTTTGTTTCTCCTGTTAATACCACCCTTCCTAATACAAGCAGTCATTGTTACACCTAACACAGGAATGAATTTCTGAATGTGCTGTTCACATACAATGCCGGCAACTGTGCTTATCTTCAAATTGACATGTCTTGTGCAGAAATTACACAATGTGTTGTGCTGGAAGGGACCCACAAGAATCATCGAGTCCAACTCCTGGCTCTGCACAGGACCTCACCAAGAGTCATACCAGGTGCCTGAGAGTATCATCCAAAGGCTTCTTGAGCTCTGTCAGGCTTAGTGCTGTGACCACTTCTCTGTGGACTCTGTTCCTGTGCCCAATCACCCTCTGGGTGAAGAACCTCTTCCTAATATCCAAACTAAACCTTCCCTGACACAACTCCAGGCCATTCCATCTGATCCTGTCACTGGTCACTACAGAGAAGGGATCAGTGCCTGCCCTTCCTCTTCCTCTCACAAGGAAGTTGTAACTGCAGTGAGCTCCCCTCAGTCTCATCCAGGCTGAACAGATCACGTGCTCTAAGCCGCTCCTCATACAACTTCCCCTCAAGACCCTTCACCATCCTTGTAGTCCTTCTTTGGACACACTCTAACAGCTTATATATTGTGGTGCCCAAAACTGCACGCAATATTCAAGGGGAGGCCACCCCAGTGCAGAGCAGAGAGGGATAGTCCCCTCCCTCTCCTGGCTGGTGATACTGTGCCTGATGACCCCCAGGACATGGTTGGCCCTCTTGGCTGCCAGGGCACTGCTGACTCACATTCAACTTGCCATGGACCAGGACCCCCATGTCCCTTTCCATGGCACTGCATTCCAGCATCTCATTCCTCACTCTATATGTACATTGGGGTTTGTCCCATCCCAGGTGCAGAATCCAGCACTTTTCCTTGTTGAACTTCAGGTGGCTGCTAATTGCCCAGTTCTCTAATTCAGCGATGTCTCCCTGCAGGGGTTCTCTGCCTTCCAGTAGTCAGTCAACAGCTCCTCCCAGTATCATCTGCAAACTTGCTTAGTAACCCTTCCAGTTCTGGATCCAAGTCTTTTATGCTGAAGAGCATAGGGTCTAAGATGGAGTCCTGTGGAACCCCACTAGTGACATATGATGTGCTTATGCAGCTGTATGCTGGACAGTTTGTGCAGAAGGATCCTGTAAGAGACAGTATTGAAAGCTTTACCAAATTTATTACAGTATGCTCCCTCAGATTTCTATCCATCGTGCACACTTCTTTCTTGTTTTACTCCACAGCAGTTTTCTCAAACACTGTCCCACCATTGTGGGAACCACCTCCTGTTTCTGTCTTAGCTTGTGTCATGACCAAACCTGTGAAATCATTACACTGTTGACTGCTCTGAAAGTACATGTCCTCCTTATGCACTCCTAATTTCCTTCTGCCTGTCTGCTATGAGGTTTCAGTCTTGATTCTGTCAGATTGAAAAACAGTTATTTGTACTCCAGCTTAAGATCTGATGAAATCCTAGGGGTTTGCCTACCATTTTTAATCATTACCTGTTTCTGACCAGGAGGTTTCCCTGATTGTGTCAGATGAAACTCTTGAAAGATCTGCTTCTATTTTACTTTTTGCCTTTTGGTGTGATATGAAGAATCTTACAACAATTTCTCCAGCATTTGCAAAATTACTGTTTTAATTACTTCTGTCTTAAACATTTGTGGGAAAAGTTCAACAGTTTTGCTTTAAGAGAAGAATTTAATCCATAATCTTTCCTCTGCCCTTTGAGATCCTACTCTCTTTTTCAAAGCTATTTCTTCAGGAGGTTGTAAGCTTGCAAAGTCTCAGTCTAGAAATATCAGTGGCACCATCAAGGTCTCAAATAACTTCTTCAAGCAGTGTTCCTTACTTTTTCCTCAGCAGATACATAGGAATTTAGGTAGGCTTCACAATAAATTGAGGACTAACTCTCTTTCTGTCATCAGCAATCAGAATTCTATAGACTGAGCTGCATAAACTCTCTGTAGATTCAAGAAGATGCCAAGTTTCAAAGATAGGTGAAAGCAAAAATTGGGTTTTACTTAAGCAGGAATTAATATTCCCTGTAGCTTACTGAAGATCAGACAAAAAGAATGAACAAATCACATAATGAAGTCAGGTAAGGGTAATAATTTAAAAGCAGGTAAGAGCAGTAAGAGTGTGCAGGTTAAATTAATTTTTTAATTAGATAGAGGCATAAGGACAAGTCTTTCTGCTTCTGGGAATCATTTTGATGAGGCACAGTTCACAACCCCAAGTCTGGAAGAACAGTGTTATGGTTTGAGCTGGCAAAATGGCAACTGCTTCGTACAGAGAGTCAAAGGGTCCACTCCCAGAGAAGAGGAGTGAGAAAAAAAAAACAGAAATGAAGCTTTGAAAATGGTGAGGTTTTTATATTTACAAAGAAAAGAAGAAAACTTAAAGCAGAATGTGATATAACACAAATTGGAAAGAAATAACAATACCTTCACCGAGATCGCCCAGTTAATAACCCAGATTCCAAACCACCCAAAACCCCGAAAACCTTCCAAAAACTCTTCCTGAGAAACCTCCCAGCAAGAGAGAGAGAAATTAACAGGAAAATGTTCACCTCCCTAGATAAACAACAGCGCAAAATGGTCTAATCTCAGGAGTCAGGGCAGCAGGATCCTGTCCTGGTCAGGAGCAGGGACCTAAGGAGATAGAAACTCCTCCTCCCTCTCTTATTATACCCCTTGACACTTCCTGATGATGTCAGATGATATGAAATACCTCTTTGGCTGCTTAAGTCAGGTGATGCCTGTCCCCTCCAATCTATGTTACATCCTTTGAGGCCTGCTAAAAACTGAGGCCTAAATGGGACCTATACGGGAACTAAAGCCAAAGCTACCACAACAAAAAGAACAAAAAGAGAACAAATTGTCATCGTGTATCTGGACAGACACCATCAGATTGACTAACAATTTACTTTTACGTCTGTTTGTATCTGTTAGAAAAGTTAACAGCTGGGTAATTAAACTATCTCCCTGACCCAGGAGGAGTAAAGTACACATAAAATGTAACTAGGCACAGAAATTATTCCAATTCGTATGCAACTGTATGTTGTGGTTTTACTTTGAGATACTTTCATAAATGTCAATGTATCTGCTATAATTACTAATATGCAACTGCTTGATAAGCCAACAAAAACTGTCCTACTAGGAGCATGAAATTAGGTCTTCAAAACGTAGAAACCACAGTCAACATTTAAACCATAACACACTGATCAATACATGACACACTGCTACTTCTGAAGAACCCAGACTGTGTGCTTTTCCTATGAACAGCAGAGTAGACATCCCATATATGAGAAATCTATTTCCTTCTGTAGGTCAGGTGAACCCAAGTTATTGCTAAAGTGTTACTGTGAATGTGCAGCCTTGGTTTCCTTGCTTGCCTATAAATGTCAATTATCTTAGTGAGCTGCTATACACAGGCTTAGAGAGTAGTAGTAGTAGTTGGAGTAGTAATAGTAATAATGATAATAACAATAATCAATAACAATAATATTTATAGAGGTGCCATTATTAACCATTTTTTCACCATTTAGTGGGAGAGGAAAAAGTATTTTGCAGTTCTAGATAAAGTATTTTGTATCAGTATTCCACAGGTCATCTCCCATTTTATACTGTGAGTGTAAACTTTTGTGGAAAGAACTCCCTTCTCTTTTTGTGCTTGTATATCACTTGACACACTGTTTATGTCAACAGCAACTAGTAGGTGGTACTACTATGATCACAACAGAGAAATTATGCTTATTCTTCAGATACATTATATTGATACCGATAAATTAAAGAAAATTCAAGTTGATGTTTTTACATTTAATAGAGACATATTGCACTGATAAAACACCTTTCATAAATCATTTCTTCGGTGTGAATTTTGTGGCCAACCTCTCTTTCACTTGTACAAAGATGAGATATTCTATCCTAGACTGTTTCACAAACATATCTACCCCGTGTGCTACAATAGACATGATGAATGGTGCTTTTAACATCTTTTTGTTTGTATATATGGACATGTAGGAGGTAAAAGGATAAAATGCTGATTTTTAAGCTATTCAGTAAAATTTTGATTTCTCATATTTCCATTATGCTCCATTTTGTATAGTGTTGACATCTATAAGTGATTTGAGGGGTTGATAGTTCTAAGTTGCCTGGAAGTGTGATAAATGAAAATGTTAACAATCCAGGAATTTTTTTTAGTTTCAAAGTAACTGAGAAGAAATTCTCCAGAAATTAGTAAATCTCCTAGTAGGAATGAAAGTAACTCAAACACTGTATCCGATGAGAATAGAATTTTAATATTAGCTCTAAAATTAGCAGGAGTTAAAGAAGCATGGAACTAAAGAATTTATATATATGCTCTCAGAATTTTTGCTAAAATTGATAAATCTTGATATAAAATTGCTGAGTTTATTAGATGCATGCAATAAGATTATCTAAAAATTTCCAAAGGTGGTCAAATGATTTTAATGTAATATAATGTATTCTTCTCTGTGGACATCCCCTTGTCGCGGGGGAGAAGCTTGCGAGCCCTCATGAGGTTGTGGTCTATGTTGGCGGTGGTTTGTGCCTCCGGTAGGGTCTTCCATGCCAGACAGGTCTCAACCGAAGGGTCAGACAAAGTGAGTCCACGGGCAGGATGGGCTCGCTAGCCCCCTGGCAACCATCCTAGGAGAAGGACAACTCTAACTCCAAACCCAGGCAGATGGAGCTCACTTAGCCTTGTAAGGCTATCCATGTAAGAGAAGGATACTCTATGAAACCTACGTCCTGAGGTATTCTCTGTCACTGTCCAAGCTCGCTAGGCCCTGGTAGATGAACCTTAGGAGTAAAGGGTGGGGCCAGTTCCACACACGCTGTGCCTCACCTAAAAAATCCATTGCACAGGCTCAAAGGGTTCATCCACATTGCAAAGCCCTGTAGCGACAGTCGAGGGTCAAAACTGCAGGTGATAGGAAGCACTGGAAGCCATAGCTCCAACCCTGCATGCAGGCGGTTCAGGACATTGCTCACTCAAGACTGACCCCGGAGATGACAGTCT
>VWZD01002529.1:10502-25337 GCA_013396695.1 Sakesphorus luctuosus
GTCAGCAATAAAGTACAGTGTAACAAAACACAACAATGAATAGAAATTAAGGTATAGATACCTGGTAAGTTACAAGGTGTAGGGCAAGGTAAAATTAGTCAAAGTCTAATTACCAAAGTATAATTAGTAGATAAGGTTTCTTTGGGATAAAGGTGAAAGATGTTAATCTATTATAAAGCATAAGGTATAAGCCATATGAGGATACCTGGTGAGTTACGAGGTGTAAGGCAAGGTAAAATTAGTGGCAAAGTACAGTCAGCAAATAAGGTGTCTATGAAATAAAAATATAGCCAGGTAAGATTGTTAAATAAGGTAGCTATAGAGTAAAAGCAAAAGATGGTAATCCATAGGGTAAAAGGTATTATAAGGGTATAAAGTATAGGGGTATAAGGTAAAGTATAAGGTAATAGGCATTATAAGAGTATCAGTTTTAAGGCATAGGAAAACAGAACACATAGTTGCTCACCCCTGTGTTGTCTGAAGAAGGTGGGAGGAGACAGGGCAGCTTGACGGCTACCTCCACAGAGATGATGGCATTTCTCCCCTGTTTTTGCTCATGTCTGATCTCTTTTTATAAATTTTTTCTTTTTTTTCTTAAGCAGTTTGAGTGATTATACTCAATAAGTTTCTGGGGTGATAGACAGATGACAAAGGCCTAAGAGTTGGCTCCCTGTGTCTCCATAGGATGCGGCAAAGAAAGGCCATGCTATCTCCGTAACAAGCCTCAAAAGAGGAAGAGGATGCACACCTAAAAAGTCTTAGTAAAAGGGCACAAATTGTCTGAACTACAGAGATGAAGAAAGTACTTGCCTGTGCTCTTACTAGCATTCTGTATGTACCTGCCTATGTTCTTGCTAGGGTTCTCTATGTACTCTTTTCGGAGGGTTACATAAGACTGCCAGATAAACTTTTGGATATCCTAAAGTCCCATTTATTTCTGTGGAAACCTTGCTACTTGATGGAATACAAATTCTGGGCTTTTACATTATGGGGCACTGTTCTTCAGTGTAGCAAAGAAGTGGTCCCTAGTAGCTCGGATTTCCATCCCTGCCCTTGACCTGGATCCTTTGCCTTTTAACCTCTGGTTTTCATTAATTTTTTATGTCTTGAATTGGTTGGGGTTTTTTCCTTCCTCCAAATCCTTTATTTATATCAGCATCCTCTTCCTTTCCCCCTGCCCTTATGTGTGAATCACTTTTGAGGACGAATGTCCATGCAGATGATTGACATGCAGATCTGAACCGCTGATCTCATCAGTTGTTTGGCTTCCCTCATCTCTTCCCAATATCCCTTCTTATTTTATCCTTTTACCTAATTATTATCAGAGTATGCTTAGGTCTTTAATAAAAGTAACTGATTAACAAAATCACAGTATCAAAAAATCCATGCTTTGATAGGAAGCAGAAACAATTCATTTGAGGAAAGACATTGTGTGACTAACATGTTACACTTCTTAACAACAAAGAGGGAAGTGATACAGCTCTCCAAATCAAAAGAAGCCAATGTTTCACAAAAGGCTTCACATGAATCTAAGTGCAGGACTTTAAAAAAGCTAGATCCTGCTTTAAGACTATTATATTTAAACATATATGAGATAAATGCTTTGTCATTCTGTCCATGAAAGTAGCTTGAGTGAACTTCAGAGGAATGTGCAATCCCATAAAGCCTCAGTTGGGTATTTCTTCCTACCTCTTGTAAATGTACTGGTGGTTCATGCCTTGGGTCATGAGAATTTATCCGTTACTCACTTAACAGTCTATATAATTGTTATTCCTGCATGTAGTACCTTTTACATTCTGACTACTATCTTACTTTAAGTATGTCTTGTGGCAGAGAGTTCAAAGTTCTGTTTGTCCAATCTGTAAAAAATGTTTTTTCTCAGTTTTAGGGTTTTTGTTGTGCCGTTTCAGGATAAGCATCTCTTATCTGAGCTAGGGCTTGGTGCAGGAACACTCAGCTCTCTATTATACACTGAAATAGTTATTCATTCTCAGGACATATATCCCTTTGGTTGGACAGTAAATTGGTTTGCTGAATTGCTTTAATTGTTGTGCAATAGCACATAATATTGTCTAGTTCTCATTTCTTACTGATTTTACACAAGTGAAGTATCTCAAGTTTAATTTTCCATGAAGTTAAGTACAGTTATGGAGAAGCAAAGGCATGTAGTTACTTCTGCTTTGACAGTATGGAAACACATTCTATTTTATAGGCCAGACACAAAGGGAGATATCTGCCATTACATTGCCTGGGGAAAAACCCCGGCAGTAATATACTTTACAATGCTGTTTTTACCTTTTATTATTCATCCCCAGTAGCTTTGGCTTCTGTAAGTTTCGTTTCCCTGGCAATTTTAATCCAGTCATACTGAGGAGCTCTGAAAACTTTCTGGACTATAATGAAATCTGTCATTATTCTTGTTCTTACTATCTTCACGCAACAAAGGAGGAAAATGATAAAGCATAACTGCTTGAGTTTACACACTGAATTTGTTCTCTCTAGTTTCCTCTCAAAAGAACATAAATGCTTCTCTTTCTCCTTGATTTGCTTTTCAGTTCCTGATCTCTTACACAGAATCATAATCTCTCAATCCCCACATTTGCCACAGTGACATGTCCCAGTGACTCACACTGGGCTTTCAACTTTAACCTCAAGCAGTTAAGTTTGATTCCAACCCTTCCTTTGTGCGTTATCCTGCTTGGCTTTCTTAATTTCTTAGAATAAAGCATAATAAAAAGCCAGCATTTGTAACTTAGTTCCTGTCTGTGTTTTGTCTAGTGATGAGAAACTCCTCTGATAATAAGTTGGTACTTTCCATTGCAGCAATGTCAATTATAGTAATTTTAATTTACTGCATGACAAGCTATCACATAAAAGCATATTCATGCAGAGTTACTTGCGTTAGGTCTTCTTTACTCCAAAATACCATGAGTTGGCAGCTTCAAGCAGTTGGCTACTTCATCAACTATGCACATGTACACACAAAGGTAAAGTAATGTAAAGATGTTGACACTAAAAACAAAACCAAAACAAATTACTCAGTGACAAGGAGATTATATCAGCCCAGTAGCTTTCATGGGGCTTGATGAAGTTTCCCTGCCAAGTCAAAGTCAGTTTATTAATAGGAAGTTCAGAGCAACAAAAGGCAGCTTTGCCAGGTCCATGTCAGCATGATCCACCAGCCACTGTAGGATGTGGGAAGTGACCTTCTTTCTCTCCTTTATGCTGAGCATTGGGAAATCATTAATAGACAGGTAGAGGAGCTGGGCTTAAAACTGGTAGTCCTGCAATACACCTGGCAGCCGTATCATAGGGTCTGCAAAGGAAGGAGCCTACCAGTGTGGTATAGCAGCAGCTGAAATTCAGTTTTCTTTTTCTGGGATCTGACTATTTGTTCACTGTACAGATTCCCATTACATAAAACACCCCCTTGAAACTGAGCCAAAGCAGGAGGCAAATGAGGGAGATATCAGTGTTTATCACAGATATGTGAAACATGATACTTGCATTCCACAGGACTTGTTCAGGCTCTTTTTAGAATTTCACTTGATGCAGGCTTAAACGACCCAAGTTTTGCTTTGAATATCAGCCTCAAATGAGTTACAAAGGGTTCAGTCTTCAAAACCACTAAAATATGAATTCCATATAAGGAAATCTAGTTCACAGGATAAGCCTGGGGAATTTAATGCCACAGGAATTCACCAAAAATCACTGACGGGATTATGTATGTATATGTTATATTAAAAAGACTAGAGAATTAATCTGTATTTAAGTGTGTCTTGCATTGAGCTGGCAAAATGCCAACTGCCCTAAGAACAGAGTTAGTCTCTGGCTGAGAAAAGTGAGAAGGGGGAAAAACCTCTCAAACTAGGTTTATGCTTAAACTAGCTACAGAAAAGAGAAAAGTAAAACTACAATATAACATACACTTACACACGCTAGGAATAACAAAAAGAACTTCCCCACTCCCCAGTGAAAACAGATTCTATCACTCTGGATCTATAAGCACCCCAAAAGACACCCACCAAGAAACATAAAGAGTACCAACAAAATATTTCTGCTTCCCTGAACTCAAACAAAAGGCAAGTAGTGGCAGCAGCAGGAGCATGGCCTAGCACAGCAAAACAGCTCTAGCACGTCTTGCTCGGACATTGGCCATGGTGGAACTGCCCAAACACCTCCCACTGCTGCACACATATCTTAGGTTTGCATCATCTGGTGTGAAATATTTCCTTGGTTACTCAGTCAGGTGAGAGCTGTCTCCCAATCCATATACATTCTCTGAGCCTGCTAATTTGAGGCCTAGCTAAAACCACTACAAAGTGAGGTAAAAGAGTGATAAAAATAAAACCTCATGTTTCATATCACAAAGCTGTCTGGTTGCCTGCTGCAAGGAAGTAGAATTTAGTAAGTTTAGCAGGATTAATAAGGGTTTGAACTGACTCTTGTTGAAATCAAAATTATTTCCCTGACTTCCATAAAGCTTACATGGCTGCCCACCCTGCTTTGGATGCAGTCCAGGACGTGGCTGGGTTTCTTCCCTCTGGTGTGTCAAGAACACGACACATCTTAGTGTCATCAGCAGACTTACTGAGGGCACACTCAATGTCACTGTTCATATTGCCAACAAAGACATTAAACACTGTTGGTAGAAGAAGGGAAGACACAAATCACCAGCTGAAAAGATTCAAACCTACTGCAAACAGTGTAATGATTTCAATTTAAGACACATTCTTCATAATACTCATTAATAAAAATAAGTGGCCTGTTAAACTAGAGAATTTTCTGCCATTCAAAAGCAACTTCATATTACATTCAAAATTTTAGAGAGATTTCAAATATTATTTAAATTATGGCATAAAAATGAGATTTATATGTAAATCCTGTAGCTCATTGTGCTTCTGTATTTGATGAGAGGTGTAATGGTAATGAGCACATTTCCTATCCCAGCAGGAAAGAGAGTGCAATGCAAACACAGAAGAGAATGGAAATTCAGTGAAAGAAGGGTGTATTAAGCAGACTCAGACACTAATAGATAATACAGTACTTGCCAACAGCAAGGCAAAACCCAGATACTCCTACTTAAAAGCATAGTCTTTTACAATAAATTTCAAGGACTTAAGAATCTATGCACTGCTAGACTCAATGGCATATTTATTTTCTTTGGTATTCGCTTCATTTCCTAGATGTTATTAATTATAATTTGCTATAGCTCAGTGGGTGTATGCGTGTTAATGGGAAGAGGCTATATTTTTCCCGTTGCTTTTCTTTTGGATTATTGAGTATGTTTACAGGTGATGTTGAACTGTTGTGTTTCTGTTTAGTAATCCTCTGTTAGTTAAGCTTGTCATGGGAGTGGTATACTGCTGGAGTGGCCTATCAAATGTGTGTTGTGCCAGTGTCTTTTGGGGTATTTTGTACAATCTTGCAGCTAAATGTTATCACTGACTAAGTAACCCATATAGTCATTGTCACGTACCTGTATTAATAAATGTTATTTCGGGAGCTATTGTGAGACAGGTTCTTTTCCTTTTCTGCTATTAAGTGTTGCCTCAATAGCAGAGGTCAGAAACCCTTCCAACCTGTGTGCTGTCCTGTAGTCGACAGACATTGTTGGGAAACTCAAGGACCTGATTGTCTGGATGCGCTTATTGCTAATAATTTCTCCCTGGCTGAAGTGTGGCTTCATATCAGAGGTCAGAACCCCTTCCAACCTGTGTGCTGTCAGTTAAGTCAACAGATAGTGTTGGGTACATAAGGATCTGATTCTCTGGAAGCACTTACAGCTAATAACTTTTAATTAATAGAGTTAAGACTAGAAATCTTTGTATTTCTGTCTCCCTCCTCCCTTTCACATGACATAAAGGTCAAAATATTTCAACTTTAATCATAAAAATAGGGTCTGGAGTAAAAGTTGTTCCATACATCTGTGTTTGGATTAATGATATTGCCCTTATATATTTTCAAATAAAGTTTTGCAAGACTTTTGATTTAGCACTGCATCATGTCCTTATTAAAAAGCTTTACTCTACAATGTAAACAGAGCTCACATAGAATGAATTAAAAGTTGGCTAGTGTTGCTAAAAAAAGTAGCTGTCTTTGGGGAATGACCAGTGAAATGTTTGAGTTTAGATTTCTAGAGAGTGGAAGCATGCAGTTGTACTACATTTACATAAATAGGGTAAGGATGGCATAATGATTTTGGAGTGGGTTTGTTACTTGGGCTTATTTAAAGAACAAATGCTCTAAAATTGCAAGATATAAAGTCAAACATCTAGCAGTGGGAATGTGTGCATCTGTATAGGGTGAAGAAATGTACTGGGAACAGCACTACCTCTAAGAGGACCAGGTGTGCACCTGTGTGCAGGTGTGCACCTGTGCAGTCCTGCCCTCCTGCCCTGCAGGTTCAGAGATTATGCTGGAGGAAGTTACAGGTCTGTGTCTGCCTAATTTTCCTGGTATGAAAGCAGAGCAGATTGGGAGTAGAGAATGGGAAGAAAGGCACTCCAAGAAAAAATGCAATCATCATGCATAGTCAACATGAGTTCACAAAGGGAAAGTCACGTTCAACTAATTTGATATCTTTCTATGCTAAGGTCACCTGTGAGGTGGGTGAAGGGAAGGTATTTTTTCTGGGTTTTAGTAATACTTTTGACAGTGTCCTTCACAGCATCCTCCTAGGTAAGTTGTCCAGCTGTGGGATGAGCAGGTTCATGGTGCACTGGGTGAAGAACTGCCTGGACAGCAGGGCCCAAATGGGGCTACATCTGACTGGTGACCATTTACCAGCAGTGTTCCTTAGTGTTTAATTCCAGTTCTGTACAATGTATTAACAATCTGGATGCAGGAGGTAAATGCACCGTCAGCTGATGATCCAAACTGGATGTTGCTGTGGACTCTCTTGAGACACAAGAGGCCTTGCAGAGGGACGTAGATATACTGGAGCCCTGAGTAATCATTAACGGGATGAAATTTAACCAGTACAAATGCTAAATTCTGTACCTGGGATAGAGGACAGGTACAGATATACCTGTATATCTGTATATATATGAAGTACAGGGATGGGCACAGGTATACAGTGGGACAGGAGTAGCTGGACATCTGCAGAGAGGGATGTGGGTCAGCAGAGAGTGCCTGGGCAGCCCAGAGGGAAATCCCCTTTTGGGATCCATCCAACACGGCACAACCAGCTGGCACAGAGAGGGGATGATCCCACTGTGCTCAGCCTGGTGCAGCCCCACTGTGGGCACTGCTGGGCCCTGCAGGTGGAGCAGGATGGGAAGGTCTCGAAGAGGGAAACAAATCTGGTGGGAAGGCTGGGAGATATTTCCTGTGAGGAGCAGCTGAGGATTTTGGGCTTATCCAGTTTGGAGAATGGAGGGTTTTTTGAGTTTCCCTTCCATGCAAAGATCAAATGTATTGCAACCCCAGATATGCTTGTCCTTGCTTTTGGAGCAGGTGAAAGGAGGATGTGCTCTGAGCATTAACAGGGAAATACTCAGTCTCCTCACTGAGCTCCCCCTGTTCAACTGTTTTACCACACAGCTGAACAGACAGGAAGGCCAGAAAGTCTGTCACACAGCCCCCCCTCAAATACAGCATTTGAAATGGTATGAGAAAATAAATGTGGGAAGGGGTTAAAATGACAGCAGGACACACGCAGGCATTTTTAGGACTTTGACTGAACACTAGTTGCAAACACTTGGTTTTGTTTATTAGAACTGAGTGTTCACAGAACTGTTAGACTCATAATTAGATTATAAGGATTTTGTCCATGGTTCATTGTTACTTGGGCTATAAAAGAACCTCATACTTTCGGGAGGTTTGAAGAAATAAGGAATTTATCTTGTGAACTAGTCAAGAGTAGACCCAGCTAACTTCTATGCTTTTTAATTTTCTCAGTCTTAATCCAAAATTTATTTCACCATGATGTCATGAAAAACTACTTTCAGAGAAGCTAACTGCTGGATAATTTCCATTTTCATAAATCAAATCTATTTTATTATTTCCAAATTATTTTGGGGTTTATTTTACTTTTAGTTTACAGTTTCAAATAATGCTGTGCTTGGCAAGGAATAGCATTTAGCAAGGAAAATGAATATGGTATTAACACAAGGATATAAGAATGGTGATGCTGGGTGGCACAACAGTTTTCTGTCTTCAGCAGTGGCCAGCAATGGATGCTGATGCTGAGAACAGGACAAGCTGATGTGATGCTTCCCCTTCTCCAGCAGTTGTAGTTACAGATATATAATGATCCCACAAGGTTCTATAAAGTCTGTCATAGGGATTAATTTCAAACACTTCTATCTGTTGGCAGACACTGCATCTGTTTCACAGAATGGCCTGGGTTGAAGAGATGTTAAAGATCATATTGTTCCAAATCCCCTGCCATGTGCAGTGACATCTTCCACCAGACCAGGTTGCTCCTAGTCCAATCCAGCCCAACCCTGAACACTCCTACTCTGGGCAACATATTCCAGTGTCTTACCAGCCTCACAGGGAAGAATTTTTTCCTAATATCTAATCTAAACCTCTCTCTCATTTTAAAACCATTGCCCCTTGTCCTATCACTACATGGCCTTGAAGAAAGTCCCTCTCCATCTCTCTTGTAGGTCCTTTTTAGGCACTGAAAGGTGCTATAAGGTTCCAATGGAGCTTTCTCTTCTCCAGACTAAACAATCTCAACTTTCTTAGCCTGTCTCCACAGAATAGGTGCTCCAACCCTCTGGTCATCTTCATGGCCCACTCTCTGGATTCACTCCAACAGGTCAATGTCCTTCTTGTGCTGGGGACCCCAGAGCTGGATGCAGTGAGGTCTCACAAGGGCAGAGCAGAGGGGCAGAATGAACTCCCTTAATCTGCTGGCCAGATCATTCTATTGATGCAGCCCAAGACACAATTGTTCAGACTGTTCACTGAAAGCAAGAGGGTCTAGATCCTGTAGTAAAAGACACAGTAAGACTTTATGGTACAGTATGCACATGCACAGAGCAGATACAAAACTTTTAAGTACCTAGAAAATTTGTAGATCACCATGTATGAATAAACATCAGAAAATTTATTAGCATTCAGTTTCTAAGAATTTATATATTTAGCAGAAGTTAGTATGTGGTAGATAAAAAAACCCAAACCAGTTATATCAACTATTTAGATATTTCTTAAGTCTCAAGTTAACCTACAACTAAATATTCTGGAAATGAGACCAAGTATTAATATTATTAATTTAACACCAAAAGCTACCTAAGAGATAGGAGAGAAAAGTAAAAGAAATAAAATATTGGTCTTACTGAGGAGAGAGGAAAAACATTTTTCATATTAAGGCCTCTAATGTAGATGAATTGGAAAGGAGCTAACAATCCAGCATTTGCAAATAAGCTATTTGAGAGAAGACACTGAAGTGTAGAAGTTTGCACTCTACTGATCAAGTTGATCTAGGACTTCTTGCATCTTTTTCTGTGAAACATATGATATTGGTTGTGAGGAGAAATTAAATTTGACTAGACGTGATTCTGACAAACTTTAACCAAATTCCTTTTAGTCTTTAACTGTTACGATTACAGCCAGTCTGACACCAGGTCTGCAATATGTAATAGCCTGAAATCGCTCCCACATGAAGAATTTGGGGCTGTTGTCAGTTAAGGGAACAGCATGAGGCACGGGCGAGGCTTTAGGAACTCGTAGCACAGCGCTTCTCGAAGGAGGGGACCGCAACACCTATTTCTGCTGACGCTGCACTTGGTTCGCGTCAGCACGGGAACAATCACAGCGCTCGGCTGCCTTCCTTGATATTTTATCTTCTTTTGGAAAACAAAGAGCCATTCCCAAATCAATACCAGGCACAATCCCTGCGGGAGCCCCCCACGCCCCGCTCCGCGCCGGAACCCTCTCACTCTCGGCAGCTCCCGAGGAGCGCCGTTGGACCCGCTCCCTATCCCACCCCCACTCCGTCCCCATGTCCATGTGCCCGGCTTTACATGTCTCCTCCCACGGCCCGCCCCGAGCCCGAGCTGTCACCGCGCTCCGGCCGCAGCGTCCGCAGTCCCCGCCGGCCGCCGCCGCCGGTTCGTCTGTCCCTCGATCTCTCCATTCCTCCATCCCTCCCGCGGGAAAGCGCTGCCCGGAATGCGCGTCCGGAGCCTCACTGACTAGTCCGAAGGGTGGCTGGCCGGGAGAACAGCTGGTGAGGGCAAATACAGATATCTAGACCCATCTACGGCTTTTATATATATCTATAAAAAGGTGTTTATTCTGACCTCACAATGAGAAACGAGCCGATTCCTGCTTGCAAAGGCAAGCAGCACTCCTGTGCTGGCTGCGACTTCTCTGTCAGACCTGGGCACGGTATGCAGGCTAAGCCTGGCCACTCCAAAAGAAGAGACTTGCCCAGAGGTCCCTGGGCTCTGCACCAAGTTGCCCACCTGGAAGAACAGACTGTCCCCAGGCTCTGCTGTGGGTCCTGTAGCAGCACCTTAGATCCCAAGGAGGAATGCTGTACAGGTAGGTTTTGTCAGTAATATCTTTTGCATGTCTCTTATGTTCCCCCAGAGGTTTCTGGGGAATGGGATAGACACAAAGAATGTGCCTTGCTTGTAACGGTGTTGTGCATGCTGGAAAACTAGAGCTTGGCTGCTGTGCTTTCTTTATTGTGAGTTTGTAGTGGTATTCTGTAAGAAATCTCCAATTTGGATTTAACTTGAGGAGAGGACTCTACCAGATAGTGTGTGTGGCCTCTCCATGTTTCGGACAGTGCTTGCTCCCTGTCCATTGAGCTTTCTGCAGCTTTCCAAAATGCTGGGCCTGGCAGTGTGTGGGAGCAGCACTTGCATTCCTGGCCGTACCTGGGAGTAGCACTTGTTTACCTGGCCATTCATGCCCTGACGTGCCCTGCACAGTGAGAGAAAAGCTGTCCTGCTGTAGTTCCTCAGATGGATGCCTGACCACAGAGGTGGACAGCAAAATGCTTTATCATTGAGATAGTGAAAAGGGCCATGAATTAAGAATGAAAATTTAATACTATCAGTTTTTAAGAGGATGCATAAAGAAAGAAGTGCTAATATTAAGGGTGTTTTGCAGATGATGCCACCAACCATTTTTTACCACACAGGTTAGTGAGTGAATTGGCAAGAGGAAGAAGTGTGCACTTTCAAGGTCTGACAAAGCTGATGTTGTGACTGATACAGTTTAGAGCTCTTGGGCTAATTTATCAGTTGATCAGTCTTTCACGTTGTGCTTAATGTTGAGCACCCAGTCCAATTCACTTACTGAACTTTAAGGATGTGGAAGTGTTGTACATTCATGGCTTTATGACCCACATAGTTCAATTTTTCCACAAACCCCCTGAATGTTACTTCTGTGCTGCTTCATAGGGATTTGCAAAATTTAATATTGCTAGAATGCCGTGAGATTAGTAACATTTTATGTATCTATGAATCTTATTGCCCTTGTATTGAGTATTTTACAGACTTTTACGATAGATTAAAAATGCTGAGTAGTGGAATGTCAGAAGTTTCAGTGTTTCTGAAACAATTTTTGGTTAAATGCTTTGGGACAGTCCTGCTGGTCTAGTGACACAGTTACTTCTGGCATTGCATCACTGCTAGACTCTCTCTGTAGGGGTGAGACTTCCAAAAATATTTTCTTCACTCTAACGTTTTGAAATTAAGCCAGCTGGGTTTCATTTCTCTCAGAATTTATGTTAAATTATTGCTGAGATAGGATAATTTTTATTGCTTTTTTAAATGTCTGTTTATGTTTTGTCCATATAAAGATGAGGACTGTGCTCTACAGAGATGAGTGGGTGTGACATATCCTGTATTTATAAACCCTTTTGCAGGCTGTCAGCAGACTTTCCATGAGGAGAAGTGTGTTAATTTTAAGTCTCATATGGTATTCTATAAACTGCAGTGGGAGCTAGGAGCATTAGATGGAATTGTTTGGAGAGAAGAATCCTTTCCACACAGATCTGTATCTGTGTTTCGAATCTGTGGCATTGAGAAGAGTGACTTAAGAGAGGGTGAATATGTCCTAAAAAGTTAAACTCTGATTATGCATGACCATGCCTCCATGAAGAATCCTTGCCCTCATAACTGGTGTTGCTGATGACAGGGAAATTATTTACAGGAATTTTGAAATACTTCTATAACAAAGAGAGTGAAAGGTTTGAGTCCTAACAATGAGGTAAAGTTGTCTCAGGAAAAATTCCTTCAGCAGTTTTATNCAAACAGGGATGTGTGAACTTAGTTATCAGTTCCTCAAACTGTATTTAGAGGATGCTGTCTGAACCCAAGATAAGCAACATGCAGATAATATTTAATACTGAATGTTTGAACAGCACTCAATGCTGTGTTCAGCAGTCTCTTTGTGGGGCCACTGAAGTACAGTCACTTTTCTAGAGAGGCTAAGTTCTCTCAACTATGTTATTTTTCAAATAATAAAAGACTTTGTCCAAAATTGCATCTCAGTATGTTTGAAGTACTTAATTTTAACAATACTGAGACTACTTTTTCACATAATACATTTCCTTGTGGTTTTGGACCAATTATTTAGAACAATTTCTATTGAACACTTTTGGAAAATCAGGATTCCTGAGAAACTGTTGCAGATTTATTGATTCACTGACACTCAGAAGAGTGTTATAAAAGTAAAAAATCCATGAGCATACAAGTCTAGAATTATGGCTAAAATACTGAACCTGCAGTTGCTGATCATGCATCTCCAGTGCCTTTTTTTATGGAAGGCACTTCTAATTAGCATTGGAGATTTGACCAGGTTAAAACTTCATTGATTTATGACCCTGTTTTATTTGCACATTTTGGTTTTGGTGTTTACAAATTAAATGAAACCCACTATGTATATATAATAGCTATAGAACCAAATGAACTAATCAATTTTGTCTTACAATGTCTTAGTGAAAAACCAATAATTTGTAAATTTGCTTGGAAAATCCTGCAGTCTTGGCATTAAAACTGATCTTAACTTTTAAGAGAGTTGTCTTAGAAAGTACTGAATATACTTCATAAGCAAAAATCTAAAGCATGAAGGGTAATAAATGAGAATCAGAAAGTAGGTTTTTAGGTCCATATTTGGAGTCTCATGTTAGTGACCTGGTTTTTCTAAGGTGCTGAGCAACAAGGTGCGTGTGTGAATTCCAGCAGAGTGCTCAACTGCCCAGTCCTTCCAGAAACACACCAGTTCCTCAGGATTGGCAATGTGAACTTTATAAACCCTTTTCTGTACTTCTTTAGGTTGGTCAATTTTATTAAGTTGTGTCCATAAAGTTTTGGCAGAGGAAAGCCTGGCTTATGTAGTGAGGTCACCGAGGGACCCGAGAGGTTAGCTGGCAGCATTGTGGCATTTCCACTTCGCTGTGAACTGACTCTTTTTTATGTTGCAAAGTTCAGTATTTTTAAAACAAAAACCATGGTTTTATTGCAGGTTTGATAAATCCTTAGCCAGAAGATTTTTGCTATTTTTCACCTGTTCTTAAATAAAAATGGTCCATCTCTGGAAATACTGACAGATGCCTTTTTGTTTGAAAGTGAGAATGAATATTTAAACAAGAGTCTGTTCTTAGAGAGCAAGGTATTCTTCTTAATTTATCCTACTGTTTATTTTCACTGTATGTATTTCTCTTCTGCCTGTTATTGTAGTTTTATTGCCTAAAATATAGATAGTTTCTATATTTTTCCAGCATATTTAACAAAAATTGGTAATGTAAGTACATAATTTAACTCTGATGCTCCTTGAGGCTACATTTTAATGAACAAATTATGGTCCAACATAGTTAAAATAATTTCTTTTTTAACTTGAACTATACAAATTTCTGGATTCATGCCGCCCACTTAAATGCTTTTTCTTCATGTATGTTGCTGCAAAATGCCACAGATTTTGCTTTTTGTTTTTCAAGTAATAGTTGTAAACAGCATATATTCATGATAGAGTCAAAGCTTTTCCTTGATTTTTTTTCGCAGTATGTTATTAATATAAAGCTACCTCTGGGGCTGTAGCAACAGTAAATCTGCTTTTCTTCTCAACATCTTCCCAAATAACATTATCCCATTGAGGTAATTTATACGTGAAACCAGCAAAGTGGCAATGTGGCAATGTTATGTGCAAGAATTTATTATTATTGATTAACTTTACTTGGTTTGAGCTCTGTGATTTGGGTACCAGCAATCTAAGCTGTAACATTAAAACACAGAACTGTTTCTGTTTCAATTTTTAGCAGTAACTTTCAAAGCTATTGAAAGTCATGCTATAGCATATCAGAGCACAGAAACTTGCTAATACTATGTCACAGTCCTGTCATTTGATAGGATAAAACTATGATCTGATTATAAATTTTCATGCTGTAGTTTTTGTGTGTTGTGTAACGTCTACTAGAATGTTGCAAAGGAAAGCTGGATGCAGGTAAAGGTTTTGTAAGTCAGTGACATTATTTAGACATTGTACAATTTTCCAGTATCTTATTCTATTTGAGAAAAAATATTTTTGATCAAGGAGCGTGAGTGGGTGATTTTATTTTTTTTATTTACTTTTGTGGTGTGTTGACCCTAGCTGGATGCCAGGTGCGCACCAAACCCACTCTGTCCCTCCACTCCTCAGGGGGACACAGAGGATAATGTAACAGAAGGTTTGTGGATCAAGGTAAGGACAGGGAGAGATCACTCAGCATTTACTGCCACAGGCAAAACGGACTCGACTTTGGGAAATTAGCTGAGTTTATTACCAACCAAATCAAAGTAGGGTAATGAGAAATACAACCCAATCTTAAAAAAAAACATTCCCACCTACTCTTCCTTTTTCACAGCTGTCGTAGTTCAGCAGGTGGGA
>VWZD01002531.1:600000-755612 GCA_013396695.1 Sakesphorus luctuosus
CCCCTGTGTCTGGCGGGACAGGCTGAGATTAGTCCTTCTCTAGCTGCGTAGTAGAGGTGCTAGATAGGCAAGCCATGGCTTCCAAAGGCCACAAGACTAGGAAAGGTCAATTTGTCGTGTTCAGAGAGCCAAAGGAATGGTGACTGAGCAGAGGTAGAAAGCTGGTATTTCTCATGCTACTAACTGGACATTGCTGTACATTGCAATTCAATTTGCAAGGATTCCCTGGACCTTGAGGAGGGATGGAGCAATAGGGAGGAAGGGGTGTTTTTAGGAGTTAGAATTTTCAGGTTTTAAAAAAAAATAATTTTCCATCATTTGTTAAGCTTCATTTCCTGGCTTCCTCCCTTGCTGAGCAGACACTGGCTTGCTAGCCCAGCCCAAATTCCCCATCCTCATCTCTTTGGTTCACGTGCTCTGCACGACTGGCAGACAAGGAAGCCTCTGACTTCTGAGCGGGCAGTGGGGAGGCTCTTCCACCTTTTTTACTCATCTAGTACCTCTATTAAGCAGAGAAGTGATCAGAACGGGTGGTAGCAGGGTAGAGGGAGAATGAGCCGTGCAGCTTTTGATTAGTTTCGTGCGACGCATTTCCCGTGGTACCTAGAGTTTCCTGAGCAGCATCCGCATAGTGACTCTCTGCACGGTTTGCTCTTACTGGAAATGAGGGGAGAGTAAAAATTAGACCTGGAAGCAAATGCCAGACAGGAAACTTTTGATTACTGACTCTAGGTTTAAAAGACAGGTGTTTTGAGGGCCGGGTTCATGACAGGATTGTTCTGTTTGAGTGTTAGGTGAAAAAAAAAGAATTAAAAATTAAGAGGGTTTCTGAAATTTGTCTGTGGTCAATAGATTTCACTGTTAGAAATGATGCATTCTGCATTGAGTTGGTGGCGTCAGTTTATCTACAATTAACTGCAGGAAGATTTTTTCCATCTGTGTTTGAAATAAAAAAATACTCTCTTCTTCCTCTAACCAAATAAAAAACCCACAAGTTTTTTCAAATTGTGTAAGCCATGGAAAGCCAAAACTTAAACTTGTTTTGTCAAGCAATATCAAAAAGCTCTTTTTTTTTTTTCCAAAAAGAACCCACTCACAAAGTGATCTAGGTAATCTGTGAATTGTTTGCATTTCTCATACAGGAAACAACATTATATTAAGCCTGGTATTTAAAAAAAATAAAAATAGACAAAAATGGCGTGTGATGCAGTCCCTTGTGGGAAGAGAGTTGAACATCTGTGTTCACACATGTTTTCATGACACTTTTTAGACAGGCCCTACCACTTCTGGGGAGTTACTGACTTTGACGAGGCACCACCACAGCTCCATCCCAAATTGCTGCTCAGGCACTGCCCTGCCAGGAGGTCACCACCATGACCAGGGTCCTCCACGCCATGGAGCAGCCCTCTACCTGCAGAAGGGGAATGACGTGGCCCCCATCACCCCACCAGGCCACCAACCACAAGCAGGCAGCACTTGCCGAATCCATGGGCAGACTGAAAAGGCTGAAGGGCATCAAAACCCAACCTCATTTTGCACTTGAACTCGGCAATCAGAGAAGCTCGTGGGCACAGCATCCCATGCAAGCTCAGCCGACACCACCCTCAGTATCCTGGGGTCTCCTCAGGTGCCCACAATGGGACCCTGCATCCCCAGGTAGCCCCAGAGACCGGTGGTGCTCCTGAGGCTGTTCTGGAGCTGGCGTGGGAGTGGGATGTTCAGCATGCAGAGCCTCAGGGAGACGTGTGGGTTACTCTCCTCTTAGTCTCTCCACAAAGATGCAGTTCCTTCAGTGCAAATAATCCGCTCCCCTAAAGGCAACTGATTATTTCCAGATTACTGTCAGTCCCAGCATGAGTCTCTGACACCAGTTTAATTGGTTAGAAGGCCAAATAGCAGCCCAGGCTAATGTGGCCCATCAGGTTTCTGTGACTGACCCTGGTTTCTGTGGGCAGTAGAGGTTAGGGACATCTCAGTCATCCTAGGCTGGATGAGCAGGGGCCCACTGAGTCAACCAAAGGCATCCTCCAGTGCGTACAAAAGCCTTAATCACACCCCTGAACAGAGATATTAATGTGTGTATCTCAGACAGACATAAACATACACTGATAGAGAGATATACACACAGATATACACACACGTTACAAGGCGGCCCAGTCCGGCGTCCACTCAGTACATGGCCAAGGTCCTGCTGAGCTCACTGGGGGCAACAACAAACCACAGCTGAGAACAACCTTCCAAAGAGGTTCCTCTCATCACCTACAGCACTGAACTCATGCTGGACAAAGTAATCTGAGTTTTAGCTTCCCAGTTCCCTGGAATCCTTCTGTTTCTTTTTCTCTGATATTAATGTATTATTATGATCATTTGGCTCATTAATTTTTAGCTTTTCACCTAATTGTGTTTTGGAAAACACAAGAGGAACAAATGCGGCCATGGATGCCTTCAGATGTTTACCAAACCATCTGTTAAAAGGCATCTGAAGCCCACATTTTGTACAGAAGCCTCCACAGCCCTGGCTAACCATGTGTCTTTTTGACATTACAATCATAGCAAAATAAACAGAAATGAGATGCCACAGCTAATTTCCAGCCTGATTAGCAGAAGAGTAATCACACCCCATTACCACCCTGTTCTGCTGCCTTTCTGCAGCAGGTGGGGTGAGGAAAGCTCCACCACAGAGCAGCTCCCTTTCCTGGGGGTACAAGGAAGAGAGGACTCATCTTTGGACCCTGCACAACAGCAGTGGTCTGGGACGTGTGATGGTTCAAGTGCCCTGGCAGCACAGCCAGCCTGGGGAGGGGCAGGGGGGCACTGCTTGGCTGGGGCAGATGGCAGGGTGGGCACAACACCGAAAGCAATGAGTAACAGGAGGCTCCAAAAGTGTNGAAGAGGTTTGTAGCATGCAGAAAAAGGCCAGCATCTTTTCTGCTCCTCACAGCCTGGGCTCCATGTCTGAGGAAGGAGAGCTCCTGGTGCCCAAGCAGGTCAGCACAGAGCTTTCCCAGCACACGGTCTCAGATGGATACAGACAAGCTCATGGTGGACAGCAAAACAGAAACGATAGAGAAAGGACATAACCTGTCTCTCAGATCAGCTGTCCCATTTTATGCCAAGACCAAATCAAAAGCCTCCCTAGCCAATTTCAGGTGACCCTGAGCCTCTGCCATGCTAACCCCATCACCTCCTCATGTCCTCCCACCCTGAGCAGGAGCTCCCCGAGTGCTGTCTGGGCAGAAATCAGCCTGGCTGCAGCAGCACCAGGGTCAGAGGGCAGCATCACCACTGCTGCACAGGCCTGACCCTGACAGCCACCCTGTGTGCTGGCAGAATGCTTGGGATGCTCCCTGACCTCACAAGACAATGTCTGTCCTGCACAGCACATTCCCAAAAGCTGTGCTACTATCCCTTCCCTAACTTAAAATATATTAAGATGCAAAATAATGAAAAAGCTCTTTCTGTTCCATTTGCTGTAAGGACTTAGTGGTGTATTGGTTATGGAAAGAGTGATATAGGAAATCAGCCACTCCCTACACATCACTACACTGGGAGGAAGATCCAGTTATCTCCAGGTGTTACAGTGATGGAAATGGAAAGTGGAAAATCCTTTACCAGCTGAAGCAGTAAAAGCTTGGAGCTGGGGTCTGCTGTGAGAGACGATTCATCCCCAGGAGTTTCCTGAGGGAAGCATCAGCAGCAACTGGGTGATTAACAGTTGGGTGGGCAGAGAAACAGGATGAGTTCTCTTTTCTAAGGGAAGGATGACACACTGAGCATCACCAGAAGCTGGCTGGAAATTAAAGTGGGTGGAAGATTTGAGATGTGAATGTAAAAGATCCAGAAAATTCTGTTTGGGAAAATAGGCAATTTGGGCCCCCTTGAATGTAAAATTCCTTCCTGAGGTTTGAGACATTATCAGGCAGAAAAAGGACAGTGGGAGCAGGTAGAATTGATATTGTCCTAACAAAATAGAAGCAAAGAGCTTTGGTGATGTCATGGAAGCTAAACTAAACAATATAGAATGTACTCTAATGCCATCTACATGGCAGCTGTGGACCCTCAGCTTTAGCCCTCCTGGGTTTGGGTTTAGCAACAAAACTCATCGGTGTCACAAGAGACAGATGCACCACAGGGGCAGGAAACAGCATTTAGAAACGACTCTGATGAAGGACCTATATATAGTAAAAACTACTCTGAAAAACGACAGGGAAGGACTATTTTTACCTCTTTCTGTGACATAAGATTGAGAAAGAGGTGTAGAAAATGAATAGGGCAAAACCTGCAACCTCTACGAAGAAATGTTGTATACAATCTAATGTTTTAAGTGCTGAATATAAACCCTGTAAGACAGGACTGAGATTCAAAAACAAGAGATAGGACTAGTGTCTAAGAAATAAGACTAATGCCAGTGATTGCAGGGATGCTTGGCTGGTGTGACCCTGAGAGGGATCGTTGGACCTCAAGGTTCCTCAGCTATGGAGCTGATGGAGCCTGACCAAAAATTTTGTCTCATTGCACAGTGATGTGCTGGTGAGAAATGTGGGTCTGCACCATGATGGAACCAAAGGATATCACTGGCTGAGACAGAGCAGTGGAACAACCAGACCCTAAGATAAAATGCTGCCCCTCCTGAGGCCACAGACAAGTGGGCAAGATTTCAGCCTTGCTCTGCTCCCAGAGAGCCCTTCCTATGCAATGCTCCCTGCTTTAATAATGCTGGATGGAGGCTGCCTTTGCTCAAGCTACACTTGAGACCCCACGTAGGAAAAAAAAAAATCTGGATAGTTGAAACATGATCTTGGAGGAGATTTGGGTTATTTGGCAGGAAAGTTGATGGAATGCTACAAAGGTTCTGCTTGCAAAGAAAAGCTCAAATGAAAGGCAGAAAAAAATAGCAGGGAGAGAGGGGGAAGGAAGGAAGGAAGGAGGAAAGATAAAATTTTTCACTCTTTAGTCAGCACCATATCTACCCAGATATCTTTGGTTGGCTTTTATGCCAAGGAAAGATTAGCTTCTGGCCTCTTATAAGCTAAAAGGCATGGCAGAGAGGTACATCTGCAGAATACCAGGCTTTAGCTGTACTTCTGAAAAACATTTATTGTTTACAAAATTTAGGCTGTAAACTATACTTTGAGGTATGAGATGGAAGATCTGAAAGTCAAGCAGATGAACTTTACACATCATCAGTTCTGTGTCTCTTCACCCAAGAAAAAGAGATTCAGGCCCAGAATTACTGCTTAAAAGAACTGGGAAAATACAGGACAAAAAAATTCCCTGAATTAAATATACTTCTAAGAGGATGAAAAGTATCCTAAAGGCATCCCAAATACCAGCCCTGTTGCTTTCCCTGGGACATGTGAATAGAGAAAAGCTGTCCTGTAGGTGAGATTTATGGCTGCCCTTGGAAAGTGCTCACTATGTTTCAGACCACGCTCTGCATCGTGGCATTAAGGCATGGAGGGAAGATGGAGCAGGGACTGTGCTTCATCCAGAGAGAATGGGGTAGAGAAGGGGTGTCTCTAACATGCAACGCTGCGCCGTGTCAGAGAGCCCTCCTGTGTCCCACGGAGCAGCAGATCCACACAGCCCTGTGCAGTGCCCTGTAGCGAGAAGAGCTCAGGAGAAGTTGCCGATCTGGTGACACGGTGATGGCTTCATGTTCCTATGTCACCTCTGCCCAGCATGGCCTTGGGTGACAGAGGCATAGGCAAAGCATCACCTACCCACTGGCACACATTGAGCCTGTGTTATACTACTTCAGCTACAACCCCAGCAATGAAATAAAATAAAGAAGCATAAACCAAAGCCCTGCTGTCACCCCAGGTAAGTGTCTGCCAGCTCTGCCTGTGCTGCCATCACTCTCTCTACCTCCCAGCTACAGCCCGAGGCAGATTGGAAGGAGGATATGATTTAAGGTCCAGCATACACGTAGATACATTGGACTGGCACAGCACAGAACAAGCACGTTAATACCTAGAATGCTTCCCTCGATGGCGCCACGACATGGTACACACACGCACACACGTACATAGAAATCTACAGGGAATGCATGGGAATGGCGTGTTGGCAGTGATACAGACCTTGGCGATGGTTCGGGCTGCTGCTCTTTCCTTTAAACAGAAGCAATAGTACATTAGCATGGTGTCAGGTGGCAAAAGATGTTGCTGCTTCACTGTTAAAACATAATGAAACGACAATACCAAACAATACAACTAAGTGGAAGTTGTGGACAGAAGAAAGGGAAAGGAGCACTTAATTCCTGGAGTTTCTGGCCTGGACAGAAGATCACTGGAGACTCACACAACCTCAGAGAAGACACATACAACGCACAGGGTTGAAGAGTTTGTCCCAACCCATCCTTGTGCCTACGCAGGACTGAGACACCTGAGGGTCGTGTGATTTATGTGAGCACAGGAGGACTTCTGTGGGCTCAGAGAGCAGCCACATTCCTTTGGAAATGCACTGTCCTGATGTTTCTGCACACAGGGAAGGGTTTGAATGGCTCCTATGATCCTGTGTTTGTTTTTCCTCCCTGGCCATCAGGACAGAGCCAAGGTCAGATCTCCGGATCATGGATTCATGCCGCAGTGCCTACACAACAGGGTGCTGGGAGAGGGACGTGGGTGGGAAAGAGTATGGACCACTGCCCTGACATCCTGACACCTCAGATGGGGTTTCTGCCTCCAAAGCCTTTGGGAGCTACTTTACCAAAGTAATTGGAAAGGCTACATGGAGGTCGTGGGACGCCACAATTTTTGTATGTGGTTTCCTACTGAGATCCCAAACTTGATTGTCCTGGAAAATCACTGAGGACAAAGTGCGCTGAACACCTACAAAAGGGCAGTCATGACACTGCAAGCCGTGCTAGGGCCACACCGAAAAACATATCTCAGCTTCACTGACCAGGCATCATTGTGGCATTTCCCTCCAGCGATGAGGAAAACCTGTTCTGTCTTCAACTACTTAAAATTCATAACCTCTACACAATGGGGAATTCTATTTAGTGTGGGACCCCAATCAGCCTTGTCCCTACAGCCCCCCAAGAGAGGGAACAGACCTTATTTCTCAGCAAATATAGGTCTGTCTCCCCTAACAGATGCTCTCTGAGTGCGATGCTGTACCAGCCCTGGCCCTGCCACCACTCAGCAGCGATTGCTGAGACCTGCACAGACGCTGAACCCTCTCCCTTCAGTTAAAGGCAGCAAAGACTTAAAAAATCCCCCTCCACCCTCTGCTCCTTGCTCAGAAAAGCTTGGAAGCCTGGCCTCAGTCACTAGCTCAAATACTCGTATTTTAATGTTTTCAGGCCAACCCAGGGGTCTACAGATCTCTATTCTTTGTAGAGGCACAGCCTGGGGCAGGTCCCACCCCCTGCATCCCCAGCTGGCCCTGATGCCCACCAGAAGAGCCAGCATCTCTCCATCCCTCCCAGGGTCTGCAGGCTCCCCATTCACCAAGGGCAACCTTGACTGCTTAAAACCCCCAGTATTTCCCCTCCCAAGCAGAGGGTGAATATGCAGGACTCCTGGCCTTCTAAAGAATTCTTGCATACCTTACCATAACAAATTTAACAAAAATTTATCACTTCTTCAACTTTATCTGCTCTCACTGGAGGTAACAGAGAATGAATTAACATGTCGTGGGCCTGAGTCTCTTCTGAGGGTGTTGAAGAGCAAAAAGGTCAGAGGAAAACTGGGAACCCTACATCGACCAGCCCCTTTGAGAATACAACTTTTCATTGTCAGTCAAGCACTGTGACATTGCTCCAGAGTCAAGTTAGGCTGAAAGAATTCATGTAGAGCAGGGGAGAGGGACAGGGAGGAAGTCACTGAAGGACCCATGGGGGACCAACTGTCAAACCTCTCAAATCTTCAAGGCTGTCCATATGCAAAATGCAGGAAGGAAGGAAAAAAAAGGAGAAAAAAAAAAAAGAAAAAGGTTGAAAAGAGTGTACTTTCCAAACTCTCTTAACTCTGTTGCTAACCTGAATGTCAGTCCCGACTTGCTCTTCAGGTTCCTCAGGAGCTCCAGTTGGTTCAGAGGAGGGATTAGTCTAGAGGGAGAAAACAAAGGCCATTAATACACAGATAGAGCAGATTCCAAAGCCTCCTGTTTTGGCAACTTCCCCTGCTGCCCCATCCTTTCAACAAGAACCAGCTTTGTGCCACCAACTGCAACTGGGGGACAGCTCAGGAAGGATGGAGAGGGGATTGGCTGCTACTTCCAGCAGTGTCCAAAGGCAGAGCAGTGGGGTAAGAGAGAGAAAGAGACAGCAAGAGAGAGAGAGAAACTTATCTGCACCATTGGATTTTTTACTTCCCAAAAACCAAGCGACTGCCAGGGTTCCTGGGCAGCCCAGTGGTGCTTTGGCAGAGCTGTTTCACCACCTTGTAGTCTGGCAGGTTGGCATTGCTGTGGTTGGAGGTCACTGCTTTGGATGTGCACTAAGCAGAGAGAAACTCCAGTTTTGGGACAAAATGGGAAAACTCAACCCTGCTGCTCTTGGGAGTGTGGGGAGGCATGGGAAGGAGCAGTTTATGGGGCAGAGAAAACAGGGACCCGAGGTTGCCAGCATACCAGGGGAAACAGCAATGTGCTCCAGGGCCAAGTTTAACCAATTCCCTACTGTCCATGTCAGGTTTTGTCCCAGAATGAGGCAAAACTCTGTGTTGTTGCCTTCTAGGAACCACAGGTTTCCTTCCTTTCTCAGTTACAAAAAAAGAACTTGATGGTGGGAATCCTGGTTAATAATTAAAAAAAAATCTCAAAGAACAAATACCTTGTGGCTTATCCTGTTTTTGTGCTAAAAGCCATTGTGTTAGCTCCTACATCCACGTTTGGTTTCTTCCCTGAGACCCTGAGAGGCTGGGGCTTGCCCTATAAATATTTAATGTCGATATTCACAGCCAGGCTTTCAACCGAGAGAAACTTGAGCTGGAGGTGTCAAGGGGAGGACAGAGAATGCTGCTCATGGATGGGAAGAGCAGCATCTACTTAAGAGCTCACTTGAGTGCTCTGCACTCAGGGTCAAGGCCAACAGGGCTCATCTCATGACTGGCTGCAAAATCCTTTCTGGGCCACCAGTGTACCCTTGTCAAACTGTGGAAGTGCCACATGCCATCGCTGTGTCCGCAGGGTGCGAGGTCAGCACAGCAGCTGCCTCAGGTCATGCTGGTGACAAGCATCTCAGGGATGAAGGGAAGGACCAGGGGCTGCTGGAGGCTGGGAACAGGCTGCCTGTGCCTTCCCACATCCATGCCAACCCAGAGCCACAGCCCCAAGGCAGCCTATACTTACGACTTTGCTGGAAAAATGAACTACGTGGGTTTTAATGGAAGCAAAAAGGATCTACTCAAACTGTTCCAGAACTCAGGACTGGAAAGAAATGAGTGCAGGGACTTGAAGACTAACAGACTGGTCTCAGCTGAGGTGCTGTAAGAAACGGGGCTCCTGCTTACTGTAAAATACAGGCAGACATATTCATGCCCACATTTTTTCAGCCATTATGAGACCAATAGTTTCACACTTTAACTAAAAAAAACCCCCCCAAACTGGAAAAGCCTCTTCTCCTCTGAATGCACAAAACTTATCCTCAAAACCACAGTTGCTCAGCAGAGATTTGGTGTTCACAAGAATCAGAAAATTTTCCAATTCTAAGTACGGAGAAAAGAATAAAAATAGGCCTGAAAATTTTGGCTCAGCTCTCCAGTCCAGCTCTGTTCACTTCCATCCAGAGAAAAGCACATCCTGATCAGCTGGATTAATGATCCTCTTCACTCCAGACGTCAGGAAGAAGCCGACCTTGGTTCAGTGCAGCAGTGCATGAGTCCTGGGCTGTCATCTCCCTTCAAACCCACTGCAGGGTTTGGGGATTCATTCCAAGATGGTGGTGCATAAAATCAAGCACAAAGTGTACTCAGCAGCTAATGAAGGGTGCCCAACTGTTCTTTGGTGAGTTAGCTTCTCAGGAAGGTCCACACCCAGAAGAACACAGTCCTACTTTCTCCAGCTGGGATCACAAATTCTCATGCAAGTCTCAGCTGAAGATGTCATCAACTCAGAAGACTGAAGGATTCAACATTCCAAAAGGAGCTGCTTCTTTTGCATTAGCCCATGGTCTGCACTGTGCTGAAGGTGGCCACCTCTTGGGCCACCACAGATGCTTCCATGCAGAGGGACAGACCCACAGCAAACACAGAAATCCGTACACATGAGGTGTAAATAAGCAATATTTTACTGAAAAAATAATTATGAAAAATAATTGACTTGAAATTTCATTTCGATTAAATCTCAGCCTAACCTGTCACTGCAAGAGCAGCTTGGGGAACAGCTACTGCATTGCACCATTTCTCCAGAACCCCAGAAAGAAAAAATATTAAAAAAAGGCCAGAACTTAACATGCACAGCTCTTTAACTGTGCTATGAAATGCTGGATGCATGGCCCCTTGCCCTGGTGTGTGTGCCCAGGGGGACAGGTGATGCAGGTGCCACTGTGCCCTCCAGAGATGAGCAGAAAGAACCTCTGGCTGGGGCGCCTCGTGTTTTCTCTCTCTCCTCCTGGTCCGTGTGTCACTTGTTAGCAAGGGAAGCATGTTTTGGTTAAGGGGGAGCTGGGTGACAAGCTCTGCACACCAGGGAACACACACAGCTCATGCCACCCACCACAGCAACACCTCTGAGCCACCAGCTGCTGCAGGGCACCCAGAGGAATCCGGAGCTGCTTCCATCAGCCCTCCCAGAACGGCACAGAGAAACGCCACACTAACTCCAGGTGCCGGCTCCCACATCCAAAGGGAAGGCAGACTCGCTATTCCTGGCAGCATAGGTAACTTTGAAGCATTAGGGGACAGTGGGGATAGATCATGCCTCGGGCCAGGACGTCACCAGAACCTCACAACACAAGGAGGGCAGCAGGACACAACACAGTGGGAGCGAACACAGACACACACACACCACGACCCGCACACAGAGACGACGATGATTTTTTTGAACAGTCCCAGTAGGAACAACTGGGGAGAGGGTGACAAGGAGATGGATGCTGGAATGGGATGGGGACCTAAATGAGTCTCCATGCTACGCTGGAGTTCCTATGAGAGGCCAATTTTTACCCTAAACATGACTTTATGTCTGCAGCTAAAGCTATTTTTCATAACTGAGAACATTTATGAAACTCATAAAATACTTTATTACAATAAATGGGATGGAAGTGGCACATTCCTATTTCACTCCCAGTAGTAGAAAAATGTCTGATTCTCAGATTCCTGTTCAGCACAACAGGAAAATATATTTTTTAGTATTATACTTGCAGTTCATTGATGCAATTTGCTGTAAATTAAGCACACAAAGCAGTAAGTGTGATTTACTAACGCTATAAAACTTACATCTGTGAAAACTGGAGCTGGGTTTGGAAATCAGACAGTAAATCACATCGTCTCTAATGGCATTACTGTATCTAGTGAGGATTTAAACTGCTGTAAGAACAGAGCTTGGCCTGAAGTCCTGAAATGCAAGTCATTTATTCCCCATCTTAAAATATTAACTTGACTACACCTTCAGATACCCATCTCATATAAAACACGCCTGTGATTTGCAAATCTGCTCCTTTCTGCAGAACCTGAGATAACATTATTTATCATAAATCTTACACAGCCACATCCAGGTCTTTGCATTTGGATTGATCCCAAAAGGTTAAGCCTCAGCTTGAATAACTGTGGCTAATAACTGCTTGGCTCTAGCTCGGTCTTGGAAGAAAAAACTAAAATGGAAAAGTCCTGCTGAGATGAAACATCTTTCTTCCAAAAATCTGACTGGATTACTCAAAGAAATGAATGATCATTTCAGTTTAGCATCCCAGATCTTCCTTTCCTCCACATGCTGTCCTCAAAAGCAGGCACAGCTGCTATGGAGAATTTATTCTGTGCCACCACTGATGTGTCCCATGGTGCCACCACACCAGCAAACTCAGCAAAGCCAGCATTACAGGGTGGGCACAACTCCTGCAGCATAGAGCCAGATAAATGACACAGTGAAGGACGGGAAAAGAGGGCTGGAGAAAAGGAACACGCAGGAGAGATGGCAGAGGGAAATGGAAGTATGAACAGGGACGTTTTCTTGTTAAGCATTGCATGGATTGGAGGAGGTTGGTTAGACCATCAAGAAATCATCCTTAAAAAAGCAAGCTTATCAAGCACTCTCCCATTCTCCTTCCTTACATCACCATTTTGGCAGAGTTTCCCAACACTTGGTTGTACCAATAGCTAAAATGGACATGGAGGTGCGTGGGGTTAGTCTGTCAGCAGCAGGAGGGGGAATCTGCTTTGGGCTTTCACTCATTCCTTTGAAAAAAACTCATCTTCAGAAGTTTCTTATTTTTGTTATTTTGTTTCCTTTTTTTCTTTTTTTTTTTAATTCAAGGCTTTGCATATTACAATCCCAAATGAAGAACAAGGAGTGACATGACACACACTTTCAGAGTCACATGCACTTCATACCTGGAGGCACCATACGTTTGCGTTTGCGTGCTTTTCAAGTGTTTTCACCAAAGAAAACCAAAGGGATAAGAGAAAGAAAAACAGGGGGGGAAAGGTGGGGCGGAGGAAAGGGGAAAAGAAACAGAATAAAGAAAATTAGCATATGAACGAAGTGTCTCTCCGGGAGCAGATGCTGTGGCCAGGCTCACAGGTGAGCACGGGAGCGTGGGCTGAGCTCGCTCCCACTGTGGCTGCTCAGAAACCACCACACACCCGTGTCACCCTCGGGGACAGGCAGCTGGCACCTTGCTCCAAGAGCAAATGGGCACCACAGAGCGGGAAAACTGTGAGGGCCTCCCAGAGACCTTCCATGGGACATCCAGAGCCCTCGGTCTCACCAGCCAGGGACTTCTTGGGCTGGGCTGCTGACTGGGGCAGGATGTGCCCAAGGGTTTGTGAGGTTTTTGTGAAGACCAATATGTGAATATAATTGAGATCAAGGCTCTGCTCTCATGAGTGACAATGAGAGCAAATTGGGTTTTCCCTGTAAATCCAGTGGCTGGTGCAGAGCTGGTTATGATGTCTGAGTGCACCAAGCTACTCATGCATCACAACCCAAACCACACCTGCACACACAGAAGCCTTGTGCATGTTTCAGATTTCATTCTACCACATTTCAGATTTAAAGATTAAATCAGAGGTTCTCTCAGAGGCCACCATATTTTCCCCAAACAAGTCAGAGTAGCTCTACTGCAGTGATTTGAGTGATGTTCTGGAGCCACATGAGCTGCTCCAAGGCATGTGTAACAATTTTCTCGTATCAAGCAGCCAAGCCTTTTCAGAGATGCCTTGGGAAGACAGATGAGCTAAAGGCACAGGGCTCCTGCTGTGAGGAATAAGCAGCCCAATGTTGAGCAGAAAGGATACCAAGGTAATGATGACTGCAGATCACTCCCAGGCACCACGGACGGGGGTACTCTGCTCCTCCAACCCACTTCCAAACCACACTGTGCATCACAGACACACGTCAGCGACCATCACCTTGACATGGTGCTGGGCTTGATGTGCTGCCACAGCTGCCAGCACCAGCACAGGGCTGCCAGACCTGCCAGCTGGCTCTGGGAAGTGGGTGGGCAAGGAGAGATGGTCAGTGTGAGTGACAGAAGCTGCAGCCAGAACATACAGTTACTCCCCTTTAAAAATAAATTTTAAAATGGCAATTAATTTCTCTGAGTGCATCCAAAACATATTCAGAAGGTGTTCACTGCTTTCTTGGTAAAAAATGTAATTTGACTAATGCCTAAATCCACCAGTGCACCCACGGTTCACTCACTAAGGTGACGTTCACTTCACCTGTGCACACACAGGAGCTGGGATTTAAGGGAGAAGCTGGGACTGCAGTGAAATCCATGCCTAGGAAAGCCCAGGGTGACACTACTGAGTGGGGCTGAGCAGCACCCACAGCATCAGCCAGTGAAACTGCTACAATTCTGCTATGAATCTGTCCTGGCTTTTTACTCAAGATAAGTGAATGCTTCAAAATACATTTTTTTTCTCTTTCTCCTTCTTAAGGTTTTTATTTAGCCCCTCATGGAGCTCTTTAGCTTATTTCTCTTCCTGGAAATATAGGTTTTAACAAGTGGATTAAGTAGCAGGTAATTACCCCAGTACTCTACAATCAAAAGGGTGTCACTGCATGTCTGGCTGCGTGGTAAGTTCAGTAGTTCGAAGAGAAGTAAAACCTGGCAAAGTCCACTGAAAACAAGCCCTGGGTGTCTGCATTTTGCAGTGGACTTCGGGCCAGGCTCCATCCTCACCCTCTACAGTAGCTGATGCCAGCCAGTGCTGCAAAGGTACAGCGAGAAGGTCAGATACTGGGAGGGAGACTTTCAATGGGTGGGTTTAATGCTATTGGAAAACAGCTTTGTTCTGTTCTGTTGGGTTGTTGTTGTTTTGGGCTTTTTAAACAAAATCTTCTAGTTGGTTCATAGATTTCCAGGGTAAAAAGCAACCAATCGGACACACACTGGGAATAAATTCAATGAAAACTTACTCATCACAACAATGTGACTTCCAACAGGTTTTTATGCTGGATTAAGAGACTGGCTGCCGTGCTTGAAATACAGGCTAATGCTTACCCCGGGAAACACATCCAGACTGCCTGCCCAAGGGCTAAAAGCCATCAGTAACACAGGAAAGCAGGAAGGGATGATACCTGCAGTGGTGCAACCAGGTGCTGGAGCACAGCCCTGTGTGGGAGCAGGGAGATGAGGCACAGGGAGCCCCATCATGTCCAACAAAATCCCACAGAGCTACGGGAATATCTAACTAACATGTCCAACCCTGCTACAAACCCAGAGAGACCTGGGTAGCCCCTAAAACCACACCAGAAAGGGATGCACAGCCCTGCAAAGGATGTGGGGCAGTGTGGGGTGAAAATGAATAGCAACACTGTGCAGTTTCGCTTCTGAGGAAACCTCCTTCTTGATACCACCAAGCCCAAGAGGGATATGAAGGAGGAAGTGCTCTCCCATATCCCAGAGGGCATTGAGGCATGGCAGGGAACTCTGTCCCCACCTCCATGAAGCTCTAAATCCCAAGATGCTGTGAATTCCCACAGCACTGCTCTACCTTGTGTTGCTTCACCTTAAAAAAGCTGCCTGGTATGATGATAAGTAGAGTAGGCAAAGCAAGGCAGATGGATGCTGCTAAAACCCAGTGGTGTTTATGAGCCTCATCCATCACAGCTCACCATCCTTCCCTACTCCTGTCAACAGACTGGGATGGATAAATGAAATACAAGAAATGGGAAAATGCTTGCTGAATCCCAAGTTGGTTTTCCTCCTCTCAGAGAAAAAAAAAAAAGAAAGGAAAGGAGGATACAGGGTAAATGCACCTGGGAGAGTGCCAGGCTGGTCAAAGGAGGAAGAGAAGTTTGCTGAAAGGCAGAAGGACCATTAGAGATCAGTTGGACCAGTAAGGAGAGCCTGGAAGGGCACAAGGAGCTGCAGGTAAGGTGAGGGCAGCGTTTACCTACGATCCAGAGCAGCTCGGAGGGAGGTCTTCACACCTGGGCACGGCAACTGTCACAACACAATGCAACTACCAGCAGATGTGGAGAAATAAAGAGGAAAAGAAGACTGTGTACAACACACAGAGACATGGAAAGAAAAAACAAAAACACAGCAACAGGAAAATTAAAATCAAGTAAAAAAAAATACAACAAAAAACCAGAAAGCAAAACAACTCCAAAAGGAAAAGCATACACCAGCCCTTAAGAGCCCTTGAAATCAATTTTTTCCAACCAAAAAAAAAGTAAATAAATAAATGAAACTACATACCCAGATAACAGAAATAACTATGGAGACAGTGGCATTACAAGGAAGGCAGTGGAAGAGGAAGCTGGAGGAGGAGGTACCTGTACATGGGGACGGTGACGGTGCGCTCGTAGTACTGCCAGGTGGAGTGCAGGTCTGTCCGGGACAGGTTGGTGGCATAAAATCTCCAAGCTGCCTGTGGAGGAGAAGACAGAGTGTTGTTGTAGACCCAGGCATGGCCAGAACCACCCACAGGTTTATAAACCTCAGCCAACTCTGACTGTTCCCTGTGTTTTCTATGGCATAGGTCTGGCATTTTGTCTTTTCCCTGATTTGATACATGACAAATTTGGGGTGGTACCATGATAGTCCTCACCATGTGAGCCGGTTAGTAATTCTGTGGGTCCCAGGCATGCCCTGGCAGGCTGAGGGCAGGGATGAAATGGATGTTGTTGCCTAATAAGGAGTTAAAAAATTGGAAAGAAAGGAGCAGAGGAATGTAAAATGACTACTTTCAGATCTCCAAGACGTACACCAAGGCCAACCTTCTGCACAGACATCTGTTATTGTGAAGAAAATGCTCCCAATTGTAATTTTATATCAGTATAAATATTCTCCTTGGGGAAAAAGACCGGGTGAAAACAGCCTGTCCTAATGCATTTGTCTTGCCGTGTGCTGGGCTGATTTCATTCCTTTTCTCCCCTACATTCCCTGCCACATATGCTATTTTCCCATGGTTGATTTCCTGGCATTTATTCCCAGACAAAACCAGTCACAAGCTGCTGTCTCACACCTTAAACACACAGCCCCCTTTTTCACCTGCCCCATCTCCTCCCCAACTTCTACAAACCAGCACAATGTAACCCCAAACCAGCACAACGTAACCCCAAGGCTCCTTGGATGTGATTCTCACCTGGATCAGGCCCGCTGCTGGGTTTCGCCTCTTCTCAAAGTGTTTTTGTCGATGCTGCTCTTGAACCTTCAGAGCAAACCCTGAACCCAAGATGCCCTGGGGAAGAAAACAACAATTTGCAGTTAGCAGGACTTCAGCTCAGCTTTCACTGGAAATTTGTGGCCAGCTTCCCCTCCCAATGTTTTTGTCTGGCTCATTTTTTATTTCAAACATAGAGAAAGGAAGGAGCCTCCACCCCAGCAGCCTTGGCAGACACCCTCTAAGGGGCAGGAGACTTTGCTGGCACTTTCTGGAATTGCAGCTTTTCCCAAACCACCTCCAACCAGCTGCTGAAATACAAAATAACCCCAGTGTATTGGCATTTAGCAAATTATCCCCATAGGGATTCAGATCCATGCCACACTCAGAAATACACTGTGAAAGGAAAAGGGGTGATTTGCTGAAATGGTGTAATCACAGAATCACAGACTGGTTTGGGTTGGAAGGAACCTTAAAGCTCATCTTTCTCCACTCCCCTGCCATGGGCAGGGATGCCTTCCACTAGACCAGGTTGCTCAGAGCCCCATCCAACCTGGCCTTGATGGAGCAGCCACAGCTTCTCTGGGCAGCCTGCACCAGGGTCTCACCACTCTCACAGCAAAGAATTTCTTCCTACTACCCAATATAAATCTACCCTCTTTCAGCTTAAAGCCGTTAATCACCCCAAGGAATGACCTTTTGAGGGAAAAAACGGGTTTTATTCCTTCAATAATTAATTGTGCAGGGCCATATCTAGAGTTTCCATCCTGTTTGCTCACAGTGCCCAAGCTGTGGCTATTCAGACAGGGTTTCCACTTTTACCCCTAGTTTTTGCATTCAAAAGCCACAGACCATTGCAGTCAGGAGGGTGTATGCTGTATGTTGCAGTGCCACCACCTCCAGTGGCTGGGGACAAGGCACAGCTGAGCTCAGCCCCCCTGCCAGGGAGAGGGTCACTGTCAGCATCCTCCAACTTACAGCAGGGAGGGCGAAGAAGGAGACACCGATGAGCGTGAACGTCGCCGCCAGCAGCCGCCCGTTCCAGGTCTGGGGGTACTTGTCCCCATAGCCAATGGTGGTGAGAGTGATCTGCAGGGAGGAGATCAGTGCCCAGCCCTTGGTCAGACAGCCTTAAAACCGAAACAACACGGCCAGAACTCCCACAGCACCCAAATGGGACATGGAGGAGCCAGGATCACCACGTGCCCTGAGCAGCCAAGGGAAGGTGCAGCTCGGGGACCTGGAGAACCAGGCAGGGATGGGCTCCTCCACAGGATGCAGACGCCCCGACATCCGCCCTGCTCACGTGCTGGGTTTTCACACCAGTTGGGAGAATTTTCATGCCTTTTGCTGTCACAGAGAGAGCTGCCATCTGGTGCAGAGGCTGGCGAAGCTCGGAACCTCCCCCGAGAGATAGGGTTGTGCCTTCAGCAGGGGAAGAGAACAGGCACCATTCCCCCAAGCTCCCTTTCGGCATCACAGGAAAGCAGGCAGGGCTATTTGTATGCATAAAGACCTGATACTGTTTGTTCCAAATCTTCCCAGTGTGCCTATTAGCTGGTCTCCCTATTTCAAAACAGCTTATTAGGCCAAGAGGATGAATTATGGCTCCCTCATGCCACCTCATTTAGGGATGTTTTTTCCTCCTCAGCATTTTTGCAATGGACCAAAAGAAAGCTGGCAAGTTGCTGTCTGTATTTCAGGGAAGGAGCTGAGAGATTTGTTGGAGACAGAATACCCTGAATTTCAAACTTCAGGAGAAGACATGTTTTCCTGCTTCAGTCCATGGACATCACCAATGGGAAATGCTACATATTGCCCCAAGGCTTTCAAGAGGATTTGGAGAGCCTGGGACTGGCAGGGCAAGGCAGAGAGGGGTGATCCGATTAGAAACATCCTTGAGACTTCTGATCCCAAAGGTCCCTGTGACACATGGAAGACTGTCCCTGTCCCACAGACTCCACAGACAGAGCTGGCCCAAGGTATGGGAGCTTATACCATGCTGATATGGCATTGGAAATACCTATTTCACTTAGAATAAAATCACTTATACACAAGTGGAAGTATGATACCAAAGCACCTTTTAATTGGAGCCACTAAAACCCTTATCAGTTAGACACCATTTTGACAAAGTGGCTAAACAATGCATCTACATGGCTCATGCTTACTGAAACACCATGTCGGAGCAATGCTCTCTCCATAATCATGCAAAGTTGGTTTACAATGTTTTTATAATTTCTATAAATAACTACAAGGATTGGATGCAGTAGCACTAAAAAGGGGATGAGTTTCTGAACCTGAAATTTGATTTATCCCATCTCTTAACATCTGTCTGTACTGCAACAGTGAGTTGAGCAATGACAAAAAATATGTATTTTAATGAAGCTCAAATTTTTTGCTGAGCTTCTCAGTAGCAAAACTAGCCTGGTGTACCTCTACATCCCAAACCATGGAGCAGTGATCCTCTGCTGAAGGCCCACATAGCCTGGGAAGCAGGAAGGATAAATCTGCCCATGGTTCTCCCCAGACTGAGCTCTAATCTGAGCTGTCACTTTTTCCTCATTGTTTATTTTCTGGTTATGTCAAATTAGGCTTTGTTTTTACTTTTTTGTCATAACTAAGGGGCTTGAAAAGCAATTTACTGCTTTTTTCCCTTTGTTGGAAGAGAGGAGCTGCTTGATCAGCCGATTCCTCCCCAAGCCTGTTATTGGGATTTGATCAGATCGGGGATTTTCATTACATGCTTTGTAATCAAGGCCAAACTAGTGATGGAGCAGAAGAACAATAACACAAGAAGATTAGAACGTCATTAATTCTCTCTTTGTTAATCGAGTAATCCAATAATTCACATGCACAGGCACACGCAGAGCAAACCAAAAGTACTGCCCTTTCCTCCTCTGTCAGGAGAGATGTGAAGGGGAGCGCTCGCCCCGCTGGAGTCTTTCTGGTACTTAGACCCTATTAATGTTATAAAATTTATTCCTGCATGTTTAACAGCGCCTTAACAAATTGTTAAGTGCAATTTGAATAATTAAAGGGCAGCAATACTTGTCAAAACAATGATCAAAGCATCCTGTAGTGTGGGGTCTCTATCTGACCTGCCTCTACTATCCTAACAGAGCTAAATCCCACAGCTGGGAGCACAAGTTCCCCGTTTCCCTGCAGCTCCAGCTAATTCAGAAATGTGATCCCTTAACATTTTGTATGAGGTTTATATAAGAAAAAGAGCTAAATGGAGCAGCCCAAAGCCATTTAATAAAAATGTTAACTAAGCACTCTATAAGTCAATACCTCACGTAAGTGATAGATGATGGAAGGTTAATGGACATTTTATTTTAATAACCAGCAGCTGTTCTATGAAAATTACTTACCAGACCCCACCAAAGTGCATCTGCGTATGTATCAAAGTGCTCATTTTCTCCTTTCTCGGCCAAGTATACCAGGAAAGAGGCCAGAATGAGGCACAGGAAGCCAATATACCACGCGGTAATCAGCTCCTGCGAGATCATTAAAGGAAAGAAGAGAATAATTGCAACCCTGGTGTGCATCTCCAAACGCTGAATTACTTGCTTGCGGCTGGATCTGAACTTTCCCTGCATTTGTTTAGGTTTTGGGGCTTTGGTTGGAGGTCAGTAATGACACTTTTTGAGATGGGACCATGAGGTGGTGGCTCTACCAAGCACATGGGGCAATCCCCCTGCTGAAGACCCCAACATCTAAACATATACAGCAAATGGAAAAAGGAGTGTTAATAGCTCCATTATTGCGAGATATGGAATTGAGACTTAAAAAGCTCTAATATTTCCTCAGTTCACACAGTTAAAACTGAAATAGGAATCCTCAAATCCTTATGGCTTCTGCTTAGGGTAGCTCCTTCCACTCACTGAGGAGGAGCTGCAAAGCTGCAGTCTGGATGCAGTATCCCCCAATTTCAGGGATTTTTTAATTCAGAATTCACAGAAGAGATTATTTTTGGATTAGGTTAATGCAAGGATGGACAAAAGAGACACACAAATTACCTATGATTTCTACACAGTGCTGGATAGGCTGGCTAAGCTTTGCAGGGATAAAAGAGGTGCAGGAAACAGAAGAAAAGTTAAAATCATAACTTTAACAGCAGAAAACAAAGTTATCATCAAACTCTTCCCAAACCAATCCCCTTACACCATGGAGATTCCATGACTGGAATCTCTCTCTCCCTTCTCCCCTTGACTGGTCAGAGCTCTCCATCAGACCTTGTCTCTGACTCTACATCACTCCCTGAGTTATCAACAGTGTCTTTCCAATCTCCCAGGCCTGGGAGAGTTTTGGGATGGAGAACTGAACCAAAGCAGTGCCTCTGGCGGGGGGAACAGAACGAGCAGCTCAGTGTCCTTGCTTGGGACTTGCTCACCTTACTGTGTGCGTAGACCACAGAGCCCAGGAGCTTCCAGGTGCCGCCCCGCCGGTCCATGCGGATCATGCGCAGGATCTGCAGGAATCTCAGACTCCTGAGAGCCGAGGTGGCAAAGACATTCCCCTGGGACCCCGCTGCCAGCACGGCGATGGATGCAATCAGCACCATGATGTCTGCAGGAACAGAGTGCAAGGAAAGCTGAGGAAGTGCTACCAGATCACTGCTAAAGGGAATGAAATTCCCACTGCCTCAGGTAGGAGAAGGCTGTGTGGGAAAGTGATCTCCTGGCACCTGTGTCCTGTGCTGGAAGGACATAGCACTAACCTTAGGCTGGATGAAAGCAGCCACTACATACCTTGAGGAATATCCCAGCTTCCTTCTCCACACCTATCACCCATAGAAAATGTGTCAAAGACTGCAGTCTGAATTTTGATATGATTCAGTGTTGACACTGCTGACTGGATTAAATCCTTGCAAAGTGCATGCTCTTTTTTTTTATTAGAAATAGCTGCCTGTTACACAAAGCTGGGAATTACACCATCTAAAATGGGAATGAAAATCTACAGGTCCTTCATAGCAAACCTAAGATGCTGACAGACAAAGTCCAAGAAATAGACGAAGAAAAAAAGCCTTGCTCTCTATATACACAAACATTCTGTAAATCTCCCTTTTATCTATTTTCTATGTAAATTTTATAGGAGTCTTCTTCTGTGGAATAAGCTACAATCCTGTATATGACCACTGCCAGCTCCTGGACAGCTGAAGGCAGTTTCCATAGCAAAGGGCATGGACTCTGCCCATTTCTTAACCCAGAAAATATCTCTGCTGTGCCCAGATGGCCCCTCTCACAAGAGACTCACAGAGTACTTTACAAACAGGAATTAATTAAATCTCATAACTCTCTTGTGAGGCACCTCATCAGCACCAGGGAAGGCAAAGTGACACATCGAGCTTCAGTGACTTGTGATCAGTTTGGTGTGGAGATTTGACACAGGATCCCAGTTTCTGTGCTCAGCTTTTCCTGGCTAAACCCCCTTTTTGCGGCTGTGGGCAGCTGTCAGAGATGCCTGAGGTATTCAGGGCACTGGGATGGCTTCCAGGTGCGCAGAAAACAGGGAGTGCTTTGTGATGAATAACAAAAAAACATGTCCATGGATTAGGACTTCTTCCCTTGTGCCTTTTCCTTTCCCAAGGAATATCAACTCCCAAAATGCATGCAAGACACCAAAGCACTGTGCAAGCAAGTGCTGGCCAAGGCCACCATGGTTTGGGAACTCTCATGCAGAGAGGAAGGTCTTACCGATGACACAGAAAGGCTTGCGGGCGAATTTTAACCGTCCCCTCCAGCCCCGGTAGCGGCAGCAGCAGCCAGCAGCCCAGATCCTCACAAAGTATTCCACCCCAAACACCACGATGGTGACAATTTCCTGCCAGGGAGACAACACTGTTAGCTGGGAAAGGAGAATGAACATGCTCCAGAATCAAGGACAAACCGATGACCTCAGAAAAACACACCTCTGAAAATGCATCACCAACCTGTCTGCACCATTCAACAGAGAGCCCAGGTGTGAAAGATCATCCCATCTCTGCTTTTGTGTCTTTTCTCACACTCCCCAAAGTGGAAAGAGGTACTGCATGTTGTAGCTATGAACTAGAGTTTTACACCTTCTCTATGGTGTTTGTGCCCCCCATCAGAGGACTGGCAAGCACTCCTTGTCTCCCTACTATTAGTCCCCAGAACTCAACTCAGTTAATGCTGAGCAGCTCAGGAAAGAGCAGAAATGGGAATCACTGGACAGGAATCATCCTAGGGATCTTCAAAGGGCATTTCAGCTTTTTCCCTAGACAAGTGGCCTGGCTGCCTGTGTGTCCTGAGCTATCTGGTGCAGGGGGTGTAGATCCTCCATCCCTTAATGCCATGTGAGCTCTCTCCATCACCATCTGAATATCCTGTGCACACTCCCTTCCCCCTGAGTTCTTCACTAGTGGCACTTTTCTCAGATTTCTCATGTGTCAAACCTGATGAAGTCCTAATTAGTCTGCAGCACCCTTTGATGTCAATGTAGGGCAGGGACAGGGGAAGAGGAAGACAGACAAAAGGAAAGATGTGTGAACCTGGCAGCCCCACACCACTGCTGTGGTGGCAGGATCTCTGCTGGCTCTTGGTGGCAGAAGCCACACTGTCAGTGTGAGGGATGCCAGGCTATTTAAGGAACAAAACTCTGCAGCTTCATGATGGATCAAATAGTTGCAGAGATGTGATAGTGTGGGAGAGGAGGCAGCTACACCGGCTGCTCCCGATGCAGAGCAGCCGCAGCTTTAAATACTGGGAGAAGTCTTGCTGCTGTGTTTTGAAATTGAAGATAAATACAGGGGGGGAAAAAGAAAACAAGAAGAAAGAGTTTAGGAAGGAGGGTTTTAAGGGATCCTTCAAAATATTTTTAGTTTATTCCTGATACAGATTTCTCCCTTTCACATTTTTCCTATTTCTTACCTGCAGGTCATGGTGGTTCCACTCTCACAAGTGACATCTTAAATTCTTGCCTCAAACACCCAAAATCTCAGTTTTTTCTGTCATTTTGACCTTATTTTAATACCTCACTGTTGGCCCCCACTTACCAGGATGTAAAGGGCCCCTTCTGAGCTGTTCTGGTACTCATCAATGGTTGAAAAGACAGACAGCACCAGGCAGGAGAAAACTAGTAGAAAACTACATAACACAAATATTAAAAAAAAATAAAATAAAATAAAAAGGGGGGAGAGAGAGAGAAGGTCAGTCTTCAGGTCAGGAATTTTTCAGACTCATCAAAGTAGTCCAGAGAGCAATTTTTCTGGACATATTTCTTTGTGAGCATTTACTGCACTGCTGCTACTACACCATGTAAAAAGGGTAAGTAAAGTGGCCAGTTTTACTAATTGAAAGGGTTAAGTGTGGGCGGATGGACCCACTGCACTGTTCCCAGTTTGGCCAGTGCCAATCCAACTCCCCTCCCAGCTGGCAGCTCTGATAATTTCTTTCAACAAACATCCAAAGGAATGTGGGCCTTTCTAACTGGGATAGGAGGGAGCAGACTGGCTGAGGAGCAGGAGCACAGGCTGAGCACGAGCCCATAGAGAACTCCACTGATGCTCTTCTTATGCATTTACATCCATAAAAGCTCACACAGGAGTGGGACTGCATTTCTTGTCAGGGTAGGACATTTTTGGGTGGATTTAATGTTCCTTTCTAAGGCAGGTACTCTACATTAACTCCTCACTGCCTTGAAAGGCTGGTGGCTTTTGGGGTTTGTTGTAGCAGCACTGGGAGATTGGTAGTTGTTATTCTGCTCCTCTGTGGCCAGACACATGACCCAGCAGGGGTTTGATCCTGTCCAAGGAAACGTGATCTTGGTGTTGTTGGTACCATGAAGCCAGAGACACCCTTGCCATCGGGGAGGGAGCTGGGCTGGCCTCTGTCCCAGCGCTGCAGGGGCAAAAGGAGCCTCATCCTGCCATGAGCCAGAGGGAACCCAACTTTGTATCGGCTCTCTCAGTCTCTTATTCACCACAAAAGAGGGGAGATTCTGAAAACCCAGCATTCATCCAGGTCTCATTGACATCTACATCCATGGGCACCCTCCCAAAAGCAGGCTCAGCAGTGCCACACCAGCCTGTCACTCACAGCCTGTCCCCATCAACACTCTGTGCTTCTCGTGAGTGCCGGATGTTCTGATGCAAATCAAAGGGCACCAAATGAAGGACAGGAGCTCGACTCCCTTCAGACATTCAGTGCCTCAGTCCTCAGCTACAGAGGTGTCCTGGCATCTGCTCAAGGATGGAGGCTTCCACCCCTGCCCACTGCTTGCTCCAAGAAAAGGAGGGAAATTAATTTACTAGAGATCGATTTACTAATACAATAAAGTAGGCCAGTGCAAGGAGAAACTAAAAGCTGCATTCTTTAAGAGCATTAAATAATTCATCTGTCTGACTTTGTCTCACATTCCTACAAACTGCATTTTGAATATTTATAAGGTTTGGTTCTGCTGGTGGGAGCTGTTCCTTTTTTTGGTGAATAAAGAAAAGGAGTTTCACACAGCCAGGTCATACTTGTGGCTTTGCAGTGACCATTAATGTCATAGTAACAAGTAAAAATAGGGAAATTTGCAGTATTTATTCAAACCACCGCTGAAACGTGGTGGTGAGGTAAGGGACTGCTGGAGGTAAGGGACCTTCAGAGCCATGTCAGCCAAGGCTGAGCTTTGTCAGCCACAAGATGAATTCAGCACAGAGTAGATAAAGATAATTATCTGATTTCTCACTGCAGATTTTCTCTTTTTGCACCAGGTTTGGTACCCAGACACTTGAAACAATCTCAACAGAGTAAGAAAACCTCCCTTTCAATCCAACTCATGATGTCCCTTAATGTCTTCTCTAGGTCTCACTTAAATTATCTTTTCTCCCCAAGCTGTTCATTTAAAATCCTTGCCATAAACAATCCTACTGCAACCTGCTCTGCAGTTGAAGGGACTTCATCCATCCCAACGTCCTCTGAATTGCCTGGACCAGGCCCTGGGAGCTGGAGACAGACCCCTGCTGTTGCCTGCACTGTTGCAGGGGGAGCTGAGCCCTGCACACCAGGAGCGAAGGAGCTGCAACTGGGTCAGGCAGTCCCGCTCCTGGGGTGGCCCAGATTCTGCTGCAAACTCCTCTGTTCAAGTGAGAAACAAATGAATAATCAACAACAGAAGAAAGAGAAGATAAAAACAAAAGAAAAAAAAGATAATGGAAAGAGATCAAGGGAAAAGAAAATCCTACATTTTCTGATTCAAGAAACAGAATGTGACTTGCTTTTATTTTTGTGATTAAACATCACTGTAAAATGCCTAAGAAGAAGCTGAAAGCAAACTATCAATATCAGCACAGCCTTGCACACTGTGTTTGCTCAGATGACCACCTTGGATGGATCCAGAATGAAGCCACTCTCAGATGGTGAGTCCTGGCAGAGACATACACCACGCATAAACAGGATTCCTGTACATTAAATTATCACTAGACAGATATTGATGGGATAGAAAAAAGGAAATTAAAAAAAAAAAGAAGAAAAGAAACTGCTTTATCACTCCAAATGCCAGGGATGGATTGTGCAAATCATGGTTATGGGGAGAGCTGGGGCAGCTCTGGGTGTTACAAGGGCAGCCGGACATCTTTGTGCTGCTTCTTGCCTTCCCCAGCACATCCCTGCAGCCTCATCCCCAGCTTTTCCGCTCTCCTCATTCCCCAGGGCCAGCTCAGTGCTGCTGTAATTTCAGCTCTGGGCTCCCCAGGGTTCCCATTGCCAGGGAGACCTGCTGCAGATCACGCTTTCAGGGCCAGCATTAATTACAGCACTGCCGAGCATGTGAGGCAACAGGGAATGCACCAGCTCATTCAGCAAAGAATGGGAGCTCCATGGCCAAATCCCACATGGACAGAAACCTTCCCCTGTCTCAGTCACAACAGGTAAGGAACCCCCCTGTCCCAGCTACCAGGTAAGGAACAGCTCTGCCAGTAAGGGATGAAGGCTCTGGCTCACCACAGGGTGAGCTGCACAAGCATCTCAAAATAGCCCCACAGTGATGCACAGCTGCTCTGCTTGACCCTGTGGTCCACGAATGTTTGGGACGCTGTAAAAGGAGACTCAGAGGATTAAACCTTTCTGTAAGGAAACTAAACTCTGGGGGTTGGGGTCTGTATGGCTCCTGGGAGGCTTGGAGGGATCTACAGAACCCCTATGGATAGAGCAGTGGAACAAGCAAGCTGACAGGTATGTCCACACTGGAGATTGTGTGCATAGTCTGAGCTCCCACAGGGGGAGGGCAGTGGGGAACAGGAAGCTGGACTCTGCTTTAATTCCACCTAATCTACCCAGACAGATCAGGAAAGGGCTTCAGATAATAATGGATAGCTAAGGAAAGGGAAATAAGACAATAAATAGTGTAGAGGTTGGGATGAATCTAATTTTTAAAGCTACATATCTAATGAAAGCAAATTATGTCTGCAGCCTGACTCTGGGAAATGTTAATGTTCAATAAGGAACATTAATTAGGTCCCATCTAATGATTTTTGCATTAAAGATGCCAATTCTGCTTAGAGCTCTGGAGAAGACACTATCCTCCTCCTGAGCAGACAGGAGCTGGGTCCTACACGATGCACGGCTGGAGTGGGCACCAGCATCCCCTAAACCCCAGCTAGGATGCAAAGGGCAGCTGGTGGTTTGGCACCAATGTGATGGCAAGGAAAAAGCTGCCTCCAGCCTCCTGGACAAGGACACCTCATGTGATTGCATGTTCTCACCCACCACCCATTCCCACAGGCACCCAGCACCTTCTGCTGCTCTGACATTCCCCACAGCTGTTGCTGAGACCTTTAAGCTCAGCCAAGACTCAGCTGTGCAAATCTTACTGCTGCTAATACCAATAAATCCAAATACTTGCAAAGTCTGACTTTACATCCAAAGGTTATGTTGCCTTAAAACACCCGTGCAAGCTTCTTATTACAATTTTTAAATCCAAGCACCAAATCTGCATATCCATATTTCATATCCACTGTGCTTCAGGTTAGCAACAGAAAAAGAAATGACTGAACTTCCCCTTGGAAAAAAAAATACTTAAACTGGCATGAAACAGGAAAGATTGTCCTTCCCTTTTTTTTTCTCAGTGAAAGCACATGATAGAATCATCAGAAAGCTTCTCAGGTTAATCATCTAATTTGCCTTCCAAAAGAAACCCCCTTGAATCTACACACCCATTTACATAAGAATTCAAAAAGACCTCTAAATTTATGCCTGAAATACTCGTACTCAAACAACATCCACTGACATTCAGAAACGTTGGGGTTCCTCTGATGGAGCACCACTAATTAGCAACCAGATTCTGGGATGTGATGGAGATGGATACAACACAAGGAGGTGACATAAGCTTCTAATTCATAACTTTTTAATTGCTGCCCACTTTGCTGGCTTTCCCTGGAACTGGGAAAGGACATTAATGAGTATTTTTCCACAAGCATTCAAGAGATGCACAATGAAAAGCAACTTAAAACATTTAAAACACTTGAAAATTACTTTAGGGATGTAAACAAGGCATTGATAATTGTGCTAAAATAAAACCATGCTTATGGACAATCCATCTGTAGTCCCAGCAACCCACTTGCTGCTGGCTGTCTCTATAGAACGCTGCAGTTCAAGTACCTAAAACTTCAATGCAAATCAAAGGTCAGAAAAATGCAGCAATGACAATAAGTGAAGGTGAAAGAACATCCATATGAAAGAGAAACAGGGATTGGCAAATACCTTTTAGTGCTCAGAGGGCCTCAAAATCAGAATGGGAGCATTTACAGCTCCCTTTTAAATCCACAGTGAATCAAAAAGCAGAACTCTGAGAAAGCCATAGCCTTCCCAGGGATAAAGACTGTCAGATGGCACCTACCCTAATCAGCCCTATGTGCCACTGCCTCTGTAACCCCCTGGGACATGCCTCCCAGCCCCTGTGTGGGGGTAGCAGCACATCTGCTCTCCTTGCTGCTGACAGCAACGTGTCAAAACCCAGGAGATGGTTCTCCAGCAGATCAGGATTTCTGGGGTCTTCCCTGACTCATGGCCAGGAGTGGAAGCACTGCTGACTGAGCACAGTGCCCTGCAAGAGCTACAGAAACACACCTGCACATTTAAGTCCCAGGGAAGCAGGGGAGATGAGATCTCCTTTGCAGAAGTTTTCCAGGGGAAGTTAATTTCTGATTTATGGGCAGATAAGGAATGTTCACAAATCCATCACAGCAAACTAAGGAAAAAGGAGCTTTAATATATGAGTATGGCAAAGTGGCACAACTAAGTCACAATAAAACCTCTTCCCCTGCCTTTCTTCTATTTAGGCAGTATATTTCTCAGAAATAAGAGTAGTATATAGGTTCACACATATTTCCTCCTTCAACATCCACCACTTCTGACATTAGTTTCCGCTCCAAGAGCTCCTCCAGCCTTTTGCTCTTGCTTGTAACAGTCAGAGAGCAGAAGCAGCAGCATCTGTCCCAAGTGCCCAGAGCCAGTCTTGATTCAAACCTATGAACTGCAGCAATCTGAGAGGAAATGGGTATGGCATGACATAACTTGTTCCTAGTCCAGCAAAGGATTGTGTATCTTCACACTTCCAAGCAAGAGTGAGCTTAAGAGCTTTTCTGGCCTGAAGCCTCAAAGAACAAAAGCCATTTAGAAATGTCATGGAATGGAGATCAAGGTCTGAACACTTACAGTGGGAAAAGAGTTAAATGTAAGGAATTGCTCAGGGTTTTTTTACAGGTTGGCTCTAATAATTTAACTTACTCTGAATAAAAGCTTTATTAATAATAAGGACTGCATACAAAGTTCTAGCTCCAATGTTCCTCTTTGTCCTCATCCAGTATGAATCACTTGGAAATGCTTGTCTGCGTATTCTCCTCGCCCTGCACATGCAGCCTCAGAGGAGCCAGATGTCTGGAGGAAAACCCAAAGTATTAATCAAGCCCATGCACCTGCCAGAAGAGTCTGTTCCTGCTGGGATTCAGTGCTGCTGGACTGACGTTTTCTTTCAAAAAATTTGGTGGGGAGAAATATGTTCATGCAGCTGCAGAAATGGCTCACGGGAGAGAATCCTAAAGCCCACAGTGCAATTACGGTGCATTGAGAGGTAAATTAAGAGGATAAAATATTGGACATTTAAGTAATTCTTAAAACATCTGTGCAGGCATTTATTCAGAGCATGTTCATTGATCTTAATGTGAGGGAAAGTTGCTGTCTCATGCAATACCCGCTATATTCAGATTGAAATCTGAGCACTGCCTCTGTTTCATCCCACAGGGTATTCCCCCTAAAGAGCCTCCGCTTTCTCCCCACCTCTGAGAAATCATTGTAGTGAGTGTAGGAATACAAACCTTTCTGAACTAACCTTTATCTCTATCTGAAGATTGTTATTTCTGTTTCCTAAAGCTCTGCTTTTCTGCCACACCTCAAGAAAAATACATTTCAGAAGGAAAGGCAATGCCACATAGTTAGAACATGCAGGAATCAACATTTCTCTCGCTGAGGCCAAGTTACTCTGACTGACCTGGGCAAGTCCCTTGACCTGACTTAACTGAGCTCTAAAACTGGGTTAAAAGCAAGATGTCCCTGTAAAATGTAATGCTGCATCTCATCTAAACATTCCTCGAGGGAATGGGCTATACAAAAATAGGCTCTGGTCTAATTGCAGATAGGGAGATTGGCTCAAATTGTGCAGGGCTGGTTCCCGCGGCATACAGGAATAGTAGCTGCTTTTTCAAAGGTCTGTCCCAGAGGCAGCGGTTCAGCTGGAGCCTGAGGTTTCCCACCCACGAAGGACAAGCTCCTTCAGCTTTGCTTCCCCATCTCTGACTTTGCACTAGTTCTGCAGCTCCAAGAAATACAGCACCCCAGAAAGGAGCATCCTCGCTGAGAGCATCTGCAGGGAGCTGCCAGCACAGAGGCTTGGCAGCCCTCAGCAGCTGCATTAACTGTTCCAGACTCACAGCAGGCAACTAAATAGCTCAAAATCCTTGTGTTGCCCTTAAAAACCTCAGTTTCCGCAGGCTTCAGCCTGTGGTTTGCACTTCCATAAAGGCAGTATCCCAGAGCTGTGTTCTCAGGTCCCCTCCCAGCTAAAAGAAAGGAAGAATGGCCAAGATATGGGCAATGTTGAAGGCATTTGGATGTCCCCAGACATTCCCCAGGGTTCATTCCCAGCTTCATCCCTCAATAAATAGAAGACAAGTATGTGGTTTCTCAGAACCGGAGGCTAATGGATAACACCAAAGTGAAAAATGCAAGTTGTTACCAAATAATAATTTCATTTGTTGTTAATTTCATTTGCTCACCAGTTTGTTTAATTAATGAAGTCTTGGGGAAAAGAAAGAGGCATTTGCAAACTGCCTGTATAATATGTCTAAGAGTTGGTAATTTCAACATCTGTTTAATTTTACCTCTGTTGTCCCACCAGTGATCGGGAAGGAGCTCACAGGCAGGATCCAGAAGAGTTTCTTTCCAGCCTTTTGACTTTAGTGCCCAGAAAATGATGACCCCCCAAGCTGAGTAAAAAAACATATCCAGAGGAATAATGGGAATGCTGCAATCAGCAGAACTATGCTGCCTCCCACTTACACCAGTGTAAAATAGGAAAAACTCCCTGAAATCCACTTTTAACTTTATTTAAGGCCACATTACCCAGCCAATTCCCAAACCCCACACCTGTCCCTCATTGCTGCTTGTGGCTATGAACCACCAGGACATGGGCAGGCAGGAATCAGGATCAGGTCAGCACCAATCAGGTGGTGAATAAACCTCTGCAGATCTCCTGACTTCTAAGGCAATGGATGAGACTCACACAATCGTCCTGTCTTGCTGCTGCCCTCTCTCCACCTAATATTGGACCCCTTTGGCCAAATCTGCCAAAGAATGGAGAGCCAGTAATGAGCTGCAAATAGGAGAAGAACCTCTTTTCCTCTGTTTTTGCCCCTTGAGGGAGGCTACCATGTGATCTTGGTGGGGTTGGCACACAGCAGCCAGCCTGGGAAAGCCACGAGCTCACAGAAACCAGCTCCCCCAAGTTCCCCCGCACAGCAAATGACAGGTTTGTTCCCTCTGCTTATTTCCCTGTGCCAGTAAACACAACAATAAATAGCAAGCTGCAAGAGGCAGATGATTGTGTGGTGAAAGGTGGAAAACATCTAAAAATGATTTAAAGCAGGGAGGAGAATAGGAAGAGAAGGCTGTGGATTCTATTCTCCAAGGAGGAGGAGGAGCTGTTTGGCTGGTGAAAGGCAGCAGTGGCAGGGAAGGTTTTCCTGCCTACCCTGCAGCTCCTTGCTCTGGGTTATACTCAGGACCTCTGTGCAGGTCCCTTTTTGCAAAGGTAGGTCCCCAGACCCAGCCCTGACATTGGACCCCACCAGCTCCAGCCCTGGGACAGAAGCAAGGGCAGCGCTGCAGGATCTGGACCCTTTAAAAACTCCTAAGGAACAGGGACACAGGGCATGGACACACTAAAGCTGAAAAGAGATTATCTAGCTGCCATTTCAACATGCTGGTAAATCAAAGTCGATGGAAGCCATATGCTCTGCTGGGAAGCATCCATCTCGTTGCCAGGGAAACATCCTTCCCATTTAAAATGGCAGGCAAAGGCTTGTAAAAACCTGCTTTTAACCCCATTTTCTCAGGCACAATCCAAGTCCCCCAGGAGCTCCCCCAGCCCTGCAGCATTAAGCTGTACTGCTGCCTGGGAGAGCTGCTGCAGCTTAACCTGGGAACAGGAGAAGGAGACCGTGCCTTTCCATGAGGTCCAGGGGGAATCAGATCCAGCTTGACAACAGTGAGACCCTGCCTACAACTCCCAGCTCACTCTCAAGCCAGCTTCCATGGTTTATTTGCCTGGGAAAAACAGGGGAGTGATCACCTGCCTGGGTCACATCGAGCAGTTCCACTCAGACATGCACAGATGTGCCCAGCTGTGGGGCAAGACACTGCTACAGCAAGGGAATAACTAACAGCAGGACCATGGCCTGAGTTCCTGCTGCTCAAACCCAGTGTCCTGCAAAGCAGCAGGTACCACCCGACTTCTTACATGCAGTGAGCATGAATCTGACCTTGGGAATTACGGCAATCCACAGCCAGGACTGCAGGCTTCCAGAAACCACGATAAACCAGCACTGAGCTCGGCAGCTGGCTGCAATCTGCAGCTGGCCCTGGGTCTCCTGCTCTGCATCTGCACCTTCTCCTTGCTCCCTCTAAGCCAAAGGTACAGTCCTTGCTTTTGAAGGGTGGTTTGCTGGGATCTCTGCCAGCCAAGGGAGGAGGATGTGGGAAGGGGCACTCCCAGAGCACAATCTGTAATCGGGCATCGTGGAAGTCACAGCAGCAAACACTCTTCAGCTTAATAATGCTAATGAATTTGCATGGGATTTTTTTTTAAACAGAAGATACAAACCAGTGATCACATGGCTACTGGACATGCTCTTGTGAAGTTGTTATGTCTCTGTTTACCTGCAGGCTCAGCCTCTCATGATTTTTTTATAGAATCACAGAATGGTTTGGGTCAGAAGGGATCTTAAAGATCATCTCATTCCAACCCTCTTGCTGTGGGTAGGAACGCCACTCACTAGACCAGGTTGCTCCAAGCTCCTTCCAACTTGGCCTGGAACACTTCCAGCTCCTCTTTTTTTTTTTTTTTAACTCTTCACATTTATTGTAAATCCCACAAGCAGATAAAGCCAAGTTCAGCATTTTCTATTCTGGTAAGTAACTATGCTTTAACAACCTTTATAAGGGAGATCAGAGACCATATTTAATAATGCAAAGCCTAGGAAGGCCTGATGGGACAAGGATACACACTGAAGTCTCCCTGTTTGCATGGGAAATGATGATTGTAGCTGGAGGAGGGAGAGGCAGGGGTTACAGCCTGGGGAGCAGGGATGCTGGATTTTATGGCGCAGGCATTCAGTGTCGCTGAATTCCTCTGTATCTCAGCTCCCAAACTGGAAAACAGGGTAATGATTTCCCCCTGCACACAGGGGCACAGCTGACACTAAGCCCAGGCATAGCTCAAGACATGCCCATGGCCCTCAGTAATCAATAAATCCTTCTGGAGTAGAATAAAGCCTGGCACAAAACCACTGCAAAGAACACCAGCAACCGGCACTCACATGGACCAGAGCCAACACAGCATCTTAAACAACAGCAGAAAGCCACCCAGTAGCAGCATCCTCCAGCACATGACACCAGGGCATGCCCAGCACCACAGCCAAGATGTTAGTCCTCCCCTATGCAACAGCTCAGGGCAGTTTCAACAGCCCTAAGTCCCTTTCCTGGATGGTAACTTGGCCCCTGCCCCAGCGGCAGCAGCCGGTGCGGAGCCATGAGCAGACGCCGCAGCACGAATTCCCCATCAGGGCATCCTGCTCCTGCCAGAGCTGGGAAGGAGTCACCTTCACTCGGTGGCATCGGAGCCAACTCTTCCCGGCGACTCATCAGCCGGCTCCGAGATATGCTCGGGCTGTCTGGGAATTATGTCACCGGGCACTGGAAATATCAAATGGCCCTTTTATGATCCTGCACGCTCCTTCCCACCTCCTCCTTGGCTCGGAGCCTCGCGAGTGGCCTGTGCTGTGCACTGAGGACACCGACAGTGACAAAAAGAAATGAATGGATAACAGCCAGGTAGTATTTGCAGTTACAGCATCATCAGCCTGCTGCTAAACCAAAGCAGGAGCAGCTCTACACGCTGGTTGTGTAACCCAGCCTCGCAGGACATTCCTCATAATTAGAGGGCCTCTCCCTGCAGTCCCATGGGGGCCATATTCTGAACTCATGAAAGGATGCTCAGAGTTGAGCTTCCTCTCTAGCACATTTTTTCAGTCTTCCCTAGAAACAGCAAAGAGCAAGAGGAAGCAGGAAGGAGGGGGAAAAAAGTTTAATTAATCTCCATTTAATTTCTGCTGCCTGTTAGCAGATGGAATATAAGTGAACACCTCCATCAGGCTGTGCTACCTCTCTGGGCTCTACCAGTCTCTGTGTTTCCAGATGAGGTGCACATCCCATTGGACTTCTGCAGCCAGCAGAGAATGCTGTCACAGGATCAGGCTTGGCTCTGGCCACTCCTCCCAGTACATCCCTTGGGCATGTGGCTGCAGGATAAAGGGGCCTCCCTAGTCACAGAGCGGGAAGCAATTCATTAGCTTCATTAATTCCACTGGGGTTTTTAATATCCTTCGGCTCCCGTGTAGGGAAGAGCAGAAGAGCACAGCTAGGGAGAACTGAACTCCTTTTGCAGGGTCAGCCTGTTTCTCTACAGTGGGCTGGGCTTTGGGCAGGTGCTCTCTGCCAAGCACACACCCACAGCAGACTGTTTGTTCTGCAGAACATTTGCAAAGAGGGGCAGCAAAAATGGCAAGTTCGATGGAGGTGTTCCCCAAGTTCTTGCATATGGATGGGTCAAGGCCAGGCAATGTCAAGCCCTGAACTCCTAACAGGTCTCCTAGACCTGGCTATTCCAAAGCACAAGGTGTAGACCTGAAGTTGGGATATGTCTCACCTACTTATAAGTGTCTACATCCCCATGTCCTAGTAAAAAAAGTGGGACACACACACCTTTAGAGTCCCATTCATTTGCTTTATTCAGACACTTTCATTACCTTTCCCTATACTTAAAACCTCGATTCATTCCCTTCATATTAAGGCTGATTAAACCATCACCAATTTAAGTCTAAGATCTACATGGTGTTATTTAATCTGACAGAGGGCAGGTTTAGACTAGATTTAAAATCTCCCCTTGAGGATGGGGAGGCCCTGGCACAGGTTGCCCAGAGAGGCTGTGGATGCCCCATCCCTGGAAGTTTTCAAGGCCAGGTTGGACAGGACTTTGAGCAACCTGGGCTAGTGGAAGGTGTCCATTCCCATGACAGAGAGGGTGGAATGAGATGATGTTTAAGGTCCCCTCCAACCTAATTCTATTATTCTATTTATCCCAGGCTTAGATGGGAGATCTACTGATTCCCATACTAAGCCTCAGCAGCTCACTTTGTGCCATTTAGCATGACTGGAGATGCTCCCAGCACCCACAAACATGGATCAGAGAGTGCAGGCTCAGGGCCTGGAGGGGCAGCTCAGAGAAGGTTTCAAATTATATCTGATTTCTCTTGCAGCAACAAAAGGTCAGTGCAGAAATTCTTCCTACCCCTCATTAGCTGGTATGGTAAGCGAGAAGCTGCTAATTAAGAATAGCATTAAAAACATCTAGATGTTAAAACAAAAAATTGTGGAGAAGAAGAAATATTCAGTGTAAAATTCTGATAAATTAGAGGCAAAAGAACTCAAGAAATTCTCCTCCTCTCCAGGCCTTTTTCCTTCCTTACACGAATAGCCATAACTAAGAAAAAGACAACCACAGTGATGTGCATCCACTACCCACAAGAACCAAACCACGAAGACACATCAACCAGGTTTCTTTAGTGCTGATACGGATTAAATGCTTCGTTCCCTCAGGCTGTGGAAACAGAGCCCTCATGAAGTGCCAGCAATTGAGTTCAAGGCATAATGACATGAGGACTTGTCCCTCTGGCTCAGGGTGATGCTTAATTGGGTGTGAAGTCAGCTTTTGGATGCACATTGCCATCAGCACACTGGCTTGTCTGCAGCTCCCTGGAGAGGTGTTACATGAGGAATTCTCCTTCACCCCCAAATTCATATGCAGTTTTCTGCAAGGCCACCACACAGCCATGTCTTAAAAGGCCCATCCCAGGCAAAATGACACAATGAAACTTCTTCAAAACACTGGCAGTGTTTCAAAGAGCCCTCCTACATTTGCCCATGGCACCTCCAGTCCCTGCTGTGATACCAACAGGGAATTACATCCACTCAGTATCTCACCTCTCCTAAGTAAGAAAAACTCCAATGATCAAAACCCCAACAGCATCAGCAAATCAACCTCCAGGGAGAAAAGGGGTACAAATCACACCTACCCCTCTGTCAAGAGCCATTGTAAAGCAAGAGCTGCTCCTGGACATGGACACACAGCAGCTGTACAACCCCAAGATGGACAAGTATCCCATGCAAACTCCTACCCATAGTCCAGACAGACATGCCCCTTCAGCCAGGAGAGATGGGATCAGCAGAACGAACCTTACAAAGGATGGATCCAGTTTGAGGGTTGGTTTTGCTGCTCATTCAAGCCCAGAGTCTTTATATAGAGTCAGGGCAGGATCCAAAAGCGGAAGAGAGACACCCACTCCAAGGGAGTGTAACACACACACTGAAATAAATAGCTCCCTGCCTAAGGAGATGACTCAGGAATCTCACCAGTCCTTAAAGCAGGAATCATTGCTAATAAACCCCAGAAAACTTGGAGGAAGGTCTAGCAGGAGGTTAGCTGGATGCCACATGGCACTTCCAGTCTTGTCAGACATAGAGGAAGAGGAAGGATGAGTAACCACAGAAATAAACCATTGTCCAACACTGATGCAATGGTCACACCAGCCTAAGTCCCTCATGCAGTCTACCTGCATCAAGAGCAATGAGTTGTCCTCATTATCGGGGAGAGGTTTTGATTTTCAGTGCTCCTCCTGGGAACACTCAGGCTTAACCACCATATGGCTTGAAGTAGCAGGAGGCAACACAGCCTCACTCCCTGTTTGTCCAGCTATAATATACAGATATATGTATTTACCTCTTTTGCTCCCCTCGTGAGTGAAAGATGGAGTGTTCTTACATCTCTTATTACATTCTTCAGATAGGTAACGAACCTCCCAGCAAGCATAAACTCAATTAATGGCCACTTTGAGACTCTGAGTTGTGCAAAAGCCCATAAACATGCCGGAGAAAGTCTCCTAGCACTGTAATTTTGCTGACATGTGTAACACTCGAACAGGGCAACAATCAGTGAGACCCATTCACAGCCCTCCACATGCTGCATCTGTAATGGACAGTGAGATCACAGCACAGTGCCCCACCATGGCTGATCCATGGCCCTGGAAAGATGTGCCACGTTCACCCTCCCAGCCCAGCATTAACCCTGCTGAGATCCTCAGATCAGAGGATTTCCCACTGAGATGGGCTGGCCCATGACTCTGACAGTCTGCTGTACTCAAAGCCAACCCCAACTTCCTTTGCAAAGCCAAGGAGCATGAATAGAAACCAACCTACCAACTCAAAAGCAAATAAGATGACAGGAAATACTGTTAAAAAGAGAAGTGGAGCAAAGATAACATTTACCAGCAGTGCCCCAACAACTCCTTTATGCCTTTCATGTGTCTTGACTGTTCAGTACACCAAATCTTACAGAAAAGACTGGCTCTTTTTGACTTGATGCACAAAACAGAAGCTTGTAGACGTCTACTTCCATTGGAGGTGCTTGCACATTGATGTAATATTATTAAAGTATTATTTTCCCCTTTCTATAAATTTTAACTATTCTTTGACCTTTTTCTTTTGCACCCTGTACTAATCTTTCCCACCACATCAAACCCAAGCTGCAAGAAACATACACAGCAGGTACCCAGACATGACCTATTGCACTCACACAAGAGACAGAAGAGGTGTACACGAGTCACCTTTGAGTCAGGATTTCTGCTAGCTAATTTTTTTTCCTGGGCATCATAATAACTTCATAGAGAGTGACAGCCCAGCTGTGGAAGCTGTGTTAGGATTGCCTGCCCTGCTGTGCTCATCCATTGCAGTGCGTGACAGCAGCTCTGCTGCCACCCCAACCGTATTTTGCTCTGACACTATCACCTCCCCAGGCTGGCAGAGCTCTAAATGAGAAAGCAGGACTTCCAGGCAGATCAAGAGTTTGTTTACAAATGAAGAATTTGTGAATCCTTGGGAAAGACCCTCCAGAAGGCAAAATCTCTGTCTCTTTCAATTCTGTCATGAAGAGACCAAGCACCAGACACAATGGACTGCCAGGATCCTCAGATGAAGAGAGGTTACCTCCTAACCCAGTTGTTCCCTCTGCCCTTGCCTGTCCCCTTGATTCTTTTCCCTGTTCTAACCTCCCACAGGAGGCATTAAAAAAGTAGGACTGACCAGTGGGCTCTCCCCTCACAGAGCCAAAACACAACTGGAGCTGCTTAGGAGCTACAATCAGTATTAGCAAGGCTGGATTGCTTTCCCCAGAGTCTTGGCTGCAGGTTGGCAAGAGTTGATCAGGATTTGTTACAAAGGTTCCTTTCTCAAAACCACTTCTCCAACGTGGTTGAGTAAACTTGGATCTCAGATTTTGGTCACCCCATTTTAATGGGGATCAGCCTTATCTCTTACCTTGACTGAACTTGGCAGGGTGTCCACAGTGTAGTTCTGGCTCTGAGGACCCCATTTCCTACTGAGGCTGGAAGTTTCCAGTTTGAAATCACGCCAGGCTCTGTCTTTTCTCCCCTTAGCTGGACACATCCCACCCAACTCTCACATAGGGTGTGCAAGGGAACTTATGCTCCCTCTGCCATCAGCAGAGAGTACTGGGCAACTCCAGAAAGCCAACCTGCTCACTTAAGCCTGTACCAAAGCTCCTATGAGATTTCCACAAGGAATCCAGCACATATCTGGCATCACCAAATTCAAGCTGAAAACCCACTCCTCCTGAAACGACTGGACATTCTAAGTCCTGAAACAAATCAAGTGACTGCTCAGTCACAGGGCTTACAAAGCCAAGGCTGCTGCTGCACCCAGTGATTCTGATGTAGCTTTGCATCACTTCCCCATAGCAGCAAGAGCAAGAGGTGAGACAATTTCAGAAGACTTCTTGCTTCCTACACCTTGGAAAAGGCTGCCCTTTGACATCCAGTCCACTCAAAAAAAAATCACCAGATGGATGTTTACCGACACCAAAGGTACGTTAAGAGGCTGGAGTGATGCCAAAGAGAGACCAGAGAGTTCTGGAGGAATGCTCTGCTTTCCCTCAGTTATTGGCAGTTAGACAGTCAAGAAGCCCCAAGGCTGTAATAAAGCAGCTCTCCCCATCCCAGCTGGTGCCTTGTGTGAGATATTCCCCATCAAACACAATAAGTAATTATTTCAGTGCTTTGGAATAATTGCATGTGACGCCCCCAAAACACCTCCACTGTAAGTGTCACAGGAGGCTGTATTTGCAGTTTCCCCAGGATATGGCCAGGAGAACTGTGTGGGGAGCTGAGGTCACAGCAGATAAGCTGAACAAGTAAAATCAAGTATCACATGATTTGTTGTTACTGGAGAAAATTTACGTTTTACTTTTAATCTGGGTAGATGGGCACATCCACCAAGGGACCATATTTATATTATATTTATATATTTAAATACCTACTCCTGCAGTCAAGGTGGGGCCATCTTTCGCCATAGGTGACTGTCAGAATAGCCCAAGTGTTTTTTTGTCTTGCAACCTGATAAGGAGCCATTTAAACATACAGTGGTGAAGGACCCAGTTGCACCAGCCAAACCACTGCTCACTGTCCTTCTGCACTACCTTTTGCTGTCATGTGCTCACTAGTCAGACCAGCTTTTATCACAGCTCTCATCTAAATACGTTCATGAAACTCAGTTTAGACCACCACCACAACTGGTTCTGCAATACAGTTCCTTTTGGACCATCAGAGGCTAAAAGTCCTTGGATTATTCTGAAGCAATGTGTATCTCAATGCTGGAGACTCCTCTGATGCACTGAGAACAGACCTCACACCAACAGGGACAGGCCCACTTGTTGTGGGTACGTAAGATGACACCAAACTAAGCCCATCCACCAGTGACATCCAGGGACCTCCCAGATTCTCCTTCCCACCTCCTGGCTGAGTACTTGGGATGAAGGAGCCAGTACAGATCTCCCACAGGTGCTGAGCTTGATGGATGTGCTGAGCTTTGACCTGCAGTGCTGATGCCCTCAGCCATGTGGTTGTGTCCACCCAAGGGACCAGGGAGACCTTCACAGTGTGAAGCCTCACGAGCTCCTCTCCAGCTGCTTAGTCAGAGCTTGGTGGGAGCAACCTGATTTCAGTCGCTTTAATGTGTCACGTTCCAGGCGTCACACTCACCCCACACTGACATTAAGGAAACGAAAAACAAGCTGATCCCCTGGGTGACCTCCTTCTTGTGCTGCAACGCACCTCACTCACTCAACCAGATGAGTCTTTCTGCGGCTTTATTTATTATTTATTATTACAAGAGGAAATAACCGAAAAAGCAAGCCCCAAATCCTATACTAAAGGGAAGATGGACATTGCTGAAAGATATGAAGTTAGCAAAAAGCAGGGGTTTTTGCACTGCAGCAGAAGGAAGGGACATTAGTAGGATGAGACACTGTGGTTCCTTTGGCAGGGCAGAGTGGGCAGGGCAGGGGGTTTGCCTGTCAGTTTGGCATCAGTGGTGCTGACAGCGATAAAAAGCACCTAAGTTTAGTGTTTGGCTTCTGGTATGTAAGTAGCAAATGCTTAGCCCTGTATAATCCTCTTTAAGGTAGCCCAAATGCTTAGCTGTTTTCTTAGTTCTTGAGGAACAGATTCCTCTTTAGACTGCAGTGACAGGGAGATGTGGCAGTCCTCTTTCCTGCTATGTGATGTCCCACGGAACAGATATAGGAGAGCTGATAAGGATGGAAAGTGGCTCCTGCAAACTTTGTCTTTGGGTAAGGGTTTGCCATGAACCACCGCTCCTCAGTGACTGGGGATGGATAACTGAGACTGTCAAACTACATTTACCCCAAATTCTGATGTGAGAGATTATCTGGGAATCGATCTACGTGAACCACCCATTTCCATCAGTCTCTGAGGAGTGGAAGGAGTCACAAAAGAGGCCAAACCTGCACTGAGAAGTCCTAGACCTCCAGGGAAGCAACTGCATCCACTCCCCACACTCCCACTGTGCCAGCTGTGACCATGCAGGATGCAGCAGGGAGGGGATTCCCTGGAGAGAGGGGTAGCTTGTGGCTGGGGTTAAAAGGGAAGAACAAACTGGATGGGGACGGTACAAGGAAATTTTAATAGAATTAGACAGGGAGGAAATGTTCTTCCTTATTATAATTTAAGTCCATGCACTTGCTTAATTAACTGAATGTATGGTGCACAGTATGCGGATAAAAAATGCACCCAAACTATTTTTAACACAGTTAAAAAGGCGCATTAGAGTTGTAAATTCTAAGTAGGAAATGCAAGAGTTATGTTGGTTCCTGGGCACACAGCTTTAAAAGTGACTGAATCCAGGCTGTTTTCCTCCCACTGCCCCAGATGCAATCCACTCCACTTCATCTCAGGGACCAAAGAGGAGCAGCTCACTCAGGGATCAGCAAATGTGCTTCCAGACACATCAGGCTATGAGGGTGTCCACTGCAAGTACCTTGATTAGCTTGACCACAGAACACAGTGATCCCTCCTGAAATAAAATGGCAAGTAGGGACTAAAAGTCACTTTAAAGTATCACAGCCCTTTCAGCTCAGCACCTCTGAGCACAGGGCAGGTTACAGTAACCAAGGGAAAAGGGCTAGAAGGAAAAATAGATACTTAGATTATTCACAGTAATAAAATGAAAGAATTTTGGAAGCTAAATGCTTCCTTGTGCAGAAAACTGCCTCAAGATCTAAGTGCTGCTGCATCCCTCAAAAATCCTGATCTACTATTTAGACACAGCTCAACTTCTCAAGTTTCAGCTCAACCTTGAACAGAATGAGGCCACGTGCTGCATTGTTAAGGATCTGCCAGGGGAAAAAAAAAGGAAAAAAAAAGGAAAAAAAAAAGGAAAAAAAAAAGGAGGAGGAGGAGGAATAGAAAAGAAAGATGATGAGAGAAATACTGGGAAATGATGAGAGAGAGGGGAGCCAGAGTCCACCTCCAGCCATACTCAAAAATGGGGCCCACCAGGCTCAACTGTCCATGGGGCAATAAAAAACATATTATATATGATCTGTTATCACACAACTCCCTTGAGCAGGTCACCCAGTTGTGTCAGTGTAGGAAGAGCTATTAAGTACAAAAGTGAATCATAACACAGAAATATAAAACTGTGCTTTTGCTCACAGAGGCAACAGCACTTTACAGAGGCAACGTTTGAAATGAGACCAAGTTAATGAGTTTGGGTTGGGGGCGAGGGGAAAATGGGGGAGTTTCCCTGGTTTGAATTTCCCTGGCTTCTTTTGCATGAAATGGTATGAAAAAGGGAATGAGTGACAGCAGGAAGAGGTGGGGAATGAAATCAGATGGATTGGATCTAGGATGCAGCACTGGAAATAAATGCAACCTGCACAGGCATCTCAAGGCAGAGCATCAATCGCCTGGTGCAGAACCAGTCTGGGAGATGGGTCTTCCAACAGGCATTTGTCAGAGGTCCTGACTCAGAGGCACCTCTCATATTTATTAAAACATCTCTATGCTGGGAGAGTCATTTCAGTTGGTGCCCTGGCATTGGGTGCAGGGAGTTGCCTGAGCAGCACAGAGGCTCTGGAGCAGCTCCACACCTAGAAATGCTGAGTCTATAAGCATCTCTACAAGCTAAAACCCAACCTTGCAGAGTCACAAACTCATTCACACTGGAAATAGCTCCTAAGCAAGAAAGTCCTTGTGAGCAGCAGGAGCAGAGAAATTGGGGTGCTGGCATATGGGGTCAGGGTAGGAGAGCTGACTGAGCTCAAGACAGCAGCAGGACACGCCACCCTCATCCACAGCCTTTTTCAAGGCTCCTATTCCCACACCATGGGAGCTAAAGGTGCTTTTGTAATCAAGACTTTGGCACCAAATGGGGTTTGGGACAGCAGGAGACAGAGTGACCCCAATAGAACTGCACCAGCCATTGGGACATTGTGATGGCTCCAGCTCTTCCTTATAAACTTTGTGACCTTGAGCCAGTCTCATCATCCTCCCATATCTTCAAATAAGCAGCCACTAAGCTTTTTATCTGTCCTGTCTGTCTGGATTACAGACTCACAGTAACAGAAATCCAAGAAAGCCCCCCCCTTGTCCCCTTCCAACACTCACAGACCTGACTCAGGCCATGCCAGGCTCACGAGAGCAGCAAGGGTTGATAACTGGTGCCTCAGCTTATCCTGGTGACTCTGTATGAAGTTTACCACATAATAATGTAATAGCAAACTGCCGAGGATAAACCTACTGTATGTATAGTTCAGACGACTGGAATCCATATAAGTTCCTAATACACTGTGAAAAAAAAATCACCAATGCTACACAGACATTGGTGCAATTACCACTTCAGCACTGAATTCAGCCTCCGTTTCCCAGCAGGTGCAGGGGTGGAGGGTAGAGGATGGTTATCTATGGCCCTACGTGGTCTCACAGCAGATTTAAGTGGAGTCACGAGCCCAGAAGAAACAGCTGCTTAGGCTAGAAGAACCAACAGGCACCCCAGGCTGGCACTGGGAACAGGTCTGTTTAGGGTGACCCTGCTCCTGCTCTGGGAGCATTCCTGGATGCCCAAGCAAATGCCACCACAGAGAATCAAACAGGTCAGAAGTTGGAGCAGCTGAGGAAGCCAAGGTTGTTTATAAAGCCCTTACAAGTGAGGGCTACCCCTGCTGCTTGTCATTTTCTGCCCCTTCCATCTCTGTCCCTGTCACCCCAGTGTCCCAAGCTGGGGTCTCACCCGTATTGAACAGCGTGCAGTGCACATTGCACAACATCCCTCCCCATCCTTGGCGCACGCACAGGGAAGCTCCAGCTCACAACAAAAAAGCTCGGCCCCTCCACACAATTCTGGAAGACTGTGCGACATAAACCACCTACAACTCCAGGGGATGGCCAGCATGAAGGATGCCCCCAGAACTGGACTTCACACTCCTCATTGTAGCTGCAACTGAGTCCCACAGATGCTCCCTCTCCTCCTGTCCAATTTCCTGGGGGACATGAGCTTCCCCAAGGACCCCAACTCACTGCAGTGCACAGCAAATCTCCCCTTCCCACCCAGCCAGGACCTCACCTCTCTGACTGGTCCCACCAACACCTTCCTGGAATGTACAAAATGGCTGAGGACCAGAAAGCACATCCCAACCCCTTATCTTACGACGGTGTTACACCAAAAGGATGGGGAGGGAAAAAACCTCAGAAAAGGCCCCAAAATTCCTCTTGCTGAAGCTGACAGAGGCCCTGGCCATGATGAAAAACAGAGGAAAAAACCCCAAAGAATCACCATTGGCACCAAGGGCAGAAGCACCTCAGCCTGAGCCCAGGCCTGCAGAAGAGCCTGGTGGGACTGTGGAAAGTCCCAGAGGGAAGGGAGTTGCAGTAACACAGCGATTTATCTTGACCCTTTGCAGTCCTGGGAACAACGGGAAGTCATCTGCTCTCCTATGCAGCAATGCCTCAGAGATGGGCATCCTTCTGCCAAATACGGGGCAGCGGGGCCATTTCTGCCTAAACCCGGTACCAGGGGGCAGATGTGCACCCAAGGATGCTCCTTTGTTTACCGCTCGGCGCTGTGCAGGCAGGGAGCCCCAGACACTGATTAGCATTTCTTTCTAGACACATCTCCAATTCAGCCGCTTCCCACGGGGGGACAAGAAATACCTCCACAACCCTGAGGAGAGCTCCAGAACCAACCGCGGCCCCAAATCCTCCGCAGATACCCAACAGGCAAAGATGGGGCCGGGAGAGGAAGGATGATGGGGGCTGGGGGAGGAGGAGAGACAGTGCCTGAGCAGAGCTTTTTGTTCCTCTGCTCTCAGCATTGCTATGGTGATTTCAAGCAAGACGGAGGAACAGTCGCTACCCGTCACTGGCTGCTCAGCCCCCTGCACCGACCGCATGAGCATCCCCTTCCCCCGCAAGCAGGAGCGGGCAGGGGAGAAAAGCGACCTGGTGCATCACACCTTTCCGAGATGCTACCCACCCAGCTCTGCAGGNGGGCGAGGGATGCAGGATGCGGGATACAGAGGGATGCGGGATACAGAGGGGGCCCAGCCCGGCGGTCCGATTGCTCTGGGGGGTGAGAGGCTCAGCCTCCGCCCCCCGCAGCATCCCCCGGGGCTCCCCAGCCAGCCCTGGCACCCGGCATCCCCTCCCCGCGCCCGCTCTGCAGCTGGAGCATCCTCCCTCCTCGGCGCTGGGGGGCTGGGAGGGGTGGAGGAGGGCACACTGAACCGGAGGGGTCTTTGCCATCAGGTTTGCCCCTCACCCTTTTACTCACACGTATGCGTGGTAAATGAAAGCCCATCCCCGCGGTCTCTCCAGCACATTGTAGAGGAAATTCTGCAGCTTGCGGTAAAAAGCATTCCGTTTTGGGGGCTTCCCGCTGCCCGAGACCCCGGAGCGGGGCTTGCTGAGGATGCTGCCCCGCTTGGAGCTCTCGGAGCCGGCGATGAGGAGCGCTCCGTCCCGGCTGGAGTCCGGGGCGCCCGGGTCCAGCCCCACGAAGCCCACCTTGAGCTTCTTCTCGGCGGCGGGCCCCGGGTAGACGCCTCCGTTGCGGGATTTCTGCACCATGGTGGCGGCGGGNGCCGCCCGCCCCCTTAACCCTTGGCATCCCCCACCGGCAGCAGCCTCTCTCACGGCCCCCACTCCCAAAAATCCGGGTTTGCCACCCACCTCCCCAACAAAAGGGAGGCTCCGGCCGCTCCCCACCAAGAAAATCAGGATCTGGCATTGTTACCCCGAATGGAAGCTCCAGTGTCCCCTCAAAGCAGGTTCTGGAGTCCCCCCTCTCAAATCAAGATCTGACATCTTCCCCCTGCTCCCAACCCAGTGTTCAGTGTCCACTTCCAAAACCAGGCTCTAGCATTCCACCAAACCCCACCAAGGAGCGAGCTACTTCTGCAAAAGCCCCATGGGAAGGGTTGGGCAGCACCCTTTGATGGGATGCCCATCCCCATGAATTTGACATGGCCCCACTGGCAGCAGGTGCAGGCATTGCTTTAGTTTCACAGGAAGGACTCAATCCATGCCCTACCACCGCATGCCCACTCAGCCACCCGACCTGCTCACCCTCCCCACAAATCCCTGTGTGCAAAGTCATTCCCTTTCTCCGCACTTCCCAAAGGTTCAACCTACTGCCTTAGGACTTGGAAGTCCAAATTCAGCTTCCCCTGTGCCCTGAAACCTCACCATGATGGGGTTACTGAGTTGGCCAATTTCCTTCTGACCTTCCCATCTTCACAGGACTCAGGAGAAGGCAGATATGCTGCAGAAGACTGAGACAGGGCAGAGGTACCTGCCCCACACAATTATCTTCAATCAAAAGGATTCACTGCAGTTCAGTGGGAAGACCTGCAATCAAATAAAATCAAGCCCAGGATCATCAACTCCTACACAGTGACTTTTCTATCCCTTACAGCCCAACAAGTCACAGATAATTTGTGAACTGCACAGTTCTGCATGTTCTTTGTAAGTAAACAAGACTTTGGGACAAGATATTTTGGTATGTAAATTGAATTTCAATCTCAGATGAGCTGCTCCTTTTGTCACAAATACCTCAACACAATGGTCGTAGGAAAGCAGCAAAATGGTTGCCCCCAGTTTCATGGCTGCAGGAACCACCCAGGGCTGTGTTTGGTTTCCTCTCTAGCAGAGTCAGCAGTTGGAAAACCAATCCTGTCACTGTATTGTTGCCAGCTTTTCCTGAAATTCATATTTAAATGAGAAAATCAACATAACCTTCCAGAGTGCACTTCTCGAGTCCTGGCTCTTTGATCCTCTCCTAATTCCTCAGGAGAATCCCAATGACAACAAATGGACAAGAGGAGAGTTGAGATGAAAGCTGCTGCTGCTCACTCTCCAAACCCTACCAGACACGTTAAGAGAAGAGCCAGCAAGGAGCAGCCCTACATTTTTTATGAACAGTATGTTTCCTGTGACCCATATTCTCTCCAACACATGGCTGAAGGAGAAGCCATCACTGCAAGACAGGAAGAAAACTAAAGCTGGGTTAAATACTGGGAAAACAGATCTGCAAGCATGTCAGTGAATAAATTACTCAATTCAATGAGGGGGCATTCTATTCATTATTCGTGAACACTTCTAAGATCATTAGTGTTCTTTAATAGGGTGGCCAATTACAAATGTGCCTGGCACTAATGTACAAAGTGCATTATTATAGATCCAGTGACGCAGTCCCAAAGCAGGAAATATCCCCCTCCACAAAAAGGCCAACAACAAAAAGAGGAAGCAATTTTCAATTAACAAATTCAAGATTACTAATAGTCTGTGAGCCCTAAAGAAGACTCTAAATTCAATGCACTCCTCTTTGCCTACTTAGTTGGTCATTTTCAGTGTCTCACTGCAGCAGAGCTTTGGGTATCCTATATCTCTAAGACCACCAAAAATCAGGAGTGAGAAACATAAGGGGTGGGATTTCCCCCTTCTCAAGGCATGGATGGGCTGAGGAAAGACACAGTGTGATTGTAGGGACCGTCCAGGATTGTTGTGTCACTTGGGAGGGAGGCAAAACCTCAAATACAAGCAAGGTCTTGTAGGCAAGTGGCATCAAGGACTGTCTCCTTATGTAACCAGAGCAGTCCTTGGGAGGTGGAAAACACCTGAAATTGTGGATGAAGACCTGCTCTAGCTTTGCCCCTTCTTTCTCTTCACCTTGGACTCTGAGGGCATCTCTAACTCTTCTATGGATAATATTCCATGTGTTAGCATTGCAAGCTGTAGTTGAGTGCTCAAAAGCATATGACTGAGACCCCAAGCACGTGGCTTTCCACTTTCCTCCCCCACATGCCACTCCACCAGCTCACAGGAACTCTCCCTTGCTCCAGTCTGCACTGTGCCTGAGGAGTTGTAGCCCTGAGAGGAGCAGCAGTCTCATGGAAACAACTGGAACACAAACACTAATCGAACTGAGATGTCCAGCATGGAGCCTGCAGCAGGTAATTTCAGAGATGAAGTCAGTCATGTTGCCACTTCTGCTGGGTGGCAGAAGACAGGACACAGCCATTAACACTGGGAATTAATGAGGTATATGAAAGCAGTACTGGGAAGGTGCTTTTATCTGATCCAAGGACATTATGTCTCCACAAACAAACAGAATTACTGAGTCAGTCCTTTGCTTTCAACACTAGTGATGGCTTTAAAACACAAACACCATGGCAGATAGCTTAGACCCTGAAGGTAGGATGAAATCCATCAATCCATGTTAAGATACAGCAAGTCCATGCTCTGTCCTCTGGCAATTTTTGAGACATAGTAAGAAGTGACTGGTGTGAAACATTTAGAATGACTCCAGGGATAAATTTCTGCTTGAAACACTGAACGAGAATTCCTTCTTCATCCCCACCCAGCCGATAGTTTGTGTGAACTGTGCTACCCATAGCCTGGGTTTTGTCACTCACAGCCTTCTTCCAGAGCTATTTTCAAACCCTAAAGCAGATGGCCTTACCTCCCCTTGTACAGGATGCTGCAACGTCCCAGCAACACTAACCTGCCAAGGGAAAAGACATGAACAGCTTGGTCTTTCTGCACCCAGTGTTTCCCCATCTCCTTCTGCTTCAGCTAACCCTCACCTTCCACCACCTCGTGCTCTTCTCTGAGCAGAAAACAGCTCCTGAGAGTCCATGTCTATTGATTATTTACGTGTCTTACTTGTTTGGCTAAGAGGGACTCTCCAACATATGCCAAACCACTTTTGGTTTTGAAACCAGCAGCTCTGGTTGGTTTGTACAAGGAACTCAACCTGGAAGGTGATGCTTCTTCAGAATAAGGTGGAGCTCACGGGGGGAAAAAACCTGTAAGAAACATAATTCATGTGCACAAATGGAGAAATCTGCAGAATTTCAAGACAGAAAGGTGGGCATGACAAGGGCATACACACTTCTGGCTAGAACAGAAGGTAATGCTCTGCAAAGGCTTCAGCATTTGGGATGGGGAGGTTTGGGCACTGCTGCAGAGGACTTGCAGGGTGGTGGGGAAGGATCTCTTTAGGTGGAGCGAACTGAAGGGAACCTGTTCCTGCTTACCACTGTTCTCAGCACTCAGTTACAACCATGGGACCACCACTGATTTGTTTTTTAATTTAGCTGCCTCAAATGAAGGTGCACCAGGTGGCTGTCCAGTTTCCATCAAATCTGACAGTCATCAGTTATAATGCTAATTAAGTTTCTATCAATTTTCATGAAATTAAAAGCCTAAATAGGCAGAGGCTCCCCAATGACTCCCTCCAAAGGAGATTCTAAAGCGAATCCTCATCTTTACCAGGCGCAGGAAAAGATGCCCATGAGGAGGCCACCCCTCCCTGCAACTAAAAATCTTCAATCACAATTTGCAAGCAACACGCTGATAAGAAGCCAGACTTCCTTCATCCTGCTGCTGACAGAGCTGCTTATTTTATATTACATATTTATTGGATGCAAAATTTCTGTACCACCATCCACCTCCCTGTTCTGTTCTTAGACAGCACCGACCTCCTTGGAGCCTGTTCCAGAAAAACTCAGGACAAATCCTGCTGTATGAGATCAGCTTGAGCTGCAGCTGGAAGTGTCTAACTGTATGAACAGAAATCTCCCTCAGTTACACTGAATTAACCTGGAAGCAAGACACACACACTCCATTCTTAATTAGGAAGGTTATATTCCTTCTTTCTAAGAGTGATTCAAATTGCTGAAGTCTAAATATTCATTGTGCTGTGAAGGCCTCACTGTAAGGAAAACCAGTTTCCAAAAAGAACAGCTACTTAACTGGGCATGTGGAAAGAGAAGTAAGTGGGAAAAAGCAGTTAGGGTGAATTTTCTTGAGTTAAACTGGATTATACTCAGAGCACCCACAAAGCTGAAAATAAGCCCTGTGGTCACACGGGGACTGGCACCTACCTGATTTTGCCTGTCACCTTTTTACCCCTCTGCTTCTGCCCCACCCAGCCTCCCACAGACCCTTCCCCTGGCAAATTCCCCACTGATCACGTCTCCTTCCCCATCTCTACTCTCCACACTTCCATCATTAGCCTCCAGCTCCGTCTCCTGCCCTCACCTCCTCCGAGACCACGTGTAATTCCCTTTCTTCATTTATACTGTTACCTTGAAGGTATTTTTAGCCCATGACCACGTTGCCCCTGAGCCTTCCTTTTCCCAGACTCTGTAAATTTAGCTCTCTTAGTCATTCCTCATGTCTTCCAGAGCTCACATTTTTCCTCCTGACCTCCTTGGTTTTCTGCCTCCTCCTGCAACCCACAAGGACCAAAGCCACACTGTCAAATTGCCACCACCTGTGTGCTCTTAGACCTCATTGCCTGAGGCAGGGCTGCTACAGGACCTCCTCCCATACCTTGAGGGCCACAAGCTCTTTAGGGCTGACCCTTCAGAGATCTAGACGACTTCCCATCAGCAGCCCCTTCCCAGCACCTCCAAACATTGTGCTTTTTACAAAATACAGCTTCTCACGAGGAAACTATCTTGATCTCACCTAGGAGCTCTTCCAGCCTTGCAAAGTGTCAGGAACTTGGAGTTCAGCTTAGAACTGGCTCTGCCCCCAGTGAAACACCTCCCAGGATCATAACTGCATCCTGGCTGGGACTCAGTGCCACAAAGCCCATTAGGTGCTTTGTTCCCATTCAAGCACCTGCCTCCCACCAACTTCAAAGCTGAATTGAAACCTGCATGAATATTTAGGGACTGGAGGTTGTCATCAGAAAGAAATAAGCCCATACTGAAATAGCTGATTCTGACACATCATCTCTGAGAGGAGGGGCACAGCAGATTGCTCTGTACTTTATCCTGCTGTGGAGCACAAACCAACTGAATTAAACAGGCTCCAAATAGTCCCAGATGTCCTGGATTGGGAGGCACCTTTCAGAGCCCCACCTTTGTAGGTGCTGGGGGCATAAAATGGGCTTTGGTGTGTAGAGCAGGAGATACTGGGGCAGGATGTGGGGGGATTCCTGCTCTGTTGGGGTTACAGCACTTGGGGAGCTGTACTGGATCACAATGGGTCTGTGGAGATGAGCCCATCATGCCCCAGGGATTTTGTATTCCTTAGGGAAGAGCAGGGAAAAGGGGTACAAGGTGCTGGCTGGGAGGTTCCATATCAGAAGGAGGGAGATGCATGGGGAAAAATTATTTTATTTTTTTGTTGTTGTTGCAAAAGATTTTTTTTTCTTTTTCTTTCTTGCCGAAATGTCAAAATCTCCAGATCTGGCAAGTTAGGCAACCAAACTCAATCAGTAAAATACTGAAAAGCTTTATGGCTAATTATTTTATGTCTTCAGTATTGAGAGAGATAAAAAACCCCTTCCACATGTAAAAAAGAATCTGCTTCACAATTTTTTTCATGTAATATTTTTTTCATTCCAAAATGCTAAAAAAGGAATATTAGATTTTGCATTTAGTTAAGAGGGTTGGTTTTGATCCATGTTTCAGGTTAAAAACTGGAAGTATTCTGTTGGGAAGCTGCCAGGCAGACATGTCTGTCTCCATGCTCCTGCCTCTGTCACAGCATTCCATGCGTCATGTGCAAAGAAAAACTCTTGAAGTCACTAAATTCGTAGTTCCTCTGCACCACGAGCTTTTGCTGCAGGCTTGCTTCAGTCTTTCAGCCTGGACACCTGGGAAATCAAAAGAACATGAAGGGCCAAGGGTTTATGATTTATTTATCTTTAACCTGAGGTCACAAGGAAAGCTGGTGTATGGGCATCTGCATCTCTCTTCCCTCCTTTAATAACTGCAGAGCTTATGGACAATTTTTATCATCTTTATTAAAGATAGGAAGATTGCTATGAGTGAAAATATGTGATCAGAGAGAGGACAGAAACCCCAAAAACCCCTCACTGCGGGAGATGGTGATGCACACACACAACTGTAATGGACATCAGAAAACCCACCTAAGACTTTTCTAAACATAAATTCGTTGGAAAATGCCCCCCACCTGGTTCTGCTACTCATGGAACTGCTTCTCTGTGGGCTCCCTTTGGACCGTGTGGGGAGCACTGAGAGACAGGGAACCTCTGTGAAATATCTCTGTGTCAGACAAGGCAGGATGGAGCTCAGGGGCAGGTCCCCTCCAGCAATGCGGATGCTGTGCCTGCTGGATGACTCTTCCTCACTTCCAGCCTGATTTTCATGCAGCTCCTGTTTTGCTCTTGCAACTTTGTCTTACACTGGTCCAAAGGATGTTCCTTTCCTCTGGGCATCTGGACACTCTGACTGTGCCCTCAAAACCTCTCATTCAGCATCTCTGTGTGCTCGCCTGCCTGTGCAGGCAGCAGGCAGAGCAGGGCAGGGCAGCTTTAAAAATGAGCTGTATCCTGACAGTGAGCTCCCAGCTGCCCAGGGCGCAGCTGCTCAGGCCACCCTGTGAGAAGGACTTCACCTCCATGTGGAGATGTGGTCAGTCTCAGCCACCCCTCCCTGTCCCCACTCTCTGCACATTTCCCGTGGTCCCTGTGGAGATCCCTAGCTGGTGAGAGCACCAAAGCATATTGACCTGCAGCAGCACACTTCCCTCCCAGCAATCGCTCTAATGAGAACCACTCGGAGCATCCAGGAGGCCAGTGCAGCTCCATTAATCACAGCCACCTCCCGCCTGGCACGAACCACCCTCGCTCGTCACTGCATCCTTCAGGTCAGTGCTGGGGGAGAATTCCACACTCTGTCCTTGGAGCTGACTCACATCGGAGAGGATCTTCCCATCATGCTGATTTTTGAGCTGTGGCAGGGGCTGGCACAGACAAAACCTGCTCCACACCAAACCCCAAGCTCAGAAACCGGCAGCCTTGATGAAGTCAGTGCTGTCGCATCCATCACCTCCACACAGAGCTGGTATTTGGGGATCCTCTTATTCTCTTGCCCCTTCTTGTATCCCTGTCCCAAAGGCTGGCTGCATCCAGACTCATCATTCTAAGTGCTCGGCAGGCAGGCGCTCGCTGGGGCTGGCTGGGATTGCAGAAAGCATTAGCAGATATAAGGCATGAGAACAGTGCCAGACACAGGGTGATTACAAATCATTTAAACTAGGCAAAACCAGGCCACCCTAAATTTGTAGGCAGCAAAGGAGTGTTTGTGAACAGAGCTGAAATGAGTTATTTGAAGGCGCTGCAGTACCTCTACATAAAAAGGAGCTGTGGCCAAATGATACCCAAGACAGGAAGGGGGGTCTGGCCCAGAGCTGGACCCTGGGCTGTGCTACAGCTCCGATGTCACCTTCAGATCAGCAATATCTCTGTGGGGGGGTGAAGGCACAGGCCAAGAGGAGGGTGGGACATGGTGCATCATCCTGGTCAGAGCTGCTCTATGTGCTCCCCTGGCTGCAGACGCACCTGAAAATGTGGATCTCAAATGGGGAGCTGCAGAGGGAGGTGGTTAAAGGAAATGAGCAAAAACCTCCCAGGTCTGGTCCTTGGTGTGTTAAAAAATGCTGGGGGAAGGCCTCGCTTGCCACCCTCCTCCCTGAATATTTACCTGTGGAGCAGGATTTGGCCAAGGCTGTTTGATGTGCTTTGTGAAGGAGGTACAAGGGAAGCAGGTTCAAGAGGAGACCCTCACAAAAGCATGGCATGTTCTCTGCCCCAATCAGCATTTCCCCCCAGCTTCTGGTGTGGCCTATCCTCTGTTTCCCAAGATCATCTAGTCCAAGGGCTTTATGTCCAGTCCCAAAGATGCAGAACCCAGAGAGATCAGAGCTCCAGCCTGCAGTTCTCCTCAGCCTTGCTGGGCCATGCTCTACTCAGGCTGGCATGGGATTCCCAGCCCGATCTGCTCAGACCTGGGTGCTCAACACTGCAGATCTGCTCAGGAAAGAGGCCAAGCCCAGCCACGTGGGCTGGGAAGCAGAGCAGTGGTGATTTACATCCATGCTGGATGGAAAGCTATCCAGCTTTGCAAGGTGAAATGTTCTGTGCAACTGCCCAAGGAGAAGAGAAGCATCTGCTGGGATACAGCACCCAAGGAAAGACATTAGTCAGTGATGAAATCACTTTCCAAGGTCATGTAGTCACTTGGTGCTGCATGTGCATCTCTACCATAGAAGGCAATGGTGAGACCCACTTTAGTGATGTTCTCTGGGAATGTTGCTGTTCAGGGGGCTGAAGGATGCCTTGGCCTCCCTAGCAATCAGTGACATTGGTTTCCAAGGCAGCAGGAATGGGATGGAAGATCAGGAGATCTCTGCTTGATCTTCTCCCATAGTGGGATGTGTTTCCAAATGCTATTGAAATGCTCCATATGTCAGCAAGAGTTTTGAGTCAACATGAGACAGGCAGGACCTCACTGCCCATGTGGGGTTAAAGTTCAGTGAAATCTGGTGACAGATGAAGGAGCAATGGGAAAAGAGCTGTCTTAACTGAAGAGACTCTCTGAGGGTCCAGGCTGCCATGAAAGGCTCTGCACTTGCATTTCTGGCTCTCTGCAGGGACATGCCCAAGCTGACAAGGGGCTGCGGCTGACGCTTTAACTCGCCTCTAAGTACAGAAGGGCAGCAGGCAGTTCAAATTCACCCAGCTCAGCATCTGCAGCCTGGATTCCACTTGCAGTCTTGCAAAAACCTTATAAATTTTTTAAAGGAGCCCCAAACGCCTGCTGAGTCAGCCAATCAGCTCCAGTGGATTAAGAAAACTTACTTTAAATTATTAACAGCACACAGCCAGACACGAGGGTAGAGGTGGGAAAGGAGAAGGGACTCATTCCTCCTTCTCTAGCGGATGCCACAAGAGCAGCCAGCAGGAGGCTGAGGATGCACAGAATTGTCTGTTCACACCTTGGAGGATGCTCCCATTCATGGAATCTTCCCTTCTCCATCAGGAAAACAGAACAAGGCATCAGTGCCAGGCTGTGACAGGGTGTGCTGCATCATGGAAATGATGTCACTTCTGGAAACTGGATCCTGGTTCCCATCCAGCACCCCCTCACCTCCCTCTCTTTCCCTCTTCTTTCAGGTCCACTTGCTTCTCGAAGAACCTCTTGAAGAGCCGAGCCCCAGGTGCATAGTTGAGTCAGGTCTGATGTTTTTTGACTTTCCTACAACCTTTAGTATTTCCCCCCACCNGTAATAAAATCACATTTGCAAGCACCGGTCCTCAAAGAAATGACAATAAGCATTTTTTTAACTCTCGAGGTTGTAACTTTTCACTTTGCCACAGCCGCACTCCCTGCCAGGATCAGGGAAGTGGGTCTGGATTTCTCCTCCTTGGCAGCTGTTCCAGAAGGACCTTGTCCTTGCTTCCACCAGATGGCGGTGCTGAGGCTGCTCCGAGGGAAAGCATCCACCGCGACGCCTGCAGGGAGGACTGGGATGGGAAGTGCCTCCAGAAAAATAAAAGTTGATATGAAAAAAATGCCTCCGAGTTATCTGTTGTGGGGTCCCAGCACACCTGCCATGGCAGGGAGGAATTGGAGGAGTCGCCAAGAGTTTTATAATCCATCTCACCAGTACAGCCCAATATATGACTTGCCATGGGTCATGCACACTCACTTGCTCTGACAGGGTGCTGATGGTTCCAAATCAACAGCCCCAGGGCGCCTGCAAGCCCTGTGGGGTCAGGCAATGAATTGCACATGTTGGGTCATCGATCCGATCCCAAAACACAAGGGATTCAGCCCAAGGTTTGGCTGGAGGCAGGTCATGGCTTAATTTTCTTTTTTGAGTGTCATGCTGTGAAGTGGGTTTAAATTACAATATTCTGTTAATTCTTTCTCTCTACAGATCCTGACCCGAACCTCCCCAAATGGGGGATGTTGCTGCTGACATCTCACTTCAGGCCCTGTCTCTTCTTTCTGCTCCTGCAGAACACCTGGGTGTGCCAACCCACATTGAAATCAGGAAGAAAACTTGGCCCTGCTGTGAGCCATGAGCAAATCTGAGTTAAATCCTGAGGGTTTTATATTTTTCCTGTTCTGCAGTTCCATCATTAATTACCATATCATTTGGGCATCGCTCCCAGAGCATCTTTCACAGCTCCCCTGGCATATTTCTATGGAAACATAGCTGTGGTTTTGTTAGACCTGTTTTGCTTTTAAAATAGCAATAGAGGTGCAGACTTCGTGCCTGCTCTTCTCTGACCCCAAGGTTGCCCCCACTCCTGCTGTGCCAGTGACTGGTTTTCATTGGGAACCAGAGAGCTGGAGGTTCCTGAATGGTGTGGGAGTGATGTTCCCACAGGAGTTCCTGTACCTGCTGCTTTTAAGGATGGAGGAAAAACATGCACATGATGATGTTCTCCTCTTTGGAAATACCCAGGAAGGGGCACAAGTCTGCCATGCTGGCTCAGGGACAACTTGCCTCAGGAGCTGGGAAATGCAGGAGCTGGAAGATGAAATTAAACTATCAGTGGGAAAACAGCCTTCTCCCGTGGTTGTGCTGTGCCCGCAGGGATCCCCAGATACCCTTCCAATACGTGGCACACCAAGGACATGGGCACTTCATAGAGCTCAAATACTGCAAAGACCTTGGGCATCAAATTTATTTCTGCAGATGAAGTTAGTGGATGTGGAGGGATTGTGGAGAGGGGGGAGGAGCCTCAGTGGCCTGTGCAGTTTTGGGGGTCATGGCTCAGGAAGCTGGTACAAGTCCACGTGCTCTCAGATTGGGACATGGGATGGGGAGGCTGCTGGGGGAGCAGAGAGTGACTTCATGCAGTGCTCTCTGTGATTCAGCTTGATGTCAGCTCCTTGAGGCTCTGCCTGGGAACACTCAGCACTGCAGAGCATCAGATGTTAATTAGGATCATTAAGGGCTCCTGCGACACAAACAGTAATGATACTTGTGCCTCTAGAGCTCTCCTGGGAAGGAGTTTGCATGATGCTGCCCTTCACAGAGCCCATATACAGCTGCCTGCTCCCAGCGCTGTGGCTTCTCCTTACAGTCATGTCATGGGCACAGACAATCTCAGGAAGCCCCAACACACTGCTAATGCTGCCTTCAGGGAGGAAATGCCGCTTGGAAATGTCCCCGGAATGCTGTGGTGGAAGCAGCATCTCTCATATCACCTCCCTCCATCTCCCTGCCTCATCATACCACCTCCCACTCCCCCTCATGCTCAGTGCTCCCATTCTGTCCCACTCAAAGCTCCTGGCTGTTGCTTTTTGGTCAATCCTAAGAACTCAGCAATCACAATCCTTTGAATTGGGACAGCTGCACTGGGTGGACTTGGGAAAGGTGCACGACGCGCCCCAAGCTGCAAGTTTGTAATGGGAGTCAAGACACTGTCCTGGGTAAAGAATTTTTGGGGCTTCTTGGGAGAAATGTTCCTTGTGTGTTGTTTGGAAAGGGCTGAGGAATCTGCCATGTGTGAGGCAGAGCAGCATGTGAAGAGACAGGGCAGCCTCAGTCACTGCTCCCAAAATAACAGGGTATTACAAAGAATCAAAGTGATACTGCTCACCCTTCCAGGAGGGATGGGGTATGCCATTATCCTTTCTTTCAACAGCATAACTTTAGGAACTTAACCTATGCTTATTTTGCATGAAAAAATGTTAATAAAGGCCCTGATGGATGATACCAGAGGGCTAAGCATGGTAAGGAGAGCATCAAATCTGCTCTAAGAGCTGCTGATGCTTTAGGCTGAGAGCATCAGCCCATATACCAGCATCACTTAAAGGGTATAAGCTGGGGAAGGGCTGGGTGCTGAGTGACATCCTAGAATGGGTGCCCAACTTTTCTCCTTCCTCCAAATTTCCATCCCAGCCTCTCCCATGCCCACCCCCACCACGGGCTGTAAGTAGGACCACACAAACCCCACCCCACCCCAGCCCCTCCCAATGACGGACGCACACACAGAGCTCCACACCTTTTGGGTTGGTTGGTTGGTTTTGTTTTTTGGGGGGTTTTTTTGTTTGGTTTTTTTTTCCACTGTGGATGTTGTACCAGTTTTATTGGTAAAATTAACATGAAGCCTCACAAACGCTGGAACATGCTTTTCCTTTTAAAGAATTTCCACTGGACCTTAATGGTGAGCATCCAGTCGTTGACATATAAACTCTTACAAGCTGATGTGCACACGTGCGCCCGGGGGAGACGGTGGCAGCGTCCTGGTGTCAGGGATGGTTTCTGCGCGATGCACTGCGAGCCCACAATTCATTTGCCAGCCTTCTGGGCCTTCTGGGCAGACTTGGTGACTTTCCCAGCCCCACCACTCTTCTTCTCCACGTTCTTGATGACGCCCACGGCCACGGTCTGCCGCATGTCACGGACAGCAAAGCGGCCTGTGGGATGGAGAGTGGGAAGATGTGAGGGGAACACTAAGGCTGAGCTCTTCTTGGAGGGTGATGGTGGATCTACACCCATCTCCTTGGTGTAGGTTCCTGTGGGAACCAGCCCTGAGCTATCAACCCTCACTCTGATCACCAAGCTAGTCCTGACCCTCCTCTCTGTTTAAATTACTGTTTATTAAATTTAAATCACATCTGTTCTCTCTCTCCAAGTTCCCAGCATTTCTAGAGCTTCCAGATGTGCAGTATCAGTCTGGTTTACCAGAAGGTGTCTGTGCATGATAAGGGGTTACAACAAGATGGCCTGTAAGGTCCCTTCCAACCCATTCTAGGATCCAAGCAGGGCACTTCCCTGCTTTAAAAGGTGGCCTCTGCCTTCCCTCTTTCTTCTCCTTACCAGTTCTTTTAGGCCGAGATGAGGAAACTGAAAAATGTCACCGTGTTCAGAAACTATCAGAGTTCAGTAACTGTAAAGGAAAGGTCTTTTTGCTCCCAGGGGGAAAACCCAGCCCTGCCTTTGGAAACCCAGCTCAGCTGAGTCTGCCCCCAGCACATGGGAGTGCAACAAAACATCCTCAGCTCCCTCCCCAGTCTAACCAGTAGGGGATACTGGGAGAGGCCTGGCATGCCTGATGTGAGCTCTACACCCACGGAGCCTTCATGCTCCTCCACAAGAGACCACCAAAGAGCGTTCCCTTACCAAGGGGTGGGTACTGGGAGAAGCTCTCCACACACATTGGCTTGCCGGGGATCATCTCCACGATGGCTGCATCACCCGATTTCAGGGACTTGGGATTGTCCTCCAGCTTCTTGCCGGAGCGTCGGTCGATCTTCTCCTTCAGCTCAGCGAACTTGCAGGCGATATGTGCGGTGTGGCAGTCAATGACAGGTGAGTAGCCAGCACTGATCTGGCCAGGGTGGTTCAGGATGATCACCTGGGGGGCAGAGCAGTGTCAGGACAAAGCTGGGCACTGGGATAAGGTGACAAACCATGCACGGTGGCATCACCAGCTCTGCTCACCTGAGATGTGAACTGCGCTGCCTCCTGCGGTGGGTCCGACTTGCTGTCCCCGCAGACATTCCCACGGCGGATATCCTTGACAGAGACGTTCTTCACGTTGAAACCAACGTTGTCCCCGGGCAGAGCCTCGCTCAGGGCCTCGTGGTGCATCTCCACGGATTTCACCTCAGTGGTGATGTTCACAGGTGCAAAGGTGACCACCATGCCAGGCCGCAGGATTCCAGTCTCCACTCGTCCCACAGGGACTGTGCCGATTCCTGTGAAGACAAGGACAGAGCACAGCAAAATGTAATCTGCTTGGTATATCCCTGGACCATAGCCTGGATTCAGCAAAATGAAGGTATCTCCAGTGGTTTTCACCAAAGAACATGTTTGCTTCTTGCCCAAAAGCCCCCAGTTTTCAGCAGATCAACGCTGGGATTTTCAGAATTACTGAGCCTAACCTTCCTACCCAGGGTTTTTTAAAAAACAAGTAACACCATAGTCAGGAGCCTCTGAGCAATTCACATGCCCTGAAAGCTCTTCCTTTGGAGCAGCTGTGGCATCTCCTGCATGGAGGACTGGTACATCAAAGCATATGTACAACAACACTGTCCACATCCCTGATGGCCACAACACCAGCTATGACAGGGAATGAAAGTGGCTCATTAAGTGAAGGGGATCTTTTATATCCTGTATCATCAGGAGGTTTGGTTGGAGTCAGGTGAAGTATCATTAAGAGAAATAACCTTCAAAAGAGGTTGGGGAGGTTGACTGGCACCATTTGCTCCTCCACATCCACCCTGCTGCCTCCACTTTCCCTCTTTTCATGGTGTCTCTGCTCCTCAAGCACCTGCCACATGATAAAACCTGATCTCTTTGCCCCAGCTGAGCTAGGGGAGGACACAGTCCAGCTCACCACCTTTCCTTTCCATTGAAAACAAAAGACTGCATTAAAAACCTTGCTAAATCCCATGTTCAATCCCTGCCTGGCTTCTGCTGTGCACACGCCCTTGGAAAAGTGTGGAAAAGGGCTGGAAAAGGCTGTGTCTGCTGAATCCAGCAGCTGGGGAGTCAGCAGGACTGCCCACTATTGCCAGCAGGTCAGAAAGCTCATGGGGTATTTATAGCTCAGAAAAGTGTCCCCATCACCTCTCCAGAGGGAAGGGGAGATGCGATCCCTACATGGCTTCGCCGCAGTCCAGCTTGGCAGGCTAAGGTGCTGATGATGGACACCAGCATTTGGGAAGCACTCTCAGGTCAAGGCACCACTTCAGTGGCCCTCCCTGCTGGTCTTGTCCCTCATCTGAGTCACAGAATGTTTTTTGCTGCCTCCAACTTGCCTGGCCAGCCATGACCTCTGGGACACACAAATTTGCAGCCATTTTGGCATTGTGTGTTCCCTGTGGAGAGCTCACAATCCTGCTGCTCCTCTCTGATCCCTGGGAATCTTTGGACATGTTCACCTCCACCCCGGACAGCCCAGGCTCAAATGAGGTCTTTGCCCTGGTGCTACCACCCTTTCCCCAACATTATCTCAAGTTTGAAGAGTCCAGCCCCTCAAGTTTCTCAATGCCTGGAAATGTGATTCCCAAATTTCCAAGGAATGAAGACTCTGGTTAAAGCAGAGGGACGAAGGGCAAGGTTTTTTCTCACCTCCAATCTTGTAGACATCCTGGAGGGGCAGGCGCAGGGGTTTATCTGTGGGGCGGGTTGGGGGCAGGATGGTGTCCAGGGCCTCCAAGAGGGACACCCCACTGGCGTTGCCTTCTTTGCGCTCCACCTTCCAGCCTTTGAACCAAGGCATCTGGAAAGAGAGCAGCAACAAGAGAGCTACAGAATCACAGAATTACAGAATGGTTTGAGTTGGAAGGGACCTTAAAGAGCATCTTGTTCCACCCTTCTGCCATAGGCAGGGCCACCTCCCACTAGACCAGGCTGCTCCAAGCCTCGTCCAACCTGGCCTTGAACACTTCCAACAAGCACTGAGTGTGCCTGTCCTCAGCATCCAGGGTGAACCCAGAGAGATGACCCTCCAGGACAATATCCATATAGTCAGTCCAACCCTGTTCTGGCTTTACCTGGGAGCTGGAGAGCTCCTTCCACTCCATCCCTGTAGGCTTATCTGTCCCTCTTTGCTCAATCTCCCTCTCTCTGTTCTAGAAATGAGCAAGACATCTATTAACAGGGTAAAAAGGAGGGAAGTGGTTAAAACCAGCAAACTCACAGCCCCCACTTCCAACACCAACCCATGGGCACTGTACCAGCTACCCGGGTCCTGCCCTCCAGCAACATTGCCATCAGCACAGGGAACACAGGGTCTGCAGCCAAGTCCCAGACACAAAGCACCCAACCTTCAGTTCTCAGATCCATGTTTCTTCAAGGCAAGCTCCAGAGAGATGCTTCTCCCCACTTGTTCCTGCTATTGCCTCTCCAGGGTCTGGATTTTAAACCCTGGCTTGGGAGGATGCTGAAAACTTGGCTTTGCACTGGGCCTGCTAAGGAACACACACACTTGTCACAGATGCTCCTTGGGCCCTTGAAGCTAAAACTGGCCAGGAAAGAGGCAGAGAGGGATAGAAATGTGCTTGGCAGGAGCTGTGGTTTAATGCAGGAAACTGCAGTGTTTTCTTGGTGTGACTTTGCACATTTCAAAGCTGTAGCAACATCTGGAGCTTGCCAGAAGCTTGCCAGTCCTGCTTCTGATGCAACCCTAATGCAACAAGCAGAGATCAGAGTTTGCAAGGCTATCCCCTTGCCTTTGCACAGAGAGAGTTAGACAGTATTTTCCCATTCCAAGGTCAAATGCTTCCCTTGTGCCCCACATCCACCACACACATTGTGGATGTGGCTTTTCCCTTAGGCACCAGCACCAGTAGCACTATGCAACAGGAATGGGGCTGGGGTGAACCAGGACCCCCAAAGTACCCCTAGTTTCACATCATCCCTGGGGTACACAGCTGTGCCAAGGCTGGTTTCCTATCCTGCAATCTGCACTACTTTTGGGAAGAGGTAAGGGAAAGAGCTGGATAGAGCCAGAGAATTCAGCCTGCATCCAAGGTGTTCAGATCAGCCCCCTTCAGAGGGTCATGCCTGACATCACTTGTCTTCCTTGGTGAAAGTGGCAGAAGGAGCCTGGGGACGCTTTTGCAGTGGGTCCTTCCCAGGGCACTGCAGCTCTTGCCATGCATCCACTCCCAGCGCCGGGAAACAACAGCTTGGCAAAATGGTAACTCCAGCCAGCCAGTGAGGGAGCCTCATGTGATGCACAGCATGACTCAGACCTTCCCCCAGCCTGCTGTTGCATGGCCCAAATGCAGGGCAGGGACCTGTGCCAGCAGCTGCCCTGGCAGCTGCCTGCCCACAGGCTCTGCTCTCGAGGGTGACAGTCACCATATGCCTGCAGCTCCTGTCCCTCTGCCCCAAACGGCTTGGGAACATGGGAAAATGGCAACCCCTGCCCGTGACACTTAGCTGTCACAGCCATCCCTCTATCCAGGGAACTTCTGACATCCCGAGAATCAGATAAAGGCACACTTAGACACCTTCTGAGAGCAAATCTCTTCTGTGAAACTGCAGCATGGCCCCAGGGTGAGAAGTAACTGCAAACCCTGGTTTGTGCCTTGTCCTATGGCAAACCAAATAAAACCTCTCTTGTGTATTCCCCAAATCTGCTACCCAAAGAGCAATTCCTACTCCACCATTCCTATGGCAAAAGCAGGCTCTGAGCAAATCCTGCAAAGCAGGCAGGCTCCAGCCCCAGGCCCCCAGAATAACAGCTGAACTCCAGCTCTTTTGCACCCTAAGTCTATTTTACGAAGCAGTCACCTTACTCTGATTTTCCCCAGCCCATGAGCATCCCAACACCCCAGCCCACACACCGCAGTGTTGGGGATGCAGAACCAGACCATCTCACTGCCTTGCACCACAGATGGGTGCATTTGGGTTGCAGCATCCCATGTAGGAGTCTCCCAAACCACATGGAATAGCCCCATTCTGCCAGCTGTAGCAAGAGAAAGTTGCTTCACAGCAAAAAACATTTGCCAAAAAGCTCTCAAATGTCAAGGTTTGATGGAAGCACAGCCCAGCTGTCATTTTTTGCAGTTGGCCTTGGGATTCTGTGCAACAGGGATGTGGGTTGGAGTCTCCCACACAGAACTGGCTCCAGCCTGACGTACCACCACACCTCCCCTTGCTCAGAGGTGACAGGAGATGCAGGGATGTCATGGCTCCAATCCCCATTTCCTGATAAGTCCCCTGACAGACAAGTCACTTGACTGCCTTGTGCTTCAGTGAAACATGTCCAGAAACTGCCAGTGAAAATCATCAGAGCTTTTTTCGGCAAGGAAGGAGAGGAGAGATACCTACACCAGCTTCCTGCTCAAGCTTGCCTAGAGGTGGTGCAATATGGGAAAGATGAGTCTGTCCCTGCACCCTCTCCAACAAAGCTCATGATATTTCAGACCAGGCCAGGCTTTCTTTCCAATTCCCTAGCTCAGGCAGCTCTTGGGAACCCATCCAGGAGCCAGCTTCCTCCTTATGACAAAGGGGAGAGTTATTTTGGCCCCTGCTTTCTCTTGGGCAGCACATTGAGAATCTGCCCTGAGACCCCTCTAGAGGAAGAGGGCCACTGAGCCCCTCCTGCTCTGTGCCTCCTCTCTGAAGCCTATTAATAGAAGAATTGTTTGGGATCATCTTCCCAGCCCAGCAGCTGCTGACATTTGGGACCTGTCTGATTTGAGGCACCCAAGGACCACAGGGCTGGGTTTGGCATGGCCGTGGCTGACCTTTATCCCAGCTTTGCTTTGCAGAGAACAGGAATTTCCCAAGCACCCCACTAATTCCTTCCTTCCAAGCCAGACCAAGTGAGCAGCCTTTCCTCTGCAAAGCAGGAGCTGTACTTCATGATGGTGTGAGCTTGCACTGCAACACTCCTCAGGCTTGTGATCCCTGACTCCCTCAGTTGCTGCTTCACTCATGCATTGCCTCCCTCATCACAGAGCCCTGCCCTGTAATCCACGGGTGATGTCCCAAAGCCCCCTTAGGCATCAAATTTCCCATTGATTTCACAAGAGATTACTTGGGTTTCTTATCTCAGCAATTTGTTCAAGGTCACCCACAAGTCATCAGGAGAGCAGGGACCTTCCTCTGGCCAGAACTTTACAGCTCTGGCCAGGAATTTCCAGTCCATCTTTTCTTTAGCAGACTAAAGCTGAGGTAGCTTTTTCTCCACAAAAACAGTGTCAAAGTGACAACTGTTACTGGCAACCTGTCTGCCAAGAAGCCTCCATCCCTCTTACACTCTTCTTTCTGTCACATGAAATGATGGCACAGGCCCACCCAGAACACCCTGCCTTTGTCTCCCCATTACAGAGCGGGAGGCACTGTAAAAATCAGCTGGACAAGGAACAGCCCCAGGCAGATGCTCTAGGAATTGTTTTTGGCATGGGAAACCTCGTACCTCCTCAAGAAAATGTCACCTTAGGAAGTGAGATCCCAGCACTGGAACAGGAGATGAGGCCTCCACAGTGGCACCCAGGATCAATGGGAAAGGGGACCTGATACCCAGCACGAGGGAGCCTCGCTGCACGGTGGGAACCATTTCAAGCCTGAGACCAGATCATGTTATTTCCCTCAGAAAACAATGCCCTTAAAGCACACACAGTGCTCCTGCTGAGAGTGACAATTGCTGCAGAGGGCTCTAACATCACCATGAGACTGACAATGTGAAAACTTCAAATGCCAGCCCAGAAGTAAAACAAGACAGATCATCCTCTGAAGATGCTCATGCTTAGCTGCTGGGCTGTCTGGCCAGGGTACAGCACCCAGCATGCCCATAAACAGTGTGCCCATTCATAATGCCTGAGGCCAATCAGAGCTACATGACACACCATCCATGCTGGCAACACGGGCCATTATGCACAGCGGGTGCATGAAATGTTTTCAGAGCAGGAAGGTCATCTGCAGCCTGGGTCAGGTTCATCAGGATGGGGATAGAAGTCTAAAACAATGCACACTTACATTGGGAGAGGGCTCCAGCATGTTGTCTCCATGCCAGCCCGAGATGGGCACGAAGGGAACTGTGGCTGGATTGTAGCCGATCTTCTTGATGTAGGCGCTGACCTCCTTGACGATTTCATCGTAGCGTTTCTCGCTGTATGGGGGCTCTGTGGAATCCATCTTGTTGATGCCCACAATGAGCTGCTTCACCCCCAGGGTGTAAGCCAGCAGGGCGTGCTCACGGGTCTGCCCATTCTTGGAGATGCCAGCTTCAAATTCACCCACGCCAGCAGCAACGATCAGGACGGCACAGTCAGCCTGGGAGGAGAGAGCTAATGAAGTGCTGCTACCCCCAGAGAGCATGGCCCTGGTGACACCCCTGAGGGCTTTCAGTGAGTCCCAGATGAGCATTACTCACAGCTTGGACATGCCCTCAGCCAGCTGCTGCCCATAACCCTACTGATCCACCTCAGAACCAACCTAACTTTGTTATTTCACACTTGCCAGCTCCATGTGGTTCTGCAGTGTGGGTTGGAAATCAGGGTGGATCCCTCCAGGTTGCATGACTCTGACCAGGACCTCATTTTTATCATCTACAGACAAAGTCTTATTTAAAACATTACTAAAGCCTTGCAAATAACCTCCCTGGGTGACAGGTGAGACTCCAGCCATGGAAACCATGTTCCCCAAATTCCTTCAGTATGCAGACCTCACAGCAGAAGCTGCTTGGGTTTGACAGAAAGCTTGTCAGTAAGTCTCAGCCTCCCATCTCCAGGAACCCCTTGCCCCTGGCCCCCATTTCCCACCTGGGAGGTCCCAGTGATCATGTTCTTAATGAAGTCCCTGTGCCCAGGTGCGTCAATGATGGTGATGTAGTACTTGGTGGTCTCGAACTTCCACAGCGAGATGTCAATGGTGATGCCACGCTCACGCTCAGCCTTCAGCTTGTCCAGCACCCAGGCGTATTTGAAGGACCCCTTCCCCATCTGGCCAACACAGAAACAAGAACCAGTGAGAAACCCCAGCCCCCAGCACTGCTGATGGCCACCCACCCTCCAGGTCACATCCTGAGCTCACACAGGCAGAGGGTCACGTTGTAAACACTGAAGGCGAAATTCCCTAAATTCAGTGGCAGCCATAATCCAGTCACTAATAAATACAGGAGAAATAAGATACTGCTTTCAACATGTTCCTCAACAGGGTGTAGAAAAAGCTGGAAAAAGAGCCACGAAGTGAATTTGTGAGTGGGGCTGGATGGGCAGGACCTGGAGCCAGAGTCCCATAAGGTTTTCTCCACACAACACCATGGTCCTGCATGGCTCCTGGGAAATCATGCTGCTATAGAACAGCACAACAATGTGGAAAGCTGCTTTTTGTCACACTACATGTCTCTGAGAGGATATTTATATACCTATCCCATTTCCTAATCTTAATGCAGTTATTGAAAAAGGTCTGTTTATGAGATTTTTTTTTCATTTCCCATGGTTTCAGAGATGCACACTTAGGGACGTGGTCTCATGGTGAGCTTGGAAGTGCTGGGTGAATGATTGGACCTGATGATCTTAGAGGGGTTTTCCCGTGTCAATGATTCTCTGATTCTGTGATTTTAATCTGTGAACCAAACCAGTGAGGCAGCTGGTTGGGTGAAAAGAGCATTGCTGCATGAGCGAGCCCATAACTGACAGGGGCAGAATGGGTTAAAAGAAAATGCAAGGAGGGATGGTTGCTACAAGCAGAATAGAAACATGATTGATTTTTGCCACAGTGTGCAAATTTACAGGAAAAGCTTCTGTGAGCTGCAGCCAGACCAACTGTTTTTGCCAAATGGCCAAAATCACAGCCAACATTGTAATGCATAAAATCACGCTGGGGGAGGTTAGCTACAGTAAATCTCTCTGCCCTGTGGTAAGGCACATTCCCTGATAAAACCACAGTGGCACTTCTGAACTGCCTTCTCCTTTAGGTTGTGTCCTCTGATATCATGACATCAGTAAGAGGCAGATTTCCGTCCAGCATGGAGGTGGTGCTCCCAGTCTGAGCTGGGATCCTACCAAGGTGGAGATGGGGCAGGACAAGCCTACCCCTTGCTGACCACGTTGTGTGCTGGGGCAGTCTGGGGAGCCTGGTCAAAGCAACGGGTTAATGAGTATCAATCATCAGCTCTTGGCCTCAGAGGGAATGGAATTTAGATCATTTGTGTATGATTTAATGAGCTCCAACTGCTGTGCATGGTCATAGCTGTGATACCCTGCTCCCATCCATCCATCCATCCATCCATCCATCCATCCATCCATCCATCCATCCATCCCTCCCTCTCACTGTTCCCTGCAACCACAGTTTCTTCCAGCCAGTTATAAATCACTGGTCAGAGGGAACCTCTTCCCAATGGCAGGTACCAAATGCTTCAATGACAAACCTTGACAAGAAAGCTAATGCAGCATCACATCCACTCCTACCCTGCCCACACCATGGCCAGGGGCTGGTCTGCCCCAGCTCCCACACTCCAGCCCCACTCCCAGCCAGCACAAGGAATTAATGGTGACAGCCTGTTTCATAACAGCTGAGTGCTGCGATGACTTTGCAGCTTGCTCTGGAGGATTACAGGCAAAATCCTAAAGCCAGGGGCAAGCCTTCTCCTCCTCAGAGGGGACACAGGTCGAGAGTGTGCTGCCCCATCTCTACTGGGAAGCCGCAGGCTCTCACTGGGATGGAAAAATCCAGAATCAAATCTCTGCTTCTGAGCATTCTCTTGACATTGAATTTAGCAAGGAGGTAGAGCAGGAGCTTGGATGTTTATAGAATCACAAAATGGTTTGGCTTGGAAAAAACCTCAAAGATCATCTCATTACACACACACACACACACACACCCCATGGGCAGGGACACCTTCCACTAGAACAGGTTGCTCCACGCCCTGTCCAACCTGGCCTTGAACACTTCCAGAGATGGGGCATGGGTAACCCTTTCCAGCATGCCCATGCCAGGGGAACAGGGAGGAGTCGTTAGAACGTGCTCGTTTACTGCTGGAAATGGAGACACAGGAAGGAATGGTGCATTGTGCAGTAGATTAACAATGGCTCATTAGCACATACCACAGCCTTTCCCCCATCAGCAGCCTATTCCCTCACTTCTAGATGGGGAAACTGAGGCACAGAGTAGACCCCTGGCTTTCCCACAGGAGCTGAGTGGGAATCAGCCCCTTATTGCCATCAGCCACATCCACACACACAAACAGCTGGACATCACATGTGAAACCCCCCCAGAGCTTGGCATCACACGTAACGTGAAGACAAATGAGATCCTTTATTTAGCAAACAGTTTCCCTCCTTTCACGGGGTATATTAAGTTACCCAGAGCTGGTGTTGAAAAACCCAGGGTATTATCTAGGTTTGCATAATACCTTCCCTGTTCAGTGCCAGAAACAGCCTGATTTTCCCCAATTGAACCCTAGAGAAGGGACAACTTTCTATTCGGAGACCACAAATACTGATTATTTATTTTTTTTTTAAGTAGAACAACTCTTCTTTCAGAGATACTGTTACCTCTGCCCTTGAGTCAAAAGAAAAAAAAAAGGAAAAATCCTTGCTCTTTTCTCTTTAAAAAAAAAATAGCAGACCCTGGGGTTTTCTGTTGGCTTTTTGGGTGCACGCAGGCCTCCATTTCCTGTGAATGCCACCTAATGGAAGAAAACCCTTCCCCAGCCCTGCATCAGAAAATGGAGTCTGTAAGCTCAGTCAATAGGCTATTAATAGCAGCCTCCGGTCCCCGCGTATTCTGGCAAGTCAGTGAAAGTGTCTGTTCAATTAAAATTGCTGCAATCACATCTACGATAACCTTCCTTATCATGCCTTATCTGATCCATAGGTAAGGGGAGGGATATATGGAGCGATATCAGCAATCACCTTAAAGCAGACGAAGAGGGATCATTCTGTAGGAAGGAAGAAGCTCTTTGCTTAAGGGATGGAAAAAAGGGCAGGAGTGAGGCAGAAAAATGGGGGTTTAGCTTGGATGCTATGGGCAAATTAAGAGGATTAAGACAGACAGACAGCAAAGTGTTGAATGAAGAGTGGCAGGTCTTTAAATCTCTTTTTTTTCACTGAAAAATGATCTTGACCAGAAAAAAAAAAAAAAAGGCTGGGGGAGGGAAAAAGGAGGGATATGTGCATTAAAGATTCCCGGAGCGATGACGACAAGCCTTCTTGTGAGTGACAGGAGCTGCCCTGTCGGTAACACAGCCAGGCTGTTCCCGGCTCACCCACCTCTCTAGAATTTACCATCATTACTTTCTCAGAGCTTCCAGGTCACATTTTTCTTCCTGAGACTATTTCTTTCTTTCTAATCTCAGGCTTTCCCACGTTACAGGTATTGGGTGGTGCTTTGCCTTGTGACAGCCTGCATGTACTATTAAATTGTTATAAATGCCACCATTATAAGAGTTAAACAACAGAATTTAACTTAAATGCTCAGATTTCCAGCCAGCTTTTCCATATTAAAGGCTACCAATCACACTATACATCAGACCACCTGCTTGAGGAAAATGGGAATGTTTTTTTTTAAACTGGATCAAATGAGTGGTTCAGCTGATGCTGTACCATGTCCCCAGCAGGCATTGGAAGCTGATGCTTCAGAGTGAAATTCAGGGAGCCTTGAACTAGGCTGTAAGGAATTATCAGGTTTTCCCCCTTGTGCACAATACTAAGAAGGAATTTCATGCCCTCAAACACCACAGTTTGTGGCTTTTCAAGAATCCCAGTGGTTACTGCTGGTTCCCTAATCCATCTTTCAGATCTCACCATGCTCCTGCCCTCATTAACAACCAGCAGCAGGGACTCCCCCAGCTCTGGAAAAGAGGGTGGTGAGTGCCCAAATGGCCTATTTTCCCAAGGCCAGAGAAGTCGGGAAGACCCGGGGGTGCTGAGGGAAAAAAATAGATGGGAACAAAGGGAGCACTAGAAGGTGAGAGAAGGGCAGTGCCAGCAAAAGGGGAATATTGACTGTGGGATACATGTGGGGATCACTGTGGAGCAACCCCATGGGTGGGACTGAGGGGTGGGAGCACGCTGAGGGACAGGCTCCTCACCTCAGCAGCCTCCTTCTCGAATTTCTCAATGGTCCGTTTGTCGATGCCACCACATTTGTAGATGAGGTGCCCGGTGGTGGTGGATTTCCCAGAGTCCACATGCCCGATGACGACAATGTTGATATGCGTCTTCTCCTTCCCCATGCTGGTGGGCTACGCGGGGCTGGCCGGGGCGGGCGGCGCTGGGGAGGGCTGTGGGAACGCAGCTGCCTTTTGGGGGAGGCTGTGGGGGAACAGGCAGGGGCGTCAAAAGAGCCCCCATGACAGTCCCCTCCCAGCCCATGGGGGATGGCTCTGCTCCCCTCTCCCACCTTCCCGCTGGACCACGTGCCCCAGCCTGGCTGGGGGTGCCCAGCCTCGTCTGGCAGCTCTGCCCGTGCTGGGTCCAAGCCAGCTCACCCCCGGAGGAGGCCAGCCGGGCTATTTCTGGCTGCCATGTACAGCCTCCAAGTCTCAGCAAGATGCCATGTTTTTCGGCATCTTGCCCTCCTCATGGAGACCCCCAGTTCCCAGGGCTACGTCATTGGTGCTTCGAAGGTGCCCTTCCTCCCTGGAAAACCTTCCTCTGTCTCAGGGCTGCTCCTGCTGCCTTCTCGCTCTTTCCAAACCTGAGGGCATCTCCTCCATGTTGTGGGTGCTCTGGGAGGAGCTGAGAATGCCCATCCTGCCACTCCCAAGCTGGGCACAGTTCGGGTGACAACACGGTGTCTGCAAAATGGGGTGGGCAAAAATAGCCCTTGGCTGCTCCCCTAAGCAGGGCTGCGAATAGCGGGGCTGCCAAGGGCACATCTGAGCCTGCAGTGGGGAGGCTTATTATATTTTGCTGCCATGAAACTGCATGAAACAGAGGCAGGAGATTAAAAATGCAAATGGATATATCCAGGGAGCTGTCCTGGCATCTCCCGGCGTTGCCATGGCTCTGCAGCTGCACACAAACCCGGCACAATTAGGAGCTTTAATCTGACGTCTAATAAAATCCAATTTCACGAATCTGCCCATAGAAGTAAAGGAGGTCAGGAGGAGTTTGCTGCTCTAATAGTGATTCAGTCATGCGGGTGATAATATTCCCGGCGAGAAGCCTCCCTGGGCTGCAGGAGCCGCGGCTGCCCCGTCCCTCCTGCCCTTGAACCCTGCCAGCCCGGACCTGGCCATTTTGCGGCTCCGCTGCGATGCCAGGTCCCGGCGGGTGCCTCTCGCCCTGCACTGCCCCGGAGCCCAGGGAAGGAGATGCGGGGTCGCTTTGGGAATTGGGGATTGTATTTATTGGTTTTAGTTTGTTTTGCTTTACGAAGGAGGTAACGGCATACCTTCCCAAGGCAGAGGGTTGGAACGAGATGATCTTTAAGGGTCCTTCCAACCCAAATCATTCCAGGATTCTATGATCCTGAAGGCGAATGGAGGGGAGGGGTTGAAGCTGGAAGGCAGAGGGGATTATCGGGTTTTCCTCCTTATGCACAACATTTAGAAGGAATTTCATGCCCTGAAGCACTATGAGTTGCGGGTTATTTCCCACCTGCGTGAAGAAGCACCTGCGGGATGAAGGAATGGTCCAGCCCCAGGCTCTCCCGCCCCGAGGGTACTCCCCATTCCAGGGGCCGGCAGCACCCCCGCACACGAGGGGGAGGCACCGATCCCCCGCAGCCCCTGGGTCAGGGCATCCCCCCCAGCCCGGCTGTCCCCCCCAGCCCGCCGGGGTCCCGCAGCTCTTACCGGGGCGGCGGTCGGGGCGGCCAGAGGCTGCCGGCTTGGGCTCCGCCGGCTTTATCTCCGCGGGAGGGGCCCACCTATCGACGGCGGCAGCGCAATGCAGCGGCCCCCCCGCACTACGGCAATGCGGTACCGGGCGGGGGANCGGGAGAGACGGGAGACGGAGCTGGGAAGGAAGGTGGAAGGGTGGATGGGAAGGAGGTGGAAGGATGGGAGATAAAGGGATGGGAGGAAGATGGAGGGATGGGGAAAATAAAGGGATGGGAGAGGAGGGGGAGAGATGGAAGGTGGAAGATGGAGGGATGGGAAGATGGAAGGATGGAAGACTGAAGTCAGAGGGAAACAGCAAGATGGAAGATAGAAGAATGGGAAGAAGGTGGAAAAATAAAGGTGGAGAAAAAGGAAAGAGGGAAGATGAAGGCATAAAAAGGAGATGGAGAGATTTGAGATAGAGGAATGAGAGGAAGGTGGAAGGATGGGAAAATGGAGTAATGAGAGAAATGGAGAGGTGGGAGAGAGATGGAGGGGTGGAGGATGGATGGATGACAAGGTGGAAGAGTGGAAGACTGAAGACAGAGGGAAACAGCAGGATGGAATATAGAGGGAAGTGAGTAAGGTGGGAGGATAAAAGATGGAGAGATAGGAGAGATAGAAGATGAAGACATGAGAGGGAGATAAAGGGATGTAAAGGGTTGGGGGAGATGGCAAGAGTAGAGACACAGGGATGGGAAGAAGACGAAGTGGAGGGAGATGGAAGGAACGGATTTTTGGAAGATAGGGAAAATTCTGAAAGTGCAGGTGTAGCAGGGCTTGAACCCCTTATGGCAGCTTGGAGTGAAGGGCCAGGGTTGGGGTTGGACTGGGGCCCAGCACCATCAAATACCACATCCCTGGCCCTGGCCCTGTGAGGCCAGTGGCGTGGAAGGGCTGTGCTCCCACAGGTGCTGGGAGGAGAGGGAAAACATGTCCCTGGGCAAATCCTGCAGGCACTGACACATATTTCTGCCATGGTGGAAATGCATTAGCCCAGGAGAAAACAGCAAAGCAAGGGACAAAAAGGGCAACACAGATTTCTGCACCTGCAACTCGTTTGTTTGGTTCCTTAAGAATTTGTGATTTATGGGCATCATCTTATTTAACAAGAGGTGGGGTTCAGGTTCTAGGAAGACAAGGAAATCATAAGTAATCTCCTTCAGTAATATCATGACACTCTCTTTGCATAAAAAATAATATGTAGTGATCAGAATATTTATACATGTGTCAGCTGTGCGATTCCAAGGCTAATGCAGAATGTTCTAATGTCCCAAAGCCAAATATAGCCAAATATTCAAAAGAAAACTAATCATGAATAAAGCTATGCAATAATCCAGATGAATTTTATGACTCAGATGATCCTTCCATTGAATTTAACAGCTAAATCAGGCACCTTCATGAAGGTACCTAGACTAAGGGTTAAAAACCTATACATCATATAGATTAAAATGTTCCTAGCCTCTCATTAATGCTTGAAGGATGGATTTTTAAAAAAATTACAGTTTATTGATATTTTTGTAGAAATGTGATAGTAAAGCTATCTCTTACTTTTATGTGGCATTCCTTGTGCAACATAAAATGAACTGAATGCCAGAAAAAGTAAAACGAAACTTCCAAGGAGAAGAGTCTCCTTGGCTGGATTGCCCCAGCTTTGTTTTGGGATAGGGGTAGTAGGGCTATCACAGGTCTAGATGTGCTAGAGATGGACAGCAAATGTGATAATGTGTAGGAGGGAGAGTTACATAAATCCCTTATTCTTTCTATCCATCTTTTATAGCTTTTCTAATAAATAATCTCCTGCCTTTTTTTTGTTTTTTGCACAAGGGCTGCAGACAACTTGGGAACTGTCCTCAGAGGGGTAACAACTGCATTTGCTAATGAAGATGGGGATGGAGTAAATTCCAGTTCCTCTGTCACTGGGCAACGTGAACATGGGATGGAACTCTTCTGTCTCCTTTCCTTCTCCAGTAAAGAGAATTTTAATTTTCATCCCTTTTCTCAGGCAGGAAAAAGAGAACTGGGCAGTGCATTGCTCTTCTGCACCAAAATAGAGCCTGATGGCCCATCAGACTATAAATAGTTCAGGACCTGAGCAGGAGAGAGGGCTGTCAGACCTGCCTAATCCCAGCCCTGTTAAGCCACTTTACCCCCAGTCTCCGAGAAGCTTAAAGCCACAGCTGTGTGTCCAGGTCTGGCATGGGCCTGGGGGAAAGGATTCTCCTGAACACATGTGGTCTGGGGACCATCAAGCTCAACAGTCATGCCTGAGTGGGTTGTTTTAGCCCCTGAAAAAATAGTGGCAATTTGTCCTTAAATGTTCAGCTGTGTAATATAACAGAGACCTGAGCAAGCAAAATCTGAGGGCGGCTGAAGTTTAGCACCTCATCTCTATCCATCTGTCTTCAGATTCAGGTCCCAGCTGAAACAATTACTGTACATCATTTTTAGGCTTGATTTCCCCACCCCGAGAACCATCACCAAATGATTTAGGGTGACTCAGGAAAACAGAACACCCCCTCCACAAAGTAATGGGCAGGCTGCACACATACAAGGCAGGAACCCCTTACCCCTTTCATCATCACCTCAACCCCATCCAGCCCCACACACCCCAAGTCGGGATTCAATGCTTTAAGCTGTGCTGAAATTTCCATTTGCCCAGACAAAATAATTGGGGGTTATTTTTTCCCAAAGAGCCCCCTCACGGTGTGGCTGGGAGAGTGAATAATCCCCAGTAATTTGTATGTATTTGGGATGCAAACGCCTCAGGTTGCCTGCCTGGATTTGCCTTGCACTGGGGGTGTTTCTGCCCGTGAGTGATGTGTTCAGCTCACTTGTGTGTTTGTTGCTATAAAATGCATCAGGTCTTCTCTGAAGGTGGGGCTTTGGGCAGGGCAGACATGAGGAATGCTAGCCCTGATGTCACTGCAGAAGCTCTGCTCTCACTGGGGAAAAGTTCAGGCTGGACACAGGAATAGCTGTAAATTGCTATTTTCTCCCTTCTTCCTGTGCAATGCAATAGAGAGGCAGTCCTTGAAAGGAAGAAATGCAGAGTCTCATGCTGGCCTCATCCAACAGCCATCACAAAAGCAGATCAAAGGTGGCAAGGCAGAGGTTGACCTCTAAAGGGCAATCTGTGGATACAGTGGGTGCTGTTTTCTTCTTCTGATGGTAAGGCTTCCAGTTCCTTCCACACCAGCTTTGCAGACAATTTGCACACAGTTGTTTCAGCATTTACCGTCTGCTGGAAGTGGACAAGCTCAAAACATCAAGACACTGGCTGTCCTCTCCTTGTGTATAAATCATGCACCCCTTAGCAATCCTGACTGCTGGTGCCATAAACCAGGCATTCCCTCTTCAGTTAAACCCCAGATTAACTGCTGTTAAGACAGGATGGGATTTCCCGCTGCACATCCCCAGGATTTCTAGAGCATGTTTACCTGGGGTTCACTTTGAGGTCAGCCTTTCCAGGTTCCCATATTGATGTGTCATGAGTCTCTCTGTGTGTTTGCCTGGCAGCACTTCTGGCCTAAGGCACCAAATGGGAAAAGATCATAGAATTACAGAATCACAGAATGGTTTGAGTTGGAACAGACCTTAAAGCTCATCTCATTCCAGCCCCCCTACCATGATTAGGGAACCTTTCACTAGACCAGGTTGTTCAAAGTCTCATCCACCCTGGCTTTAAACACTTCTAGGAATCAAGTAGATTTCATGCAACTTTTATTGTGAGCAGGTTTTTCAGCTCATGCTCTTGTTAATCTGTAGATCTGTAGAGGGGAGATGAAGACGGGAGTGGTGGCACGGAAAGGCAGGGCGAGGAAGAGTAGGGAGTATTTTGAGTTCCTGCACTCAGTGCATGCTGCTGATACCTTTAATTTGGAGCCAGAGGTTTAAAAATAAACTCTGGAAGTGATAACAAGATGTCCAAGACTTCCAGCCACTCAGCCAGCTGGGGATGGAGTCTGGTGTCATCCTTGATGGGACAGCAGTGTACCTCGTGCCATGGGAATGCTCCTCCAGGAACCCACCAAATGGCTGAGTGAAGGGGTTGAGGCTGTGTTGGGTAAAGCTGCTCAGCCTGAGCTGCTGTCCATCTGGGAAGCAGCCAGGATGAACATTTCCACACTCTGAAATACCTTTTAACATCACAGAAGGAGACAAACACCACTTCAAATGCATCTCATCAGGGACACTGACATTTCTGGTGCCTGGATGCAGCATCTGAGGGGGCTGTGAGAAGCTGATCCCTTAAATCTCCCTGTGTGCCAAGGAGGGGGCAGACCCCAATCTAGGTCAAGCCCAGGCGAGATAAGACACCTCTGCCCTGTGGTTTAGCGCTGTTTGCAGGATGCTCCTGGACCACACTGGGTTTATTACAAAGGTGTCTGGTGCTTTATCAAGCTACAACAGATTGATGTGTTTGTTTTGGCAGCTGTGCACATCTCTCAATTAGGAAAAGCCTGATTAATCCCAGGGATGGCTTTTCCTATGAAGCCATGGCCACTGAGTGAAAAGAGTCCTGGCTGCCCGTATCTTCTGAGGTTTTAGTAGAAGTGTTAAAGGAAATACCTGGAAAAGAGCAAAAGCTTTGGATGCACCCAGAGGGTGAAATGAGGATCAGGGAACTTAATGACAAAACCTGTTGCTGAACCAAGGATGTATATTAGTGAATATTTTGTTTTCATATGGTGGTAGTGACTGTTAATGACATCTCCCCCAATCCCACAGAGGAGCTGCTGGTCTAAGAATTTTCTGCAGAGATGGATCCTGTTCAGTGTTGCTGCTGGTTTCTGAAAGATGATTTTCCAAATTTCACAGAGGAACAGATGAACCAAAAGTCAGGAACTTGAGGGACCAAGTCTACCAAAAGCCTCTGGATTATAGTGAGCAGCTGTCATCTCTCTTCACTGGTGTTTCCAAATTGGAGACGTCCCTTTGAATAGGCAAATCAGACAGTCTGTGACCTTCTGTCTAATTCTCTCCACAATGTGTGTATTTTCATCTTAGACTCAGAATTCTGGGGAGTCCTGATGCCAGTTCCCTGTGCCTTTTGGGAAGTAAGCCCTTGGCACAAATTGCAGGTGAAGACAGCAGAGCTGCTCCCATCACTGCAGGCAAAGTGGTCCATGCCCAGATCTGACTGGTTTATTCTCCTGTCAAGGTGGCACTTGGGCCACGGCACATATCCCAGAAAGGCAGAGCACAATTTGCAGCTGACAGGTAAAATATGCTGTTCAAGTGTTGTGCTTAAGGAGAGTCTTTCCATGTATTTCCAGGACATTCCATTTTCCAATTTAAACCCATACAGGCAGGGGAAGATGCTCAGGGGTTTATGTTGGGTCACAACATGGCCATGGGCTTGGTTTCACAGCTGCTCTGGCTCTGACTACTGTCAGAGGAGGTGAGAGTGGGGACGGCCCTGATGTGGCATCTGGGGTTAGTATTTTGGGTATTTATTATCCATAGGTGGCAGCAGCTGCCTGTGCTGGGCTGACACTGCCCTAATCCCAAACCTGGCACTGAGTAACGCAGCCGGGAAAAGGCGGAGGAGAAGGAGGAGGAGAAAGAGGAGGAGGAAAAAAAGGAGGAGGAGAAAGAAAGGAGAAGGAGGAGGGAGAAAAGGAGAGCGAAGCCTGATCACAGGTCCTGCCTGCTCCCTCCTCTGGAGCAAGGAGTCCACAACAGAGGGAGAATTAGGGGAAAACCCTCAGTGGTGCAGGATCAGGCTCCATAGCACTGTAGAGAGCTCAAGTCTGCATTACTGAAGGGGCTGCCCTGAGAAGCTGTGAATGCCCCCTGGACGTGTTCAAGGCTGGGTTAGATGGGGCTTGGAGCAACCTGGACTAGTGGGAGATGTCCCTGCCCGTGGCAGGAGGTTGCAAAGAGGTGAGATTTAAGCTTCTTTTGAGCTCAAATCATTTTGTGGTTCTACTGCTGTGCCGGGAGCAAGCACTGCCTTCTCACCCAGGAAGGACATTGCTGCATCCTCCAGTGCAGGGTGGTGGGGAAGGGGCTGCTGAGCAACCTTCTCACTACTGACCAAATTCCTGAAGTCACTGAGAAGTCACATCCCTAGAGGGGATCTGGTAGCAGCGTGAAACCTCACTGGCTGGGAACTGGGGTGTCCCGTTGTCCCCAGCATTAGCAAACACCCATCAGTTATGGCCCAGGAGTGCTGAGGGAGTCCAGAGGCAGCAGCTCCTTCAGCTCCACAGCCTTTGCTGGCTTCCAGAAATTTCTGCCAAGTACAAAATGACACAAAAGGCTCTTTCCCAACAGCCCACACAAATGGCAGATAACAAAAGCCAATTGCCAGAAGCCAAAAGCCAGATTAAAAAAAAAAAAAAAGAAAAGAAAACACAGAAACCTTTCTGAAAAGCAAACTGAGGGGATGAGGGGAGAGTTGCAGTCCACTCAGAGGCTCTAATTAGAGGAAAACCAGAGAAAATCTATCCAAATCTTGTCATCTGCTTGCTTTAAAACTACTCATTCTTGATCAATACAAATGAAATGTATCTTTGTCTTACCAGAACACCCAGAATAGTCCTGGCTATTCCATCAATCCCCCTGGCTGCTTTGTCCCACTCATGCTGCTCCCACTGCATCATTAAGGCAAAATGGAATTGATTTGGGGATGAAAAGCAGAGCAAGGCATGTTTTGCTGGAGACTGATCCCCCTGAACCAGTGAAGCCCTGATTCACCCCCCATGGCTATGGGTGCAACATCACACACCTGGTGTTATCTGCTTAATGAGTTGATCCTTTAAAAGCAGCCCCACCATGACTGTAAAGTGGTGTCATTGCATAAGGAGACTGGGACAGAGTTGTTCATCTCTGCTCTATCATTAATTAAAACAATTAGCCTGCTCAGGCTCAGTGGGGTACACAGCCATCCTGCACCCACTGGGGAGAACATACTCCGTTAGAGAATATAATCTTTATATCAATACACTTTTATTGCTCTGTACATTATTAGAGGAACTGAGGACAGCAGGAATACATCTCTTGGGAACTGAGGAGGAACCTGAAAAATGGCACTGGCTTCACTAAAATAAATGTGACTTCTCAGGTTTGAAGCACAGAATTTTTAGCCTTCCTATCTTTCTCTTCTGGGCCATAAAAATCTCCCAGGCCTGTGCCTTAGAGCTCTGCATGGTGTGCAGCCAGCAGGGCTGGGAGGGCATGGCCTGGAAGTGCCAGGACCATGAAAACAAACCAGTGATCAAACCTGATCATGCGGCACAAAAGCAAAGCCTAATCCTGAGCATGGAAACAACCACATGCCTGTTGGTATTTGTATATTCAAAGTCCATCACAATTTTTGGCCAATCCTTCCCTAGAAAGCGCTGAATCAGTATCCTCAGTGGGGGAACTTAGTCCTGAGCTGGACCACGCAAGCATTTGTTTTGGTCACTAAACCTCTGGGGCAGACTTTGAAAATAAACCATTTGTTTACAGACTTGTGGCGCCAAGACTTTCCCTGGAGTGGTCCCAGCTGATTTCCAGGGAGTGTACACATAGGCTGTGCACATGGATGGCATCCATCCCGGCAGCCATGGCAACAGTGGCCCCTTCTTAGGCCAGGCAGGGCCATCTGGGGACATGGCTCACCTGGAGTGTCCCCATGCTTGGGTGCTCCTGCCCTATAGAGAAACACAGCCGCAAGGACAGCTCAGCCCTTTTGCTGCCCCATGAGCTGGGCAGAGAGATCGATGTCCTGGAACAACCCAGGATTGCTTCCTCTGGTGCTGGCTCTTCGCCCCAGCACTTAATGAATAACTTGAGAATAATAAGAAAAATCGGGGGCTGAGAGAGGAATGAACCTCTTTGTATGGCTGAACCACCCCGGGCTGAGATATAGGCTCGGTCCTGTTTCCAATCCCTAAAATGGCTGAAACATCACCCTCCAAACATGCTTCTCCTACAACTGCACCCCAAAGTGTAAGATTTTAATGCAAACCCTTGGTGTGTGGGGCCCCAGCACTCTGCTCTGGAATAGATTTTTGGGAGGTAATATATAACACTTCAGATACACCAAGTACCAAACTGCCTTCATGGAGACACTGTGAGGCTCTGGCATCTCTCTGAGTGCTTTGTTCTCAATGCCAGTTGTATTTCATACAGAAAGCAATTTTCTGTGGAGTTTCTGTGTTCCTCTTACATGGATACATTTCCTCATACACACATCCATTGCCTCGGCTCTTCCAGACTTCCACCCTACACTATCAGTGGTTAATGGAACAGCATCTCTATGTGATGCTACATGATGCTAAGTATGGAGGATTGCAGTGTGAGTTGTACTTTGGCCTTGCTGCAAGCTTTTTCCTCCAAAATAAAGCATTCTCCCCAAAAACTAACATGGCCCAGCCAGCTCTGAACCCCTCAAATCCATATTTATTTATTTATTCATTTTTACTCTCATTTTAAAGGCTTTTTAATCCCACTCCAGATTCCAGGCGTCTGTGGAACTGTCCTGAAGGGATGTCCTCTTACCCCACCGCGACAATCGCGACAGGCGCGGACCACTCCCCCCACGCTGGGAAGGGGATGTGCCCGGCCACGCCCCCACTCCGATTGGCGGCTCCGGGGGTGGATTCAGGCTCGGCCGGAGGGAATTTAAGCTCGGCTCGGGGGCGGAGCGGCAGCGCCGCGGCTCTGGCCGTGCGGTGCGGAGCGAGCGGAGCGCGCACCCCGCACCGCGGGCGCCGAGCGCCCCCCAACCCCGCCGGACCCCGCAGCCCCCACAGCCCAGGTGCGCTGCGACCCCGGAGCGGGGGGAATCGGGATGGCCCGTGGCGGTTTGGGGGTTTCCTTGGCAGAGGGGTCGGCTGCGGGCGCTTTGGGGGGAAACTTCTCCGTGCCTCAGTTTCCCCCGCTAAGGATTGCCGGGTTGCTGCTCGAGGGTGGCGGGAGGGCTCGGTGTCCCCCCGCAGTCCCAGCTGCGGGGATCTGGCGCCTGAGTATTTTACTTTTTAAGCTTTCTTGAAGAAAAAAGGAGTCAGACTGTAGGAAGAGGCAGCTCCTGGCAGGGAGGTACTTTTTATCAGGAGAAGAAAGTTCAGGTCGCTTCAGTTCAGAACTGGAATGAGCCACAACAAAGGTGAAGGGCGAGCAGGTCTGTCCCGGCTGCGGGTGATGGGGAGGCTGCTGAGGACAGGCTGGGGCTGGAACCCCTTTGCAGGAACACCCTCGGTACGTGCCCCGGCTGAAATTTCTTTGCTCCTTATGCAACATCCGCCAGGGATTTCATAAGTCCAGCTGTTGATACAAGGAAAGGAGTTGGATTCTTGCAAGAAAAACACCCGCGGGGGGCCGGGAAGGGGCTGTGCCGGGCTGTGCTCTGGGCAGGCGCTTGTGTGTGAGGGAATTATTTTGCGCGTAGCTCTTAGAGCTCCGTGGATTAATCCATGTGCAGCTCTGCGAGGACCAGCCACTGCTCCCAGCACAGGGTTGCACGTCTCACCTCTCCAGAAGCCACGATGTTTCCATCTACACCCTTGCAGGCTTCTGGGGTGCAGGTGTGGGGCAGGGGAGTGCTGACAGCTGCCTCTGTGCTCATCACAGGTTTAGATCTGCACAACAACCAGGATCAAGAACCATGGCATCCATCCCATCCAGCGGCTCGCTCATGGCCACGCACAACTACCGCAGAAGTAAGGGCAGGCTGGGGCTGGGGTGGGCTCGGGATGCTGGAGGAGCAGGTGGGGGGCTCTGCCAGGCATGGCTCCAGCAGAGATGGAGCTGAGCTCAGGTCTGTGCTTTCAGCTGGAGCCCCGTGTGAGCCTTTGCTGAGAAAATGGGACAGCCAGCAGTGTCCCTCCTGCTGCCTGGACCCTCCTTTGGGCCCCACAGTCCAGTCTGGGTGGTGGTAGCTACTGGTATCACTCCTGGCAGAGACTTTCTGGTTTAATGGATTGCCTAAACCAAAGAGAATTAAAGAATTCCCCTTGAGCTGAAAGAAGCAACAGGCTTATAGCAGTTGAACTAGAACTGCATGGATTATACACAGGAATCTGCATCCTCTTGGCCTCAAGTCATTTGTAGAGACCTCCCAAAGCAGTAAATTAGGTTCTTGGGGTTGCAGGTGTTTTTCCTACAGAGGTGTTTAGGTGTTTTTCTGCTCCCTGCTCTTGGAATTTCCTCAGTATGCCCTTCCTAGTGTTTTTTATTGACCTGGGCGAGTACTGAAGCAAGTTAGTGGTGAGACTGAGCCGTGTCACCCAGGGACAGTTATACCAAGGCCATGCTTTGCTTCTCATGGCACAGTCAAGGGTCAGCAGTGGTTCTGATGGCTGTGATTTCCCTGTAGGGCGCCTGAGCTCCACATCCAGCACCAGCTCCTGCAGCTCAGAGTATTCTGGGGAAGTCATCCCCCACTCCCTGGGTAAGTGCCAGCTGTCCTGGATCAGGGGGGACTCTGCTCCCAGCCCCTCCTCTGCAAATCTGAGTAGAGGTGACCCATCCTCTGCTATGGGATGAGAGTGGAGTGGCTGTAGGACTGCCTGGGTTGTGCTGACCTGGACTTTTCCCTGGCACATACTGTTCCCTAGACCTGCCCAAGGCTGACTCCAGCCAATGGTGGACCAACTTCTTCTTTGGGAAGACAACTCACCCAGTCATGACAACTGTGTCAGAGTCCCCGCAGAGGTGAGTGCTGTGAGATGACATGGAGGAGCACCAATGCAGCACCCAGGGCAGTTGGGGACATCCCTGCTGCATCCCCCAAGGTGCATCCTGACCTGATCGGCCATGTCCCTGCCCAGGGCACCCACCCCTTTGCTGCAGGGGTAAGTGCAGAGAAATAATGCCACACTTCAGTGTTGGCTTGACCCTCTCTCTGCTCTGTCGTGCAGCTTGGGAACTCTGCAGGTGACAACAGGACCGATGGCATGTGGCCTGGTGCCAGCCCCGGGAGCAGGACGGAGGCGCTACGTCAGCGAGCCCAGCGAGCCCAGCTCGGCGCCCTCGGTGTGAGCGGGTCAGCGGCTGCTCCGCATCCGGCGGGCACAGCCCCCTCCCCGTAGAGTAGGTGGCTGCTCCAAGGCTAAGGTGCTGACTTGAGATGGAAAAGTGCAGCAAACCCTGACGATTCCACACCAGCCTTTTTACTCTTTCCCAGTGTAACTAAGCAGACTTCCTAAGCAGACTTGGTAACACGTTTTATTACCTTCAACTCGTACAATGGAAACTAATAAACTTGAGCAGCCTTTTAAAACTCTGTGAGTTATTTTTCACAGGTTGTTCTTCATTCATTCGTATAGGAGAGGGCCAAGGGGTGCTGGGGCTGGCCTAGGGCACAGCACAGCTTCTGACCACAGCAGCAGGATCTGATGATGCTGGGTATCACATGCCAGTGTGACTCACTGGTCTGTGTGTGTTTTGTATGTGAGCAGGATCTGGCTGGGCGGTGGTGCTGCTACAGACACCTTCCCCTACCCTTTTCGCCTTACTTGGCTGCACAGCCTGTTGCTGCTGGCACTGAACTTGTTTTGCTCCCACAGCACATTGCTGCCATGCCCTGGTGCCTTGAGGGGCAGGACTGAGTGCCAGGTCCTGAGCCGGTCTGGTTGGGACTGGGGGAAGAATTTGGGTGCAGAGTGAGCCTTCCATAATGAGGGGAGAGATGAGGCTTGCTCAGGGCATGCATTTTGTGGGTCTTGATATCAGAATGGAGCTCATGGTGTGGGTGGCAGCTCAGGGTGCACTGAATTTGGCAGCCTTGAATCCCAGCTGGCCCATGTGCTGTACTGCTTTAAGTGCTGTTTTGGCTGATTTTTGCCTTGAATTAGACCATTTCGCTGTTTGGTCTTTCTGTGATCAGCCTGGTAGGTGGCAGGGGCGGGGAAAAGAGCCTGCTGGTGCCTGGGTGAAGGGAGCACCTTTGTTCCTCCTGGAGGCAAAAAAATTCTGGCAGAGAGCGCCAAATCTTTCTGCTCTACTTCCAGCCACAGCATGAGGTGTGGGGCTGTCCCTGCTGCACGGCTGCTGCAGATCCCTGGGACCCCTGAGCCATGACTTTCCCCCTCCGGTGCCCCAGGGCAGACAGGGAGAAGGGCAGGGAGCAGCTGGGGGAGGAGCTCTGCTTTCTGTCTATGCTGCAGGGGCATCCAGGGTCACTTCTCCCTTTGTTCCTTGTTTCTAGTAGGGAAAAGTGTTGAGTAAGCTTTTTCTTGAGTTCTGCTTCTCCAGGCAGCAGACCTTGTTGTTGGGGCAAAGAGTCTGTGTCCCCTGTTCCTCTAAGGCACCAGGACAGCAGTGGGACCTCTGCTCCCCCTGTGTAAACATGTGCTTCCAAAGGAAATGACTGTGGGGGGGTCCCAGCAGCCTTGGGCACAGAGTTTGGGTCCCAGAGGTGACCCCCATGTCCACAGCAGCACATCACCCCACAACTGATCTGATGCGACTTGCAGCCAGGCAGCAAACTGCTGTTTCTGGGGTGGCTCCACCCACGTGCAAGGGGCTGTGTATCACAGGAGACACATGGCAGCCTTTAAACTTCACAAAACACAGGAAAATAAAGCAAATATAAATCCTTTCTGAGCAAGACAAGGCTTTTTGTCTGGCTGGCAAGCTGGGAAGGGTGGCTGTGGCACTGCTCCAGGGCCTTCCTTGCCTTAGCAAACCCTTTTGGGTGCTGCTCGCCCCCAGGATCCCTCAAGGCAGCAGCAGAGTCTCCTCAACTGCTGGTTCCAAGCAAAATCCCCACATTTTGACGAGACATGCTTTTTTTTTCCAAGCCTGCAGATTACAGTGTGGACACACAAAGGTAAAGTCAATATTGCTGTATTTGCTTGTTGGCCGCATGATCACGGAGGGCCAAACCCAGCAGCTATCCCCAGGTACCTGGAGGAGGCAGTGGCAGGGCAAAGGTACCAATCCTGAATCCCTGCTTTGCAGCTGGGCACATTCCCCAGCCTCAAACAGCTCTAAGTGAGCTGCTCTGTGATGCCACCACCACAATGGTGCTGCTCCATCCTGTTCTTGGATGTTGGATAGAGGTTAAACTCATTCCCCCATTGCTGCAAGGGGGACAGGATTTACACTGGTGACTGCAGAACCAATCCATGGCTGCCCTTATGCCCATGGCTCCTTCTTCAGCTGAGAAAAACTGGAAAAACCCTGCTGAATGAAAGGGTGAATGTCTGTAAATATCACAGACTTGGACTCCTCTGGTGGGGGTGAAGAAACCCCAGATTCCCCCTAGATTTGCTCCCAAGCAGCTTCACAGCATTGCTGAGAGCAAAGCCCTTGGCATTGCCTTGTTTGCTTGGGCTTGGAAAGCTTTAAGTGCCTTTCCTGCACCTCCACAGCATTCAGCCATATTTAGGAAAAGCATCTGACAGCCAAGGAAGTTTATTTTTGTTCTCTTTCCATCTCCACTGCTGTGGGTGTTGGTCTCTTTTCCCAAGTAACAAGTGAGAGAAAACTCTCATGCCATGATTCTATGAAATGGCCTCAAATTGTGCTGGGGAGGTTTAAATTGAATATCAGGACAAATTTCCTGACTTAAAGAATTATCAAGCATGGGAACAGGCTGTCCAGGGCAGTGGAGTCACCATCCCTGGAGGGATTTAACAGACCTGTAGATGTGGCACTTGGGAACATGGGTTAGTGGTGGGATTGGCACTACTGGGGAATGGACTCAAGGACCTTAGGGGGCTTTTCCAACCCAAGCAATTCTATGATTCCAGCTGCTTTCCTGTGTCTTGTGTCATCGTGCTGCCTGCTGTGGTGAGATAGCAAGAGAGAGACATTGGCCAGTGGAAGCCAGAGAAGGAAAGGGGTTTCCCATACACTATACACCTCCCTAATCATCCTCCCCCTTTCCATAGGGCTTGATACAAGGTAGGGGAGCACCCACCCACCATGGCACCTCCTCCACCGGGACTGACATCCCCCCCTCTGCTCCCTCAATAGTGTTTTGACTGTTGATTAACTTGCATATTTGGTCAAAACCTCATAGGTGCTTTCTGCTCACTCTTGTCCCTTGCAGCACCCCTTGTACCACCCCACTGCCTCTGGTGAGAAACATTTCCTTTCATTCCCTGCCTCTTGTTGCTTGGGGTTGTTTTGTTGTTTTCTTTTTTCCTCCAGCAGCTTTGCTTCCCCCTCACCTTTCGAAGGCTGATGTGGGATCTTAAAAATAGAAACGAGCTGTGCAGCACAAATACCTCACATTAGCCTGACGCTGTTTCCAAATGCCACTGGGTCAAGGCTGTAATCCTTGAATTCACAAACAGGGCACATGCCAGGCTCCAAACAGAGCAGCAGAGTGACTGTAACAACAGGATTTGCAATGCCCACTCGGGAGGGGTTCACGAAGCACTGGGAGCCCATCATCCCTGTCTTTGTGTGATGGATTTAAGGAAAAGCCTGGTCCAGTTTTGAGAGAACTGCAGTGCCCAGCCCAGGTTGAGATCCTGGGAGCAGATGGGAAAATCTGGGCTTCCCCCACCCCCACCAACTCTGCTTACTTGTAGAAAGCCAGTAATGACTCGGAGAAATGCCAAAACCCAGCAGACCGTGCTGGAGGGCAAATCCAGGCAGGAGATCAGCTTTTCATGCAGCAGAGGAGGACGAGGAGGAGGAGGAGGGAGAGGAAAGAAAAGTGCTGTGGGCAGTGCCGTGTCATCATGTACCCATGTCTGCACTCCATGTTGCCATCAGGTCACTGTGACTGCTGAGTGAGCTGTTTTAGCCCCATGTGCTGATGGGCCGGTGCACGCAGGAGGCTGCCTGCAGCCCTACCAGCCCCCCGGCTTCTCCAGGTATCCCACTGTGGACTACAGTGTCCCACAACAGCCCCAGCATCCTGTGCCAGCCCCAGCACCCCATCAGNGTCCCCATGTCTGCACTCCATGTCGCCATCAGGTCACTGTGACTGCTGAGTGAGCTGTTTTAGCCCCATGTGCTGATGGGCCGGTGCACGCAGGAGGCTGCCTGCAGCCCTACCAGCCCCCCGGCTTCTCCAGGTATCCCACCATGGACTACCGTGTCCCGTGCCAGCCCCAGCACCCCATCAGCCAATGCACACCATCTCTTCCTGCTTATTTTTGAGCTCCATCTGGTGGCAACCAGACCTACAAATTTAATGTCTCTACTGCTATTACAGCAACCTGTTCTAATGGAAGGTGTCCCTGCCCATGGCAGCAAGGCTGGAACAAGATAATCTTGGAAGTCCCTTCCAACCCAAACCCTTTTGCTCCAGAGGAAGCATGAACAGAGCAGGATTCATCCCACCCCTAAACCACATTCCAGCACCCAGAGCATCCAGCAGTGCCCTGCAAGGACTCCTGTGGATGGATGCACACACATTTATTGATAAATACAGTGGACACACACTACAAGAAAAATTGAGTGGAGCCACAACTGAACATGAACTGCAAACCTTCATGTTGATGTGGGGAGCGTCAGGGATCTCCCATCCTACTGGCTGAACGAAGATGTAAACTTTGGGTGATGCCTCTGCAACCATGGGACTTCTCCAGACTGCTACACAGCCATGTGCTGGCGAGAAGTTCTCCACAACTCACTGCCTTTTCCCCTTGCCACCTCCCTGCATCCTGACTGTTAGGGACCATGAACTGGTTTTTAGGGGATGTGCTTTCCTTGTAGCCCTGTCAAAGAACAAATTAGCAGAAAGGAACTCCTTGGTAAAAGCTGGCCTGGAGTGTCTTGTGCAGGAAGGATGGTGGGAAGGGGTCCCTCAGGAGAGGGAGCTGAGCAGCTGTCTGTAGATGAAGCCAAGCTTCTCATGCAGGGCCAGGAAGGTGGGCCGCTCCTCTGTGTGGCCACTCCAGCATTCCAGCATGATGCTGTAGATCTCGGGAGGGCAGGAGCTGGGCCGGGGAAGGCGGTAGCCCCTGGTGATTTGCCGCACAGTTTCTTGGTTTGTCATCCCTACAAGGAAGGAGAAGATTCTCCTGAATCTGATGTCCTCAAAGGTTGCCCTGAAGGTGCACCTGCAGTGGCCAAGATGTCCACTTGTGCTGCTGTGAAACGGTGTCTCTCTGCCATGAGGCTGGTAGAAGACAGGATGCGGGAGGTCCTCCAGCCCACCCCACCTTCGTGTCCCCAGCTCCTGCACCCACTCTAAAACCACTGAATATCCCTCTAAACCATCCCAAAAGTGGACAATAACTTGCTGATGGTCGAGGAGCTGCTTCTACATCCCTTGTGGAGGGGACAATATAACAATTCATGACATGTTGGATTTTGGGAACCATGGCCAAGCTGCCCAGCATGTGGATGGAGGGCACAGGGGTGAGCTGGCAGCCCTACCTTCATATGGGATCTGTCCATACGTGAAGACTTCGTAGAGCAGAATCCCGTAGGACCAGACATCAGACTTGAGGGAGTAAGTCCGATAGTTGGCTGCCTCCGGAGCTGTCCACTTCACCGGGATTTTAGTGCTGCTGCTGGTGGAATAAATGTCATCCTGCAAAGCAACAGCAGATGGGACATGAGGGATAGGATGACCAACATGGCTTTTGGGTCTTTGCTGGGGCTGCAGGCTGGGAAAGGAGACGACAGGGAATGGCTGCAACATGGGGCACCTTGATGGAGTGGGATGATAGGAGGGACCACAACGTCCTGCTGACTGACCTTGAGGAGTCTGGCAAGTCCAAAATCGGCGATTTTGCAGGTGAGTTCCTCCCCCACCAGGATGTTTCTGGCTGCCAGATCCCGGTGAACAATGTGCTTCTCCTCCAGGTACCTCATCCCATCCGCCACTTGGCAGGCGATGTTGAGCAGGTGGGATGTGCCCAGGGACTTCCCTTCTGGACCTGTTAATCCAGACAATCCAAGCTTTGGGGACCATCTACCAACATCTATTCCGGGTGTTCTGGTTTGGAAGGAGACCCTGTACCAGCAATGTGGGACCAGAGGAACATGTAAAACCTCAAACTGGAGGTCCTGCCTAACTGTCCTGGTGGCACTTTGTAGGAAGTTCAGCACAGCCATGTGCTCCTCAGAAATGGGACCAGGATGAGCTCTGTAGAGCACCACGTGCTGCAACTAAGATGCAGATATCCGTGGCTTGTGCAAAGCTAAAGGTGACTTTCTGCCATGCAAATCTCCCACCAGGCCTCTCAACCTGTTGTGCCTGTAAGCTCCAGCTCCTCCAGCACCAAAGGCTGCTGGATCCCCAACCAGAAACAAGGCCAGTGTGGGTGGGAGGGGGTGTACCCAGTAGAAAAACAGGTCTCAGTGGCAGAAGTTGTTTCCTTTCAACACTGATTGCTGCATCAGGAAAAGAAAGGCCAAGAAAAACAAAGTGGTGGTAGGGTGATGAGTGGATCATGGCCTGTTACAAGCTCTGCACATGAACAAACCTATGGGGAGGTTTGGCCGTTTCATTCTTAAAGAAGATGGAGCTGCCCAAACACAGCAATAGTATTTCTGTGCACTGGTAGGAGCTGGCAGACCACGGGTGGTTGAAGAAGGAGGGATGATGGTCCCTACCAACACACTTGGGCTCCAGCAGAGATGGAGTCTGGGACTGATACGGACTCAGCCCAGACAAACACCTAAAATCACACCAGACCATTTGAGTCTTGGGATCACCCAAGACCATCTCCACCAAGTGTCCATGGATTGATCTGTGTTACCACTTATCTCAAGAGGACCAAAACCAGACTAGTGCTCTCTTACAGTCCGATTCAGATTCATAGGGTCATTCTGGGGCACAGAAAGCACCCCCAGAGCAGCAGTGCCCCAGGAGTTCACTCCCCATGGCCCCGGCACAGTACTCACTGTTGAGGTAGCTGTGGAGGTTGCCTTTGCGCATGAGCTCAGTGATGATGTACACAGGCTCATCCAGTGAGCACACAGCGTGCAGCTGGATCAGCTTCTCATGCCTCAGGCGCTTCAGGTTCTGAATCTCCTTGGTGAAGTCTTCTGCTTTCATGTCAGCTGGGGGAGAAAGCCAAAACGGCCATTGTGAGCTGCCTTCTGATGTGGATGTTGGGAACCTCAGCACCTCCAGCTTGGATAAGGACCTTTATCCTCCTCACAGCCCACCCCTGCCTTCACAGCTTATGTCTGCACAACCTGTGTCTCAGACCCAAACAACCAAGAGATGCTTTCCACAGAGCTTTGGATCCCATTTTCAGGATCACAGTCCCACCACAACTTCATGTATCACAAACCCATTTGACTTGACATCATGTCACTCATCACAAACCCACTGGCTGGAGCCAATTTATGGAAATGCAGCCCAAGCTTAGATTTGTCCACAGAAATAGTCCAGTGGCTCCTTGACAAGTCCTACCACAGTTTGCCTGATAAAACAGTCACAGTGAGCAAGAGGATGAGGAAATAAAGGAGTGTAAGTGATGTGGCAGTGAAGAAGAGACCCAGTTGGCCACTGTTAACAAATGATTTTCCACATACCTTTTATGATCTTGATGGCCACTGGCACCGTGTTTCTCCACAGCCCTTCCCACACCTCTCCAAAGTAGCCCTCACCCAGCTTCCTCCGCAGGGTGAACTCCCAGCGCGGGCGTTCCCAGCCGTCCCTCTCGGGAGGTGTCTGCCAAATGGACATGGAATGATATGCTTGCACCAGCCAGCCAGGTAGGACCTGCTGGTGGATCCTGCTCCAGCTTTTGGTGCCCACAGAGGAGTGAGCAAGACATGATACCCCACCACTTTTGTGCTCAGGGACTCCAACCCAAGCAGTGTTTTTTCCTCTGCTAAATGTTCACAAAGCACGTGAGGCATCATCTGCATGACCCCTGCTGGGAGCCCCGGTGTGCAAGGGGGAGATTTTGGAGACTACATGAAAAATCAGGAGTTCAATTTATAACTCACTCACTCATCAGACTTCAAAGGTGGCTTTTCTATATTTCCACAAATAAATAAAAATAGTTAAATGAATATTATTGTGTATTATGGCTGATTTATACTTCAGCTCATTAAGCATTTCTTCTATACCACACCTTTCAATTTCACTCTTTCACATATTTAATTGATATTTCTAAGTCATAATCAGTGGATGGAATTCTAATCAGAAAATGAGTTGGTAATTTGAGATTAATACTGTAATTAGACTTATGAGTGCCATACTAATTGGTATGAAAACTATATAAAAGCAATGTGTATGTCTTATACTCTCATGAAAAAATTGGAAGCACAAGTATTTCCAGAATCAGTATTGAAGGGATTTGTAACAACTTGGTTTCTAGTCTCTGAGATGAACAAGATATTTCAGAACATTCTCTTCATTTTTCCTAGTCAAAAATCCATATAAATGCCATGCCCAGTCTTAACATGGCTTATACAAAGTGATACTGGCAGCTATACTAATGGTGTGCTTTAAATTTAATTTAATAAAGTTCAAATTTCAAATGGATAGAGTAATTATTTCTATTTTCCTAGTCTTTCTTTCCTTTTTTCCATCCTCTTTATCTCTGGTACCCAGGTTGATCTGTGCCATTAGCGTACTCACCACGGGGCTGCAGGGCTGCAGCAAGGGGCTCTGGATGACCTTCCAGTGCTCCATGTAGAAGGCGAGGAGCTCCTCCATGTTGGGGAAGGGATGTCCCTTCTGGATGTAGAGGCTGCCCCTGGGGCTCTTGCAGATTCGGAAGTGGCTGACCTTGGCATGGTTGCGCACTGTGGGGAGGCCCAGGTTGGAGAAAACTCAACACGTGATCAGCAGCTCCTTCCCACCTCCCTGGTGACTTCACCCTCTCTCCTTCCCATACACCCAGTCTTTTAATTGTCCTAAAGCAACACAACTCACCCCTGGAGTGTTATATCCCACTCCCCACATCCCTTCTGCTCCCATCTCCTGGCTCAGAGGATTTCTGGCCATGGGAAAGCTGGGCTTCTTTGGACCAGAGGTGATGCTTTATTAGCAGGGGTTATTCCCTAGGGAAATGGCCTGCTTGGAGCACAGCAGAGCTGCCCAAGGTGGATAAACCAGTGGCAGCTGCACATCCCACAGCGCACAGACTGATGGTGGGTTGTGGGGCTTGATGTGAATTTCTCAGGATTGTTTTTATGTGAGTAGGACCAGCTCGTAACAGCACTGCCTGGTCCAAACCCCTCTGAATTCAGATTCTGGTATGTGCAGCCCAGGCCCTGGTAATCTGGAGTGGCAACATACTTTTAAACAACCCTCAGATGATAAAAGCTGCTGGAATGAAATCCTGGGAGTTAGTGCCATGACACCATCATTAAGCTGTGATGAAATGTTTATGGCTTCCATACCCTGGAAAGGAACTACGCACTTTTCTTTGCCACAGTCATTCTGCAATCCACCCCTTCTCTGTTAGCTTTCCCTGCACTCTCAGAAAGCAGGTGATTCACTTCAACGAGGTGCTGAAAAGTGCTTTAAACTTATTCCCGTTTTTTACTCTGTCTTGACCAAGCCAGGTGCTGCCCTAAGGAACTGTTTACTTTTCTCTGTGCTAATTTTCTCTGGATAATTGCCACAAAGTCACCTGAGAGAGAGTATTCGCCCTTGCTGCTCTCACTGTCCCGGACAAGGAAGGAGCCGTGCTGGTTGGGAGGCGAGAGGAGGAGCTGTTCTGCTTCGTTTCGGCTAATCTTGCTGAAGTACCAGCTGGGGAGCAGAGCAGACGGGTGGGTCAGTGCGGCGCAAGGGGGTGGTGCACGGATGAAGCCGCATCCACTTCGGGGCATCCCGCACCTTCTGAGCCAGGGAGGGGGAGTAGCTCCTGGGATCCCACTGTTTGCTCATCCTTGCAGCAACCAAGCAAGTGGCACAGCAGCCAGTCCATGTCTCAGAACCTGTAAATGTGGCTGCCTGCATCGGGGCTGCTTCATTGGGTGGGTTTTACAGGGCACTTGCTGCATTTTATTACCACTCTCTGACTGCAAACCATTTCATAGAGTCAGAGAATCCCAGAATTGTTTCAGCTGGAAGGGACCTTAAAACTCATCTGTCTTGGGTTGAGCTGGCAAAATGCCAACCCCCCAATACAAAGTTTCCCTCCCTCCAGCTGAGAAAAGGGAGAAAGGGAAAAAACCTTCAAACTAGGTTTATGCTTAAACTAACTATATATATTTATACAGAAAAAATTAAGAGAAAACTACAATATAACACACACACACTCTACACAAGTTAGATATAACAACAACTTTCTACCTCCCACCGAAAAACAGATTCCATCACTCTAGATCTGTAAGGACCCCAAAAGACACCCAGCAAGAAAGTATAACAACAAAATGTATTCTACTTCCCTGAACTCAAACACAATGCCCCACCGGCTGCCATCGCTTCCCCTGCACATTTGAGACCCTTCCCAGGTTTCTCCCGCTCCTCTTCTTTACCTCCCCTCACACAGCACAGGGCAAGACCCTGCCCTGCCCTTCCCGGCACTCGGCGTGACTCAGGGCCAGGTACAGAGGGAACAGCAGTGTCTCGAGGCGCTTTGCCCGACGTGTCGGGACCAGGCTGCCTTATGCAACGATAAGCCTGGGCTTTCCCCAGCTGACAGAAGGCTGAGGCATCACCCCGAGCTCCGTCACGGCTGGGAGAGGCACCGACAGGAAGGGAGCCCCCATCCCTGGATGTGCGGGAGCCAGATGGCAGCAGCAACAGTACAGCTTGGCCCTACAGATCTCTGGGCTTCCTGGCAGTTAACAACCCAAACTGCTTCTTCCCATGCTCCCGAGCCCTTTGGAGGTGGCAGGGCTCAGGTACAAGTTTCCCCAGCTCCCTTCCTCCCTGCTACCTCCCCTTTAATGCAGAACAAGAGTGAGAGCAGCTGGAGAAAGCAGGAGCCCGTTTATTTGGCACCACAGCTGCAACCTGTGCCCACCATCACACATCCCATCCCATTGCCACCCCATCCTGCTCGAGGGTGATGGGACCGGGAAGGGACAGCAGCACCACTACCCTTGGTACATATACCAAATCCCGTTTGCTGTGCTGAATACCTCCACCCCACTGCCACGAAACTGCAGGAACTCCAGGGCAGGGATGCCCAGGGCAGGGCACTGCACATCCCCGCTCAGTCCCAGCACTGCTGATGGCAAAAGAAGACGATGAGGAGCTCGCGCTTCCCGCCACTGCGGAGAGTAAGCGGTGCCTCTCTCTGCACAGGGATGTGCTACCCTAGTCCAGCCTCCATCCAGAGCATCGGATACTTACGGGCGGTGAGCTGAGGTGCCCTGGCTGAGGTTGGCCACGTAGGCAGCAGGGACGTAGCCCATGGCCGGCTCCCCCAGCAGCCGCCGGGCTAGGACATAGTCCCCCTCTTCCCTGAGGACACGCAGTTTGTCCCCTGCGCTTACGCTCAGTTCTTCGGAGCTCCGGGCTGTGAAAGCGTATAAAGCGATACAGAGAGAGGACTTGGGGATGAAGGAAATGGAGTTCGCCTCCGAGTGCAGCGAAACGGAATCAGAACCCAGATACCCCAGCGAGCAGCTTTCCGTCACGGCACGGGGACGGAGCTTGTTCCAGAAGGATGTCAGGAAGCTCAAGCGCTTCCTGACAAACTGCTCCATCCCCGGTGATGCGGTGGATGCGGTGGGTTATGGCACCGCGCTTCGGGAGGCCGGAGGAAGGGGTGATGATCCCGGGCTCATCCCGCCGGCCGGGCAGCTCATCCTGCCGCCCCGCGTTCTTCGCACGCGTCTGGGCGCTCGCCGGCCCTTCCCGGCGAACTTCCTATTTCTGAAAGTGAAACTGGTTGATCTGGTGAGACGAGTCTGCAGGTAGGAGTCCCACGCTCAGACCCACGGGCACATCTGGGAGACAGGTACAGCTGGAGCCGGGCTCGCCGCTCTCGAAGAAGGAGAACCGCTGTTGTTTTATCTAATCATTATTTTAAAGTGTGCTCTTTGCTTGTTATCAGAGCACCATAAACACAGCTCTCTGTTCTTCAAGCAGCTCTTGTCACAAGTGGCTGACTCCAGCTAATAGTCTTCATCTCACATGTGTGGGAGGATTTTTTTTTTTTCCATAGGACATAATTGCATCCACAAATGTGCAGGAGTTAAAACAGAATTAAGGAAAGAAACTTAGAAGAAATCTGAAGTGTTTGGGTATTTCCTGGGTGGATACTGTGGGGTTTATAACATAAGATCCTTTTTCTTTTGGTCTACAATGACCTCCCAGCATTACCCTGCTAAAACATTTGCCTCTTCCCACTAACACCCCATTGCAGAGGATCTCTAGAGAATCCCTTTCCCAGTTCCACCAAGATCAGGTGCTCACTCAGCCTCCACCAGAGATGGGTCCTGTCCCGTATCAGGAGGTCCTTGCCTGATGCAGAGTTTGGATCAGTGCCAGGTGCCTGTGTGGCATCTGGAGCCAAGGCCTGGCATGCAACTCCCTGATCCTGCTGTGTCAGCACACCCACACTCCCCCAGACCTGGTCACACTCAGATATTAACATGCTCCAACCCCCTTGCTATATCACAGCAACCACAGCCATTAGCCAAAGGACAGAGATTCCCCTTTCACATCTTCCATGAGCACTTTAAGATCACTGTTCTGGTGAGAAATCCCAACTGCAACCCCCCAGTCCTGCCTGGAGTTTGCCATTTAACTGTTCCATCTAATTAGCGAGAGGTTTGTGCCTGGCACTCCACTCCTGGCCTTGAGACGATTATTTTGATCCTACTGTGCTTGCAGTTGGTCTGGGTAGCTCATTTTGGGTATGTAGTTGGGATTTGAAAGAGGCTGTTAAAAACAAATACGGAAAATTAATTGCAGGGACATGCTGGACCCATCCCTGAGCCAGCAGCTCTTGCTCTGCTATGTCCTGCATCCTGGGATGCAAAAGGATTTCCTCATCTGGGTTTTGGGCAAAACTCTTTCCTCACCCCCTGCCAGACAGAGATGCCAAAGGCCGAGGGCAGGAGTACACAGCACTCTGTCAGGGTGCCCCGTGCATTGCACTGCACTGATGGGAACTGGGGAAAAAGGGAGTCTTTAATAAAATATTCTGCTCCCTCCTTACAAAAGTGGCACCTGAATATATGGGTAAGTTCTACAAGATCTGCTCCCCTGCAAAGCTCCCAGTCTCACCCTCAGTTCCACAAAGGGATGTGTTCCTATGCATTTTTCCCAACATGAGGAAGGGAACTGAGAATGGAGCACAGAAGGACTTGCAACCCAAAGGGAAGGGACATCCCCTCTGCTGTCCTTCTGCAGTGCTTGTGGCAGATCTGCTTCTCATGTCATGCTCCATCAGGAGCAAAATGGGCTGCTTCATTATGCATTGAGAGATATCTGATTAGATCCAGCACGGAACATCAATGCCTTACTGTTTAGAAAGAGGACTTCTGGTGTGCAGAAGGAGACTGGAGACTGATTTACCTATATTGACTTTAGCCAGATTAGATTCTCCAGTGGTACAAGTGATAGACAAGTGCAGCTGATTTATAACACGCAAGGCTTTGGATCTTGATTTGCACCTAAATGAAAGAGTACTTCAAAATTACAAACATCCCTGAGGACTAAATACTGCCTCTGAGCTGAACCTACCAGACATGCATAACACAGACTCATCCCTGCAAACCTCTGTCTGCACAGAACACACACGCACAGCTCAGTCCCATGCCAGGAAAAAGATGATAAGTCACAACCTTTTTCTAGTATTTTTTTTTATTTTCCTATGAAGTTCCAGGAGCATCCCTGCTGCTTTGAATCCCCTTTGGTATTATAAAACACCTAAAATAAAATAAAATAAAAATTAAGAAGAAAAAGTATGTTCATAGAAGTTTCTGGTCCTTGTGCTGTGGGAAGGAAGGTGGGAGGATGCAGGAAAAGTGAAAAGGATAAGGAAGGCACAGATATCCAATGAATCAAGTATTTTCTCTTCAGTCCCTGTGACCAGCTTACAAGGATGTATTAAAAACCAATCTCTCCATAGATTTGGGGTTGTGGCGGACACACAGGGACTTTAGTTCTAGCACCACTAAAAAGCACCTTCAAAGAGCAACAAAACCAGAAGACCCATGCCACAGATGTGGCTGCACAGTCCCGGTTTGGTTGCAGAGCACCATGGAGCCATAAACACAAACAGCACTTTGCATTCACCCATGTGTCAAACACCACGGCATGTCCTCAACAGCCTAATTGACAGAAACCAGCAGCTCCCCTCCACTAATGAGAGTGCTCATTGCATCTAATTAGCTGAGGTTCTGTTCCAGGTCCTGTTCCATTTATACTCAAATACATCTTCCAGCAAAGAACCTTTTTTGGGGGGAAACAAAGGAAGAGAAACATAACTCCAATTAAGCCCTGAAAGGAGCAGAGAGAGCTGGGGAATGCAGGTCATGCTGAGGAAAATGGTTTTGAGCATTGGGCACACAACAATAAGTCATTTGTGGGGTCATCACAGAGAATGTGTCACTCATCACCAAAGACTGGCAAAGCACAGCGGCTCATTGTGGACAGCCATGCTGTGCCTGGCACCCCATCCTGAAGCAACCAGCCATCCAGGAGACTTCCCTGGGCTTTGAATCACCTCCTCATTTCTGTCAGAGACTGCAAACCCAGGCCAAACCCAGCCTTGTGGTTCCTCTTAGTCTTTCGGACAGCATCAGATGGCTGAGGGTTTGGTTTGGGCTTCATGTTTATCTTTCCTTTTCCTGATTTCTCCAGATGTTTCCTGACACGACAGTGCATTTGAGAAAGGTCTCGCCTCTTAAGGAGTTGGTTCAGTTGGGCGCCCGTGGGATGTTTCAGACAAAGGGTGGTGGTGGGTGATGACAGCAGTGCATGGGAGGAGGAGCAGAAAAGGGGCACTAAAGCAGCTTCAATTAGTCTCCATTTCCTGGGGCCTGTGGAAGAAAGAGGCATCTTGGTAGACTCTGGGCTGTCAACATTGAGGGCAGAGCCCAAACCCAGGAGGGTGACAAAGGCAGGAAGAATCCAGGGGCTGAGGGGCTCGTAGACAGTCAATACAGGCAGAAGTGCAGTGATCCTGGGATATGGAGTGGTACAGGAGGTGTGTGAGAGGAGGCAGAGCATCATGGGGTCTCCTGGTGGCTTTCTGAGCCCTGAAGGAGTGGGTTGGAGTGGCTGGTGGAGAGCAGGAGTGCAGGTCACAGGGCACCTGAAATGGCACAAGAAAGCAGAAAAGCTCTGTGGGAAGCAGCTGGAGGCAGAGTGAGCTGTTTGGCTGTTTGTGTAGTGTCTGGCTGGTCTGGGGCATGTCTGACTGAAGCAGGAAAACCCTTTGAGCCCACAGTAATACTTTTCAGGGACCCTGTAAACCCTAGAGTGCTCTTCAAGGATCTGAAATGATAGCAAGGAAAAGCCAAGTCATATGTCACACTGCACTTTATGTCACATTTCTAAAGTGGAATCGCCATTTGACTGGAAAATCTGTAAGGACCAACACACCAAATCATGCTGGAAAACAGTGTGACCGGCCTCCAGGCTTCTCCTTCTGCTTTCTGCTGAGATTATCAGCACAGAGCAGCCTTTGCTTGCCCCATCCTGTAATCTAACTTCCCTAGGATGCTCCTTCTAGTACAGACTGCCTGGCAGATCAGCACTTCTGTGTAACACCTCTGCTCCTGTCCCTGGAGTAATCATTTGCAACACATAAAAACCATTAACCATCTTCTCCAGACTGCCAGGTGCCAGCGACCTGTTCACCCTCTCTCTCAAGGCTTTAGGGATCTCCGTGAAAAGCAGGATAAGGGAGCTCAGGCTGTGCTCTCCATGCCCCTGAACACCTGGACCAGAGGTTTGGCAGCTCTCTGCCAGGACCCTGCCACTGCTGAGCAGCAGCTGGAGTCCCCAGGCTGGCAGGTGCTGACAGGGACCTCACACATGCACCTCACAGTTGTGCTGCCCTGGCTGGGGCTGAGCAAACAGGGGACTGGTGCCTTCAGAAGTGAAGTGCATTGTGACTCACATGGTGAGGGGAAAATCACTGCCAATATGTAAGCAAATGATGGGTTGCTCCATTTGCCCAGATGTCCTTGTTACCCTGGGAAGGAACCAGTCCATCCACTCCATCACTGAGCTTTGTGATATCTCTCCCCACAAAGGTCCTTTGGAGGCTGTTGGATTTGGGGTTATGCTATTAGGTGTTGTTAGAAGAAACCTCCGCAGAGTCCCAGGAGAATAGGCCCAAGAGACCTCACCCACTCCACCTGGTCCATCCTATACTTATGTCTTTCCCCATCTTTGCCAAACCAGTTCTTAAAAGACCTCCAGGAACGGATACACCACCACGTCCCCAGACAACCCATTCCAGTGAGTCACTAATCATTACCAGCAGAAATGACTGTCTAACCTGCTGCATTTAAGCCTATTACTTCATGTCCTATTCATCACCACATTGCTCCATTCCTTTCTGCAACATTCTCTTCTGCATGTGAACACTGCCAAGGTGTCCCACTGCACACTCAGCAAATCCACATTGACCCCAGAACAGAACAAACACACTGACCTCATAGAAAGAGGCAACAGTCATCTTTTTCTCCATTTGTCTCAAGTCTTCTTACCCTGTCCCTGTGTGCTGGTGTTCCTGTGGTGCCCTCTCAGCTGGCTCTCTAGTGCATTCACCTGGGGATGAGAAAGCAGCAGCTCTAAGAGGAGTCTGGACCATTGTACACATAAACTTTAACTTGTCTCAAATACAAGGAGTCTGCACCACTGCACAGATAATCTTTAATCTGTCCCAAATACAAGGACTCTGCTCCACTGCACAGATAATCTTTAACCTGTCCCAAATACAAGAAGAAAATGCTGGCTCAAGATTTTTTTGCTGAGGTTCCATTTGCACTTTACCCTACAGTTGCAGAGGTCTGAGCTCACAGAGCTCAGCGTCATTTCTTCTCTCTGCACTCCACCTCTTCTGTACCTGCCAGTAGTCCCCTCTAATGGGTTGGTTGCTCCTGGCTCTGAAGGACACAAGAAGTCACAGGGAATGCCTGTAGCAAATAGCTAAATCTTGCTCCTGAGATGACTCCATGGAAGACAAAGATTGAGGCACCAAGTTTTACCTTTTTCTGTAGGGAAACGACTGTCTTCTCCAGTTCGGTGACGAGGGACTCGAGATTGTCTCTGGAGGAAGGACTTGGGGAAGACACCTCATTTCTGGGGTCAGGGATAAAAAGTGAAAGGAGTTATGCTAACGGCAGCTTCCTGGGTGAGAAAATCCTTCTGCCTCAAAGAGCCATTCAGCCCAGGTATTCACACATCAGAGCTGGGCTCTGCACCGAAGCATTAGAGAACTGGCCAAGCTCAGCATCTATATACTGAGACCCCCTGACCTCCAGACCTCTTTAAAGTGCCAATTTCAGAGGCCTGAATGGACTGAGTTATTAGAAACTTTTCTTATGTTTCATAAAATGGAGATAAAGGTGATGATACTACACCTGGGGAAGGCAGGCTTATGCTTGGCAGGGTTTTCCTCTGGGTAGCTGAAGCCAGAAGACCTCTTTCTTCGGAACCTCTGAGAAAGAGCCCTGAATTGCCCACGTGTCTGGCAGTCTTGGGAAGGAAGAGAAAGTCTGCAGTGAGTACTCATGTTTAGAGCAGAACAGTGTGGACTGAAGCAGCACAAGGCAGTGCTGCCCTCCTGCACCATCCACCCTTGACACATCTCTTATGCCAGAGGAAGGAGGCAACAAAGATCTGTAACAGGGCATGATGCAGGGATTCCCATGTCTCAGCTGGACATCTGCACCCAAAATACAGCACAAAGGGACTGTGGCAGAATCTGTGACTTATCGGACGAGTTTTAGAATCACAAATGAATCTGTGAAATGGCACATGGTGGGGATCTTCATACCTACATCCTGTTTCTGCATCTCCCCCAGCCAGAAACAGAAGTTCTCAGCTAGGTGAACTTTCGGCCTGGTTCAATGAAGCCAACAGGCTTCCTAGAGGGGTGGCCAATGCCTCAGGCCACTCAGGGTTTAAGTGGCCTTTGGACAGTGCCCTTAATAACTTAATGCCCTTTTGCTTTTGGTCAGCTCTGAATTAGTCAGGTGGTTGCACGGGATGATTCTTGTAGGCCCCTTACAACTAGAACATTCTATCCTAGTCTAGTCTAGAGTCTACTCACATCCATTTGCTGACTCAGGGTTCTCATGGTGTAACATGAAATCAGCTACAATTTCACACCACTGATGGCATGTGACAAATACCACCCAGAGCCATCCCCGTGCCAGCTGGTGCCAGCCAGCCTGCTCCTTACCCTCACAACAGTCCTGCCACAGGCGGAGGTCCACGGCAGGAATCTCCTCGCAGCTGACCATGCCCTGCAGGTATGATGCCACCTGGAAGACATCCCTCTGCAGGTGCTGGATGTGGTCACTGTTGTCACAGATGACACGAGCAAGGGACGTCTGTTTGATCTGAGTCAGTTGCGCCGGCGTGAAGACTCCAGGATTCTCATACCAAAATCTGCAGTGGGTTGTAATCACAGCATGACTCATGAGTAGAAGAGTGAGGGAGGGAGTGAGGCTGGGAGAGGAAGAAGAGTTCTCCAGCATTTGTGTAGCAGCACCCACCCATCTCAAAAGAAGCTTCTGCTCTGGTGTCAGGTGGCTGCAAACATAGAAGGCCCTTTTTGAACCCATAACCACCCTGTGCTCCTGCCCTAAGTGCATGACCAGGCAGAGACGTGTCTCATTCACACAAACAGCAAGCAGGAATTAGAAAGAAGCTCCTGTGGATATTTTCTAGCATTTTCATGAGGTATTGGACACATCCTCAATGACACCCAGTGTTCTGCAGTGAAATGAGAATCATTAAATCAGAAAAGAACACTTTGACAGTAACTGTGGCAAGTCCTTTTGCAAATGCACTGGACAGAGAACACTGTTCCTCATATCACAACAATAATAAAAAATTACTGATTCTGCTTCTCTCTGCAATGAGCAAAACCCCCTAAAGAGAATACAAAAGAATTTGGGATGACTCCAGTGGTAATACCTGTCTCCATCCCTCAGCCTTCTGAACTGTGTTGTTAACAGGCACATCAGTGTTGGTCCAACTCGGGTCCCAGGGACAAGATCCTCCACCATCAGTGCTGGAAACAGGTCAATATTTTTGGCAGTTCCATATAAACTGCAGGATAACAGATATTTTAAAAAAATAAAGTTACAAGGCTACCAAGGAGTAAAGATACTATAAATCTGATACCAGCATAGGAATTTGTATGCCAGGAACTCAGCTGGACAATATTTATAATGGTTTTATCTAAAAGACAATGGGATAAAGGCCTGCCTTGGAAAGAGGCAGCCAGGGCAGATAGGACGCAGCTTAATCTGACTGGAAAATAGCTCCAAGGCTCAATCTGCTCCCAAACTACCCCACAGCAGTGCCTGACAACATTCCACCCAGAACCAGACTGATCACTTGGAGAGACCTCATTTGTCTTACACCATTGTTAAACCACAGCTATTACTCTATCTTAACATCTGTGGGTTGCAATATCTGGGAAGGTTATTCCATGGGTGTCCTGAGAGGAGCAAATACTTTTCACTGACCAATCTCCAGTCATTTTGATTCTTCCACATCCAGGCTACAGTACCTCCTGAGCTTTTCTCTGATCTCCAAGTTCTTTATCTCATTTCGGAGGTCCTCAAACTCTTGAGCAGATGAGAGGTTGCAGAAGACCCTGAAGTCATTGTAGGGTGGGATGCCGTGGTCTCGCCCTCTCTGGATGTTGATAGCAGCCAAGTCCAGTGAAACAGAGTGTGCCATGGAGAAGAGTTTCTCTGTCAGCTCCATGTTGAGGAGTTCAGAGGGGACTCGCATTTTCCCAGGAACCCCAAACAGCCCCCGGAGGAGAGGATCAATCCCCCCCTCCTGCGTGATCCTGAAAGGGGAGAAGAAGGCCTTGTGCAAGGGAACGTGGCCTTGTTGGATGGGCTGGAAGGTTTCATTCAGCCGGTACAGGATGGGGTTGATCAAGGTGTGCCCAAAGCGGAAGGCAGCAGTGGCAAAGGCATTGAGAATCCCTGCGTTGACATTGGGGTTGTAGCCTTTGTACTCACCCAGCATCTTCATCCCAGCCTCCCCAAGGACCTTGGGCAGCCACTGGGCATAGGTGATATGCTGCATCTGGGCACCCACAATCTTCCGTGCCTCGTGGTACAGGAGGTCTCCATCCCAGTGGGGATTGAGGGCGGCCAGCTCCGTGGCAATCCGGTTGTGTTCCCTGAACCAAAGTGTGTGCATGGCTGTGAGACCCAGCTGCTCGTTGGCACGGTGGTCTCCTGCCAGAAAGCACGGCACGGGGCTCTCATTCTCATCTCTCATACACTCCGTGGGTGGCCCCACTGCAAAGGGAAGGAGATGCTTCCCTGAGCTGGGCACAACTTGCCCTCGCTTCAGCAGCCCACTTTGGCTGCTCAGATCCCGCAGCTCCTGTGACTCCTGCTCTGTGCTGCCGTAAACATTGGAGGCGTCGATGTAAGATGTCAAGTGGTTGATCTGCTCTCTGGCATAGACAGAGTTCATCAGCAAGGAGGTCATTCCGCTGCCGCACACTGGGCTTGAGCGGACGAAGAACATGCAGCGCCCGTTCCGCACGCGCGGGTCGTTGGCGGGGACCATGATGGAGAAGCACGGCGGGTCGTTGCTGCACACCTCACTGCAAGGGGCTCCATCCGAGAAGCGGGACATGCTAATGGCTGCCACCGTCTGGTCCATGTCGTGGTCCAGAAACTGGCCCCACTGCATGAGCATGTGTGTGAACTGGTCATCAGGGGTGATAGTCTCAGTCCCAATCATGGCAGTGGAGACAAGGCGAGGTAGAGGAAGGGGCAGATCTCTGGTATCTTCAGCCAAGGAAAATCCTCGGGGGAGGTTAAATCCATTCTGGTAGGCGGGTTTGAGAAGCCTCTGGAAGGCTGTGAGAGATGCACCCCACATTGGGTGCTGGAGGTTGTTGCAAGAGCCATCGTGGGTCCTGTACTTCTTGTGGAAGCAGATATCAGAGCAGTTGGGTGTGCGGCGGTGGGCAGAGCAGCCCGACAGGTTGGCAATCATGTTCAGGTAGTGAGGGGACACCAGGTCATTGTAGCGATAGCCTGCAAAGGGAAAGGCAAAGCACCATGTCAGCCTTCACCTGCAGCCACCTGGTTCCCACTGTCCCATGTAAGGGCTCTGTGGGAAAGCCACCACTGGGGCTGTCAGGGTGGGCACAGATCCCTGAGTGTGGTGGTGCAATGTAATTTATGGAAAGCCAAGGAAGCACAGGATTTCAGGCCCACAAAGAAGAAAAGAAGGGGAGAAGAGTTTAATATTAACTGCACAGAGCTGGAAACAGAAATGTTGTGACTGGCAGAGTAAACTGTGGGGGTGGTCTCAGTCTTCATTCTAGGTTTATTTTATGGCTCTCTGGGTTATTACTGACACCATGAGCTCCGTCACCCATCCAAACTCTACGTGACAAGCAGCAGGAAGCCGTGGGTGAGTGCCAGGGCGCTGCGCTGTGTGAAAGCGCTGAATAATGCTGCACTGTGAGGATGCTGACAGGGCAATGAGCAGGAGAGGCTGGCAGTCCAACCAGCCCAGCCCAGCCCAGCCCTGCTTCCTGGAGAGAGACTCCTTGCCCCCTGGAATACATCCAGGCAGGAAAAAATATTCACAGGCCCCAAACATACATGCCTCCTACATGATGATTCACACATATAGGAAGAAGCATCCAGTGTACAGGAATGTTTGTTGTATATCAAGGAAGTGAGTCCAGCTGCTGGATGTTTGGACCTAAGTATTTTTGGTGTTACATTTCTTTGTTATTTACTCTCTTGCCTCCATAGAAGGAACCTGAGTGGCTGGAACCCACCTGAGTTTGTAGTTAAGAGGTCAAAGCAGTAGAGAGAGAGGAGTGATATCCCCCTTCTTCTGTTACAGCACCCAAATACCACAGAGTGCACAGTATTTTTCTTGTTGTTGTTTGGAGGGCAGAAAACATCTTGGACCATGCTGCTGAAGGTCGAAACTTCAAACCCACAAAGGTACACCTTTATGAGTTGGATGGATAAATATTTTTTTAAATATTAGGGCTTTCATAGCCATTCCAAAATGGGGAACTGAAATATTTTCCTGAGTAACAAGCTCATACAGTGAATGCAAGGCCATTCTTCCATCTGTTCGGAAAACCTTGAGATGCAGAAAGAACTGCAACTCAGACAACACAATTTTTGATATATCCAACAATTTATGTGCATTTTTTTTACATCACTGCGCTTTTTAAACTTCTTGGATGTTTACACATCATTATTTTCATTTCATCCTGTCCACAAAATTAATAAGGGAAATGAAATCTCTCCTACCTGTGACATTCATATCCACAATGAGCCCCTGCTGCACGTGTTCCTGAATCAGCTGCAAGGTCCTTTCAAAGATCTCCCCTGCCCTGGCTGTCTCGATGGTGTAGGGGTCCCGAGGGTAGCGGAAGAGAGCCAGGAGGTCATTGGGTGTCTTGGGCCGTCTGTTTCCAGGAATTAAAAGTGTTGCAGGAACATTAAAATTAATCAACTCTGCTCATGGCAATAAGACTGTACAGGCCACAAGACTCAGACTCTAAGCCTGCTCTGGTTCTTGGCCCTCAAACTAGTGCATAAGACCAATGGGACTTGCCTGCACATGGCAGATGATTAAAGAAAGGGTATTTTTTCCCCAGGAAAATGCACATGTAATTCCCTCAGCATTTCTGGGTTTTTTTTGCAATAGCAATTTATTTTTTACTTTTCAACAGCTGAAACCCAGAGAATCTGGGGCTTAATAGAAACTATCCATCTTTTCAAGAAAAACATATATTGGGGTGGAAGAGGAGGGAATCACCATTCACTCGAGAGTTAATTTTTTGTTGAGGAAATGGTTAGGACTGCTGTATCATTATTTCTGTTCACCCTACACAAAGTCAGCTGCATTTATAAAATGACTAGGCTGATTCTTTTCTATTCACTAACTCCAGAACCAGCTCTAGCTGACAAAAATATACATTGCAGACAGAAGTGACATAAGAGGTGATACTCAGGTATCTCATCTTTCCAGAATCCCAAATGCCTGTTGTGAAGCTCTACCACATCCTTACTCTTACGTGGTGTAGCTTCAACCTCCAACACTCGAAACAATGCCATAGCTTTCATTTGCGGGTTGTCAGTGATAAAATGAGGTTTGATAAAGCCTCATTTGTTTTGTTTTTTGACACCTTTCTGCTTCAAGTCTGAGATTGAGGCATTTCACACACTTACTTGCTGAAGAGCTCCGTGCGTGTGGAGTTGATGGCGTGGTCCACACTGCTGATGGCCTCCCGCAGCGACGTGGCTACAAACGTGTCACCGCTCCGGCCCACGTCCGTGGCTTCCAAAGCAGAGAGAAAGAACAAAATACCCTAGATTTACTTTGGTATTAATTGGTCTTCCACCCTCAAGAAAACCTGTGTACCAGTACAAGCCCCACAGTGACCACACTGCGGGTCAAATTGCGTTTCCATCTGCAATATAAACACCATGGATTTATTTTTTTCGATAGAAATTCTGAAGAATATGAACGAGCTGCCTGAAAGAGAAGGTGTCTTTACACATATTCAGAGTTTTCTCCTGTGCAACTTTGTAAATAAATGCCTGTTTTGGTTAGTGGTTAAATGGAAAGATAAAATGCAAAAATCACACTGGGCCAACCCAAAAGAATGTATTTACTTTGCACAAATGTACTCCTCCTTATCCCTTACAGCTTCCCTAACACACAGAGGAGGAACTTGAAAATAAGGACTTATTTCCCATCCCCAATGCATGTAATCTGTCAAAGGCTGGCCTTGATGACCTGGGAGGTCTTTTCCAACCTCTATGATTCTATGACTGAGCAAACATTTAAAACCCTGTTCTTGCAGCATGTGTTGATCTGGTCCTCCCACCTATGGTATACGATGTTACAGTCAGATGATGATTTGTCAGCCTGTTGGCACTTTTAATAAGTTTCCCTCTCCCAGCAGAGGCAATAACCAAATGTACACTGTCAGCTGGGCTTGCAGGAGGAGGTTTAAGACAACACCTTTGGCTCTGCAGGGAGTAACTTCAGCTCAGCTGAGAAAACAGTGAGGGGCATCTGGGAGGTGCGTGGGCTTTGACAATGGAGCAACCCCGATCCAAGGGACCTGTCTGCAAAGAAGCTAAAGAAATAACATCTTTTATAATTAAAGTGCAGATGTCAACACAGCATAGCACCCTCACACAGGAGATCAAGAGAAGATCCTGAAGGACCAGAGGAGGTTCCTTACCGGTGATGGTGAGCTGCATGGCACTGGAGGTGAAGCCAAAGGGGTTCCGTGCTATGCACTCGTATCTGCCCTGGTCAGCCACGCCAAGATCCTGAATGGAGAGCGTCCCGTCTTGACTGACATGGAATTTGCCACTCTCTGTGATCTGGATACCCTCCTGTCACACCATCAAAAGACAGAAAATTTGTCAGTGCACCTCAAGCTTCCCACTATCCCAGCCTTCAGCCTGCTCGGCAAACACGGAGATGGATGTGATGAACGAATGTGGCCACCAGATGTTAGCATTGCTCTTCCAGAGAAACCAGAAAGCCATCCAAGGACACCTGCTCCTGCCTGGACCCACGGTGAGGAGCTCCCTGCTCAGCTCCTTCACCCTGGTCCACCCCAGGCACTCCCCACAGGGCACAGACTCCCCACATAGACAGGTTGGATGCAGCAAGTGCCGTGCCGTGCCGATGCCACAGGAGTTTCACAGAGCAGAATTTGGTCTACATCTTTTCAGTTTTGGGACAACCTGAAACTGATGCATTCTGCTGTGCTGAGCTGCAGGTACCAGCTTTTGCTGCCTCTGACAGCATCGCTCAACCCCAACCTCTCAGCGGGTCTGGTGGCAGAAGTGACTTTAGGTTTAACTTTTTTATTCTCCTGTTTCTTGACATCTTTTTGCTGTCCTGTCCCAACCTAATGCTTACTCTGCTGCACTCCCAGGTTCTTTTCTTCTGCTCCCACTGTTGGCTGGAGCCCAAGGCAAGCTGCAAGATCTCCTCCCACCAGACCTCTGCAGGTTAACTGAGGTTCAAGCATTTTCTATGCCTGACTGTGCTCAAAGACAGGGCAGGCAACAAGGAATGTCCCAGGTGTTGTACTACAGCAGAGAAGGAAAAAACTCTAAAGAACTGTATCAACTGAATTCTTACAGAGCAGGCAGGCTGCAGTGTGAATTTGAGGGGTCACAGCTTTGCCCCATCAAAGCTGGGGCCAGCCAGTATCTGCCAGTTCCACCAGTGGGAATCCTGGAAATAGGGACAAACTAAGAAAAAAATCAATTTTCAGTGTGGGTGGTGTTTTTTTTTAATTTTTTTTTATTTTTTTTTATTTTTCCCAGGGATGATCAATCAAGTACTTATACCATCCTGAAATGGTACTGGCTTCAAGTGACTCGTTTGGAAGGAAGAACAAGACAATGTGAGTTGCAATGCTTTGAGCTTGAGAAAGTGTTTTTTAAGACCATAAACCCCAAAAATTATTGAAAATATTGGTCTTTATCCCATGTGTATAGCACAAACTGATGTAACTATGGAAGTGGGAGAGGTGTTGAAGGAGACAGTTGTTAATTGTCCCCCAGAGGAGCCGTTGTGCTCCCCAGTGATGTGAAATCACCACATACCTTGACCCAGGTTATGGTGGGCCGTGGGTCTCCTTGGGCAGTGCAAGTAATGGCAATGTCCTGGCCTGTCTCTGCCACCACATCTTGGGGGGGATGAAGGAACACAGGTATCACTGTGAAACAGAGGGGAAAAACGTCTCAAGGGCAAGAAATGCACCAAAGAAAATAGAGAAATCTGAGTGTAAAGCCTTTCATCATGGGCAAAGCAGGGCTGGGTTCCTCCTGCTCTTGAAAGGAATCTGCAGAGGGGTGGCAGCTCACCCCCTGCTCTCTGTCTTGCTACCAGGCTCTCTGTTCATTAATTTATGTAATTTATGTTCATTATTTTCTGCTCCTCTGAGTTTCTACTTGGGGCAATTACACAGGAATGTGCTGTGTCATTTAAAATCATTAACTCAAAGGCTTTCTAGAAAAGATGCTCCAGCTGAAACAGGGATCATGACTTGATTCAGGCATTATCAGATGAGGCTCTCTGAAAGTGTTAGTCAGGACAGATTAAATAATTATATTGATCTTGCTAGTCTTAAAATATACTGTGAATTCTGTGCTTGAAGCTTCACTAATTTCATGCTTCTAGATAGTGTCTTTGCTCCAGTCTGCCATTAATAAAATCCTGCCACGTTTGTGAACAAGCAGGGAAGTTTGCTTACTGAGAAGAATTATATGAGAACAAAGAGAAAATTAAGCAAAACCTCTAAAAATTTAATTTTTAAAAAATAAGCTTTAATTAAGCTTAATTAAGCAAAAGCATTCCTGCGTGACTTGTATTTTACAGAGGCTTGATTAAAGAATACCTAAATTTAGGTTGAACCTGTGACCTGGTAAGTAATGTTTAAGACAAATATATCCAGAGCAGAGTTAAATGTTCCTGAGAAGGAAGCATTTTGTTTTGCAGAATATTTTATTTTAAAAAGAGTTTTACAATTAATTCTACAAGAAAGACAAAATTCTAAAATAGCAAAAAAAAATTACTAAGAATTTAATTAATGCACTTCTCTGTAAATTATCCTGTTTTCCTTTACCAGAATAATTTTCTTAATGACAACTCCCAAACTGAAGCAGCTTATTCCAAGTGGCAAACCTTGAGGCTCTGCAAACCTCACTAAGGTTTCCCACCAGCTGATGGAGCTCTCATGGATTAATGTCTGCTTTGGGAGAAAAGTAAAATCCCATCCCACAGGAAACAGGGCAATTCCCTGCCTGGCCAGACTGTGTGTTATTCTACCATAAATGCCCTCATGCCCAGTTTACCTCGTGGGGTCACCGACAGCTGCACTGGGAGGGTTCTCACCCCGATGACACTGATGGCGTGGCACTCGAACTGCCCCTGGTCATGCAGGGCCACCCTCAGCACCCGCAGGGTGCCCGTGGAGAGGATGCTGTGCCTCCGGTCGTTTGGCAAAGGCCCACCTGGGCAAAGAAGCAGTTTGTGAACTCTCTGTGACGTTTCTTATCCCATCACTGGAGGGATCTGTGATGGCTACGAATTTTGTTTCCTTCCCAACATCAACCACCCTGAAATACCATCTTTATCACACTGAGTTGTCTCACCTGAGCAACAGGAACCCTTTATCTTAAGTCTTTTCTTAATGCAACTTACAGATTTAGTGACACGTGATGCACTGCAAGTAAGTGTTCAATTATCCCAACTGGCTGTTTCATCAAATAAATGGCAACATTTAGAATTGTCCTTTTGATTTTTTATTTGACTTCCTTTGGTTTGGAAACTGTTGTTTCAATATTTTTTCTATTTCAGAAGAACAGTTGAAAACAAAAGTGCTTTACCAAACCCAAACAAAACTATTAAAACTTCTCAGTTTAGCAACTTTTTTTTTCTCCAAATAAAGGCTCTATTTATTCATCCCAAATAGCAAAATCCCCACACACTGTCGAAAGTGTCTTTGAGACAAGCAATGCTCCATCACTTGTCCTTCTCTTGTCTTGCTTTTAGCATGAGAAAGCCTTGCAAAGCCTGGTTGATCTTTAATTTTTGGATTACTGAGTGCAAACCAGATTCCAGAGTAGTTATGAACCTTACTTCTTGTCACTGTGTTCCTTTCCACGTCAATAACATGTATTTTCTGGGAAGTGGAGGAAAACAGGTTAAAGGAGATGGAGAACCTGCTGGCAAAGTGGAATTTCAGCTGGTCCTTCTCAACTCCATGTCAGGGCCATTGCTGTGGAAGCTGGAATACAATACCCATGAATTCTCCACAGCACTAAACCATTAATTATGGCTTGTGAAGCATAAGGAAAAGTTGGAGGATCTCTGGGCCAAGCATTATTGGCTTCTGTCCCAGAAAATGTTGGATGAGATCAGTCCAGTGCAGCCAGCACTAACAATTATTGGAGACTTTAAAAGTTCACCACCACCTGTTGTCCCAAAGTCTTTTTTCCTAAGCTAAAAGAAAACTCTGAGATGTGTCAGGAGTGAATGGTGCTCTTCTACAACTTGCTCTCCAAGAGCAGCGAATCAATGACAACGATGGAGAGCTGGCACATGGTGATACTGCTGAGGGAAGTGGTGGGATCATCATCCCTGGAAGTGCAAACATTATGTGGCATTTAGGGACATGGTTTAGTGGTTAACATGGCAGTGTTGGGTTAACCTGATGATCTTAGAGGTCTTTTCCAACTCAAATGACTCTGTGACTGATACCCACTGACTTGGAGTGTCCAGACCTTGCCTTTGAGGTTTTCCACAGGTTTCATGCTGATGAAAACCAGACCATTTTTTCCTTCTGATGTTGTGTGGCAAAGACCTAAGAGGCTCTCTCCTCAGTGCTTAACATTGTCCTTGATGATCTACAACACACCTCCTCGTGTGACTATGCCTGTGCTGATCATCATCTCTCCCATTCCACCACTGCAAGTCACCGCCCTGGACCATCAGCTCAGCTGTTCCCACCCACATCCCATGGATGATGGCATGGGAGAGAGAAACCACGAGTCAAGTGAGGCAGTACCTGCCCTGGTCCAGGTAATCACGGGTGGAGGGTGACCCTCAGCAGAGCAGGGGAAATCCACGCTTTGTCCCTCAGTTACTGTCTGATCAGTGGGAGTGATGAGAAACCTGGGAGAATCTGGAGGGGAAAGCAATGACTAAACAGCAGGAAACACTCAGGCAGCAAACTTGGGAAGTTTATGGGAGCAGAATCAGTCACGGGGCTTAAATATACCCCACTGAGCAGACACTGTCCTAGAAATGCCATAGAACATCACAGACTGAGTCTGGGACTGCTCACCTTGCACTATGATCCTTGCAGTGGCCTGGATGGACCCCTCGGAGTTGCTGGCATTGCAGTTGTACTGCCCCTGCTCCGAGAAGGTGACGTTCTGAATGAAGAGTCCTCCGGAGCTGGTGATAGTGAAACGGGAATCCTGTGGTAAGGGAGAGCCTGTGCCGAGGGTCCAGCTGATGCGAGGGTGAGGGTGCCCAGACACCCCACACTCCAAGGTGACACTTTCCCCGATCAGCACTTCAGTGTTCTGCGGCTGGATCACAAAAGTGGGCTTGGCTGGAAGGAAATGGGTGCTTTAGAAACCAGCTCTGCTGCCTGCTCAGTTGTGGGCAGAAATTACTTAGGGTCCCCATGCAACCCAGCTAACAGTCACCTGGCTCTTCATTGACCTCCAAATCCATGCTGTGAGTGATGCCCCCAGAACTAGGTCTTCCTACCACCTCCTCACATCCATTCTCCTAGTGTGGAGCATCCCCTCTCCCATGTCCTCTTCACCCCTGCTAACTCTCTGCTACAGAATTCATCCCAGACTTCAAACTCCCTCCCAAGGCCCAAAATACCTTCAATCTCTAAATCTCCCTTTTGTCACAGTGAAGAAACCCCCAAAGCTCAGGCCACTCTCAAAGTCATTGCTTTGCTAGATACTCTCTCCCACACCACCCCAAGAACATCTTGGCACATACAATGCTGGGACTGACCGATTTAGCTCCTTTCCCACCCCCAACCCAGCTGGGTCATCAAGGGGTGCACAAAACTCAATTACATGGTGTGCCAAAATAACGCAGCACGACTTGTTGTGTCTTGACCTCCCCAGCTATGTTCTTGGCCATGCACTGGTAGACGCCTTTGTCCGACTCTTTGGTGTTCTGGATCATCAAGGTACCGTCTTGCAACAGGTTCAGGCGGTTGTCATCTTTCATGTCAATCTTATTACTGCAAAACAGCCACAAACAGGCAATATCCGAAAGGAGCAGTGACTGGTGGTCCCCCCCAGGCTGCTGGGAGGTGCAGGGGCTTTGCTTAAATTGCAGTAAGCTGGTGTTTGTTGGAGACATTCTGAGACTTTAAGAAATGTGCAGCAAGAGTTATGATTCACAGCACTGAACTGCAGCTCCAGCTCCGATTTGCTCCCTGGGTGAGCTGCTTTTTCTCTCACAGTGATTACATATGGCATTTACAGCCCATCAGGAGAGTGCACTGTGCCATTGTCAGGGCATCTTGGCCTGGAAAGCCAGTTCTCCTTACTTACTAAATGCAAATATAATAATGAAATATTGTTATTGTGTGCAGCCATTTCTATTCAAACTCAAGGCTCAAAGGCCTCAGGGGAGCAAAAAGCTCTGAATAAGTCACCAGGGGATCCCAACACAAGGCTTGGACTTCAACCCAGCCCGGGATCTGTGAAACATCTTCCTTCTTTCTGCAGTGACCTGAGACTCCTGGATCCCAGCCCATGGCAGAAGGTCCCAGTGCTGCATCCCATTTGTCCCAGCACGAAGGAATCTTGGATGGCTACAGATGATTGAAAAGATAGAAGGGACCTCTGTCCCCCGGGACAAAGTCTGAACCCACTATGCAAACTAATATGCTTGCTGGGCATTTATTTAATTCCCCGATGTCTCCTCACTCCAGTCATATCTCGATTGTGGAACATTTATTATCATTACCCCTCTTACAAAGCTGTCTTTGGGAGCCTGCCAGCATTTCCCTAACAAAACCTTCCTTCCAGGGGGACTTAACTCAGCCATAAACTTTTGCTCTGGGCTGAAACTCTGCCTGGTGGGGGGTTTGCTGAAGAAGCACACATTGATCATTTTTATTAATAACCAAGCCCTGCTCAGGCTCCACCAGACAAGAAGCTCGTAAAGCAGCAAAACAACTTCACTTCCACAGTGGGCAGCTGCTTGAGCACAGAATATTTGATTGTGTAGCATTTCCCAGAACACTTTGGCATCTACCACAGCAATGTATTTGTTCAGTGTTGCTGCCCAGAAGGATAACCTATACACTGATTTGCAAATTCTGTCTTTCAGTGCAGCACAGAGATTTTTCTCTTTGGGAAATAAAACATTCTCCAGCACGATTGACCTTCAGTGAGAAAAACCCAGAGATTAGAAGCAATTCAGCAGTTAACAAATGGCAAGCACAGTGGCTTAGAGCAACATGAAACACTAATTTTATATTTTTCCTGATCAAAAGACAATTCTTTTCAGCCTGCAGAGCATGTTTATAGGAAAGTTATAAGCTCTTGAAATCCGTTACAAAAGCAGATGAAATATTTCAAATGCAGATGAAAACACCACTTGGATTACGTGGTCACTGGAGAATGCTATTAAAAGGAAGGTAAATACAACCCATGGAACAGCCATTTCTTTTTTCTTTCTTTCTTTTTTTTCTTTAAACATAGTGTGAAACAGCTTTTGTAATTGCAGGCAGGCACTGAAGAGCTCAGTGCTTGAAAAACTTTGCCACCCCAGGGCTCATTGCGTGCGACTTACTTGTTGTGCAGCCAAATAATCGCAGGCTTTGGATTGCCTTCCGCCCTGCAGGTGAAATAAACTGTGTTTCCCAAGAGGACGTCGACATCGTGGGGTTCTGAGGTTATTCGAGGCCTCTCTGCAAAACACCATTTGAACACAACCCAGTCCAGAGCAGCACAAAACCACCTCCAGCCCAACTGGGGTACAGTGGGTCACACAACACCCATCCTGCAACATCCCAGCAAACAGGCACCAGCAGAGCCCCAGGAACAATGACATCCACTTGGAGCCACCCCAAAACTTCTAACTAACACCAAATGTCATGAGGGAAGAGCATCATTCATCTGAGCCCACTAAAAGCCCTGGAGAATTGAAATGGTTGTTCCTATTCTATGTTGGGCAGTGGATCAGCACCTCCTACAGCACTGAGAAAAACAGACCTGGCTGTACTCTGGTTTATTGTAGTTGCCCCAAGAGTTGGTCCCTGTCTCCCCCAGAATAAGCAAAGAAGTCAGTGGTATCCTTACTTGGGTTGTTTTTCTGTCCCTGGCAGCCTGTTGCTCTCAGCAACTACCTGTTCCACCTGCAGACAGTGCCAGCTCCCTGCAAACCACACCACTTCCCTCCCGACAGGATTTCATTCATTATGTCCCTGATTCACCAGCCAAGCCTTTCACTATTCTTCACTTCAAGATGTACTCAAGCACTAAGCCAGTTAAACATTGGAAGGATGTGCTAAAACAGGGAGGAATTTATGTACAAGCCCTGGAGTGCTTGTTCTTGGTTCAGGGAATGCTTACCCATTTAACAATCTGCATGCTCACCAGTAATCCACTAAAACCAGCTGGATTATTCCTAAAATTGAGAACTTGCCACCTCCTCCAGTGGAAGGTCAGTGTCCTTCCTCCTTAGACTACAAGTTAATGGCTCATCAAGTAATCCCGAAAGGAAACACCAGCACAGACCAAACCCAACAGAACTCCAGAGTACAAAATGCTGACCCAGTGCAGGTTTGCACTCCTGGCTCCCATCTGCTCAAAGCTGAGGGTTAACTGGTGCCAGCAGCTTTCAAACTGACCTCAGATATCAGCTGCCTGCATGGTTGGAGCTTTGTGCTGAATTATGAACCATTTGTCTTTCCCAACTGGCACAACAGCAGCGTGAAAACCTAATGCCAGCAAAATCTTCCCACCAGGTGCTCTGGCTAATTTGACAGACATCCCACTGTGAGCCCATGCCTAAACCAGAACAAATTTGCACTAACAGCTGTAGTGTGGTACTGGGTGTGTCTCAGGCACAGCTTGTTGTGTGGCACAGCCACTCACAGCAGATTTCACTCCATGTGTCCCCAGCTGCTTTCCCCAGACCTTCCTATTCCCTGCTTTCTTGAGGTCACAGACATTTGTGCCAATTCAGTTCTTTGCATGGCTGTGCCCTAAATTAAGCTGTGAAATGGTCAAGATTTTACGGAAAAAAATAAGGAAATTGTAGGAGAAAAGCTGAATTCCAGGGAGAGCTCTTCTAAATCCAGCTGAGCTCACACATCTGACTCACAGCATGGCCATGCACAGCTGGACTGGCATATCCAGGTGGATTGCTCATGGCCAGCCCAGCTGAGTGGGAACTTCTCAAACAATTCTACCAGCAGTAAAGTACCAGGGAACCAGAACCAACATTATGCTAACCTCCACTTAAAAATCAGAGGTTTGTCTTTTTCTAGATAAAATACTGAATTTTGGAATTTTTCAGAACAAAACTTAATTTAAAATTCTAAATTTAAACACCCTCACAAATGGCATAAACTACACCAAAGTCAAACACAGCATTCAGCTACATATCCACCATGAGCTCTCATAGGTTTCCACTTGTGTTTCCAGCCACTGCAGCTCTCCCAGTGTTCCCCTTCTGTTCAGCCTGTTGTGAGACATTTCCTCTGGTTGCTGGTTTAGCCACTGAAGCAGCAGATCCTTTAGAAGCCCTACTCTATTTAGCAAAGCAAGACAACACCTGCAAGCCAAAGCAGAGTTGCCTTCAACACCCCCACTGCGACTGTCAGCTTTCTGTGTGTTATCCCAGTAACTCCTGCAACCCCAGTGGGATTTCCTCATTTCAGCAGCAGAGGAGGGAGAAAGCAGGATGACAGGATGGGGAAGAGGCAGGAAAAGGGCTGGAGGAAGCAACTCCCAGAGCAGTGGCCTAATTTGAGGCAAAGGAGGGTGAGAGCCCAGCTCCAGGGGCTGAGGGTGGCCGCTGCAGAGGTTTGCTTTGCTCACCACAGTTGAACTCCTGGGCGGTCAGGGTGACGATGGAGCGGCCGTGCAGGTCCCGAGGAGCCTCACAGGTGGCAGCTGTCTGGATACTGCCCTGCTCAGCGTATTTCCTCAGCAGCTCAGCCAACCACATCAGGTCACAGTCACAAAACAAGGCGTTGGAGTCCAGGCGCCTGCAAGAGCAAGGGAAAGGCAGCTCATTTCCCAGCCTCCAACTGCTGTGCTGCATCCTGGAGACCAGGACACAGGAGGGGAACAGTCTTCCAGAGTGGGGGATCACTTGGTTGTTTTCCCCCGCATTTGATTATATCCCAAATGAAAATTTGAGATATCTCATTCCCATGATGGTTGAATAGGATGCTTACCCAAGTAGAAGGATTTAATTGAAAAACTAACATTACCCATCAGCCATTCCAGTTTCAAATAAAAATCATTCAGTTAAACTGGATTATGAATTTTTGGCCTAATTTGAGGCAAAGAGAGACACTGAAATATTGGATTTTCCCTCAGGGTGGAGATTTCAACCTTTACTGAATTCTGTACAAACAGCAGATAGCACTGCCTCTGTTAGAGCTTTCCATTCTCTTTTAGCTCCCAAAACCTCCCCCTTGTTTTATGTGTGCACCAGATCAGTCCCTTTCTGTGGCCAGCTGAGAGAGGTTGTAGCATTTCTGCACAACTATAAGAACTTTTATTACTGCAACATAATCCTGAACCACGAGGAAGGAGCTCCAGTGACCTCCCAGTGCACCCACCCTCTTCCCTCCACTGACCTCATTCCAAAAGCAGCGCTATCCATAAGGATAAATAAGGACTACAGGGGGATTAATTTATTCCTCCTTCCCCACTGACAGTTTTACAGTCGATGGGTCTGAGCCATCCGAAAAAACCAAACCAAAAAACATGTAAGAATGTCTAATGCTTTCAGGGTCCCATATTTGAGAATGTGAGATTTCACACAAGGCCATGACAGAACATTTTACAGGCACCCCAACTTTTTCTCTGACACCTACAGACAGCATTTCACAAGGTATTCCCTGTTAAAAAGAGAAGTGAAGCATTTTACCTGCTTGCAGAAATCACTGAGGGCTGCAGTGAGAAACATTCGTTTTATTGCATTTGGAAATCGTGGCAGGACACCAAAATTCTTTACCTTCAGCAATTTTTCCCCCCAAACACATCACAGAACTTGTTTCCAGAGATCATAAAACCAAAGCAAAGCTCTGGGGGTTTAAGCAAGCAAGAATTAAGCTTAAGAATTGGCCAGGTTATGTGGGAATAACACACTGGGGAATTCCTGCATGGAAGGAGAATCATGCACCTTGGCCCCACTCGGATTATTTTCAATCTAGAAAACCAGTCTTTTCTTTCATGACCATGATTTTTCCTTCCATGCTAGATACTGGTTTACAGACATGATCGAGGTCATATCCATGACCTGGAGTTCCTATGTTTTTCAAGGATGTTTTATGGGGTCAAACCATTGAGAAAACTTTCCAGGAATGTTCATTCCTGTGGCATTATTAAGCTGTAAGCTGATTATAATTAGACACTAGCATAAAGAAACTTCTAACTGGTTAAATAAGTTTTCAGCTCCAACCAAAACTGTTTCATAAACTTAGCAGTGGCCTTAGAAGTGCAACAACTAAAAGCTTTGCCAACCAGGCACATTGTTCCTCAGGTCCTGGCCATCTGATCGAAGATAAACAAGTGCTCTTTGCAGGCAATGTTTTTTACTTACAGCCGTTTGAGGGATTCCAGTTGAGAGAATGTCCCTGGATGAATCCTGGAAATCTTGTTGTTGTGCAAGAATCTGAGATGGGAGAAGTCAAGCCAAAACATTATTCAGTATCTGCACTACATGGGTGACAACATGCCAGGCCAGACCTCGGTTTAAATGCGGTTTAGTTTCTAGAGTTCGTGTTTGTTTCCATGAGCTGTAGGAATTTCATCCCTTTGTGGGTACCATGCAATATGCCAAAGCAGAGAGTGGGTGTGGGTTGGAAATGGTGACTCAAGATGTGATGTAACAGGTTTCAACTGGAACCTTAAAGGGAGGAGAAAGGGCATGAAATCCCCACAGACCAGACGCTCTGTTTTCTGTGCCTGGGTCAGCTCCAGGGGGACCTTTTCTTTCCCTGCTGCAGATGACATGACAATTTTACAAGGGCAGCCATTGGAAAAAGGCTCCAGGAGAAGATGTTAGACAACTCATGCCTTAGACTCAGTGTAGTTAACCCAAACCCATGAATAAATCTAATTCAGACAACAGCTGGCTAAGCTGGACTTCTCTTGGAACAAAACTGAGCAAAATTCTCACTTTCAGAGTTTTACCACAGTGAAAACACTCCTCAGATTTTAGGGAAAAACCCTGATTTCACAAAAATGCATCAGTGGGGACCAAGATGGGATAATTACCTTCCCATTCCCATATTGGTGGGGAAATTTAGTTATGTTGGTTACATCTAAAACTAATAAGAGACCATTGATAAAAGATACTAAGCAAATTTTGTAGATGGTGGAACAGGAAAGAACACAAAAGCAGCACAGCTTGAGAGCAAATGTCTGCACACACGTGTGTGCCCCTGAGTTCAGCCTGGTTGCTGACAAAATCAGGCTGACAAACCTTCCTTTAAAATTTAAATCCACCATTTTTGTTGGATCAAATACAGTGACTGAGATCAGCCATGGTCTGAATTTTCCTAAGGGTGTGGGATCCCACAGTTTTATTGCCCTGGCACATGGATACAAGGCACAATTCCACACAGCATGGAAGGGTCTGTTGGTTTCTCCATGGAGTGGGAGCACCACATGGTGTGTTGTCCTGGTGGCTACATTACTACTGGAAGTAATCCTGGGGAGCAGGAGAGACAGGACTCCATTTCCTTACTGCTTTCAAGAAGGATGCATGTTTTCATATTAGATTTTCTTCTGACTTTATCCCTTTTCCACCCTTTTTTTTTTTTTACATGCTCTGCCCAACAGTGACTAATGTTGCTGACCTTATGGTCAGAGTAAAATTTCACTTGGCTTGGCCAGTCTAGGGCTTTCTGCAGATTTATCCCTGTTTAGATGGAACCTTGAACATAACATAAAATGGGAAATCCCCTTCACATCCTCAGTCACCCGTCTACTTGGCAAGTATGTAAAGTCTCCTTCTTTAAATAAGTCTCTTTTTGCATTTCCCTCCATTTTGCAGATCACACTTCATGGTACCAAAAGTGTTACACAAAAAGAAGGTGGTTTCCCCTTTCTCCTCACCCCCTTACTCCCAAGAAATGACCCATTTTCACTTACAGCCTTTCAAGTTTAGGCAGGTCACTAAAAGTCTCCAGTTCCAGACTTTCCAGGTTGTTGAAATGTAGGTACCTGTCACACACAGAAATCACACAGATTGAAATTTAAAAGACAGAAGATCTTCCCAGATGAATCCACCAATGCCCCCCAACTGGTCAGCACTCTGTCTCAGGGCAGATGTTAAAAAAGCCAAAATCCATTTTAGTGGATGCAAACATAGTGGCCAATGTGGCTTTTCCCTATCCTGTCAATTATTTACTCTCTGTCTTAATAAACTAAAATATGGATATAAAAAAGGACAGATTTGCTGATTTGCTTTTCCCTGGAGACCAAGACCACCATCACTGTGAACAGTCTGTTGCACTGTTAAGGATCAGGAGGAAACTACTGCCCATGGAGAGTCACCAGCAGCTGCTCCCACCCAGACATTGTACAAGAACTATCCCTGCCTTTCCCAACACATCCTTGGATCATCAGGGAGAAGAAATGGCTTTACTACAAGGCATTTGTTCCCAGTCCAGGAATTGCAACTCTTCTGAGTGGATAATGAGTTTGCTGAGAATTAATTTGTAGGAAAAGGCTCTGAACAACCCAATAAATCTTTGAAATTAGTCCTTGCTGCAGGTGGGACTGGAGACAACCAAAGGTCTTTTCCAGTCTGCACTTGGCTGTGATTCTAACAGGGGGTCCCAGCATGTGCATCCACCCAGCCAGAGCAGAAACTTCTCTGAACAGCTGGCATGGGGCTGTTGAGTTCTGTGGAGGGAAGGCACAGCCTTCAGAAGCAGAGATGGTGCAGTCACCTGGAACACTTGGCTCTAAATGGCACATCAATAGGAACAGTCCAGTTCTTGCTAGTACAAGTTCATGGTTTTAGTTCCACTAAAATCTTCAGTGTGACCTGCTATTCCAGAGGCCTCAGAGACCTTGTGCCTCAGGTCCCCCCTTGACATCAGCAAAGCAAACCTGGGATCTGCAGAGCAACTCATACCTGAGACTCCCTGTTCCCATGAGCTGTGACATTCACCACCACAACCGACACATTCCTGACCTTTGGATGCATTTCATATGGTTCCAAAGTTGCCTGAATTCTCCCCTCTTATTTTACACAGGCATACATTTCACAGTGGACACAGATTAATCACAGATCTAGAAATACTCATTCTGCTGTTGTAGCTGACTGCATTGAGAAATAGTTGCCTAAGCCTCCACATGGCTGTTTGATTTGTAATGGAAGGATTCATGATAAATGGTCCAGTATCAGAGCACAAACTGGGAGATGGTGACTCAGATTCTGCGCTGGAGGGTCACAGTGGGGAAGAGATGTATGAGCTCTAATCAGTCTCAGATGTCTGCTGAAATTGCTTTGGACCTTGAGGAAACCATCTGATGCTGTCCATCAATCGGGCTATACTTTTTCTTGAAAAGCTGGCTTGTGGGGGACAGGAAAATAAAATGGGGTAGGATTTGAGCAAAGCTAATTCCTCTGGAACGATGCCTGCCTGAGATTGAAAACAGATGGGACTTTCAGTGGGTTGTTTGTTGGTTTTGTTGGGTTTGTTTTTTTCTTTTATTCGTGACATCAAGTCTGGAATGCTCATTGTTAAAATATCCCTGCTGCCAGCACCAGCTCTCTGAGCTCAGCTTAGAGCCAGTTTGGGCTTCCTGTATTTTCTTCCAGGCATCCTTGCTGAGCTGGCTGATGAAAAACCATATTTTACACACACACCTTGCCTAAAACTTCCCATTATATTCTGTCCACTTCTGCTGTCAGCCTGGAGAACAAGCTGGATCCTATCCCTTTCACAGCAAAATCCTTATAGCATTCCAGGCCTATAAACATTGCTGTTGGGCACAATCCATGAATCAGAATGGTTTCACCTTTAGTCTCTGTTCTTCAATGAGGCAAATAATTCCTATACTTCAAATATGTAGGAAGAATAAATAATTAGGAAGAAATTCTTCTCTGTGAGGGTGGTGAGGTCTTGGCAAGTGTTTTCCAAAGAAGCTGTGGCTGCCCCATCCCTGGGAGTGTTCAAGGCCAGGTTGGACAGGGCTTGGAGCAACCTGGGATAGTGGGAAGTGTCCCTGCCCATGGCAGGAGGTTGAAACTATGTGATTTCTAAGGTCCCTTCCAATCCAAACCATTCTATGTATCTATGATTCAAATAGCCAAGCTCACACTCTCTCCACCAGCCCACCTGTATTCACACATATTATAACATGGCCCCCGGTATGAAAAATGGATGCTCAAACAGAAGCTTCATCCTCGCCCTTGGTAAGTGTCTGGTACTTCCTACATCTGGAAACACAGCCAACAAGGCTCATCTGTACTTACAGCTGTTCCAGGGAATGGAGCCCGTGGAAGGCATGTTGCTGGATGCTCTGAATTTCATTTTTGTAAAGGTAGCTTTCAAAAGGAGAGAAAGGAAAAAACATTAGTAGGCCAACTGATCAGCAGCTGTGTTCTAAAAATACACAGGAAACAGCAATGAGCCTCAACCCAAAGCAGAGCTTGCTGACTGGATTCAAGGGCAATGTTTTAATGCTTCTGACATTGACATTAACATCCAGGAACTCCAAGCACAAAAAATATGTCCTTGACTGGCAAAAATTAGAAGTGCATTATTAAATTTTAAAGTGGTTAAGAAAATACTGAGCTACCAACTCACAGGTATTTCAGGTTCTCCAGATCTTCAAAGGATCTTCTCACAATTTGTTTTATCTGATTATTGTTCAGCAGCCTGTTCAAATCAAAAGAGAAAATCATGACTGGTGAATTCAGCACATGTGAGATTTGTGGCATTTCTGGGTTTGGATGCCCACTGAAGAATTCTGAGCCTTTATGTCACAGAATTTAAGATTTAAAGGGATCAGCAGACCAAAGTTTGTATCTTCCCACCAGCCAAATCAATGAGATTTGAGTTTCTCTCCCAGAAGTGCCAAGTGCTTCCAATATGTACAATGTTCAAAGTCTTTTCTTTACTTTTGCCACAGTGGTTTTCACACCAGAGTTAAAATTTTGGCCAGGAAAGGGATGAGGGGAAGGGAGACAGGCAGAAGGAGGCAGAGGGGTGGGGCATATTAAATCGTTGCTGCCACTGTTGTACAACCACATTGTTTTTTGGACATGCCTGGTTGTGTTCAACCTGTGAGCAGGGGACTGCAGAGCCAGTTTTTAGGAGCACAAATGCAGTTTAAAACACCAACTCACAGAGGAGTTATAGGAGCTATAAAATGGTAATGACTTTGTTCTAATCACTTTGTAAACTGATACCTGCAAATGAGAAAGAAATAAATTCAGTTCTGGCTATTGAGCTACTCAGAGACAGCCTCTTTCGATCTAGGGAACTTTGTGCCAGATTTTAATACAAAACCTATGGACCACATCACATTGGAAAGCAATCTCTGCCTTGTATGTGCAGTTGCCATGACTGTGCATGCAAATGATGGCTGGTGCCAATGACCAGAAACAGCCCAGCCCTGTAACAACCCCACTGTGTGCAGCAGTGGTAACCACACAGCTGAACGCTACAAAAACCTCTTCTGCAGCCGCTGCCAAGCCCAACACTGAGAAAACACAATAAATCACTTATAAATAGCTCTTTAGGATATGAATTTAGCTATTCATCGTGGCTGCCCAACCGCACTCCTGTGGGTCTGTTGCTGTGGTATCCCACTGATGTTCAGATCTGGCAAAGCTCAGAGCTGGTGGAGTTTAGAGCTGAATAGCCCAGAGCAAGGATTTCACCAGCTACACTAAGTTTTAAAATTCTTAAACGGAGTTGTGGATGGAGAGGAGAGCTGTGACTGTGTACTGCAAAAGTTTCTTCTTCTGGACTTGTAGGAAAAACTGCAAATTTCTCTGCAAGAAGCCAGACCTCTCAATGTTGGGTCAAATTCAATACATGCACTGAAGGAGCATTTTCTATTTACAAGATGGTTTTTGTGACAACTCTGCTCCTTAGGAATGATCTGCCCCCAGGCAGCAGATGAGAAGACAGTTCAGCACTTTGCCAGCAGTAAAGTTCAATCTTCTGTCCCACTTTCTGGAGAAAATAGAGCAGCCAACCTTTGGCATTACAAGCCAAGCCTTTACCTGGGAAAAACAGTTTGTGCAGGTAGAGAATGAAGAGAAAAGGCAGAGATAGGGATAAATGGTAGAAAAAAAAAGGAAAACAAGATGAAGGTAAAATCCAACACCTCAGGGATGATTGAAAAGACAAATGTCAGAAACTCACATGTGTGATGGCAGCTTTACAAGTTCCTGCCAGGCACTTGGGTCACACCAGCTTTTCACCAGCTCATTCTCAGGTGGAGAATTACATTAAGGGTCCAAAAAGCATGTGAGAAACAGAAGTGCCAAGAGCTTTGGAAGTCAGATAATAAAGATTTCAGAAAAACCTCATTATTCCTGATTTGACTTTCCTCTCCTGATCAGCTGCCCTGATGGGTGCCAGTACCACACTGCACATCACCAGGGTTGGGGAAAAGCAGCATCAGGAGGTTAAGGCAGAATGTTGCTGGCAAGTTCCTGGACAGGTGGGAGCAACAGCTCAGTACACACAGCTGAGGTCCAACAACCCAATTTCCCTCATAAGGATGCAAAAATGATGTCAAATCCTTGGAACACACGATCCTGCTCTGACAGCCAGCTCTGCTGGGTGGAAACACAGTCCCTGAACACCAACCCAAAGGTTTGTTTGATGACTGAACAGCCCCACACTAGAAATAACTGCCTGAGAGCAGTGCAGGAGAGGGCTTTTGTCTGTTCTCCCCCAGGACAAAGCACCAGCTGTGCCAGCTTCCTGCCCTGCCCATATCAGCACACTTTCATCTTTGGCCAGAGCAGGATAAGGCAACTTGTTCTCTGTTATCTAATCCTTGGCCTCACTTCTGAAGGCATGATGGGCTGACAGGTGGGTGCCAGCACCGATGTCATTCCCATGGATGTGAGGACCTGTCCCCTGCCACACGACTGGCATTGGCCACTCACCTCACATGGGACAGGAGACGGTGACCAGGTGAGCAGGTCCTGGAGGAGGGTCACACCAACAGCCTGATCAGCCCCACACACCACCCTGATCTGGGCTCCTTTGCTGGCCATTATCTTTTATGCGAGGAGTTCAGTCCAGGACTGATATCCATTGGGATTTCAAATTGCAACATGTTGTCTGAGTGCATTTTGGGACTATTTAAAAGCATTAACCTAGTCTGTTTTGTTGTCTTGGCTATTTTGGGCAGTTCCAGGGAGTGTAACGAGTGATGCAGCCAAACAAGATGAATTCTGGAAGTTCAGATGGCAAGCAGTCCACAGGCCTCTTATCTCATCGTCTGATACTTAAAAATTTGTCCACTGCCTGATTAAAGAATAAAAAGTGCATGGAATAAGCCATCTCTGCTTCCTGTGTCAGGATTCCCCATTGTAATGGAAGGACATGCTGGAAGACATTCAAAAGTGAGATAATTGATGAAGTCCATCACAATCCACATATTCCAAAATGCTGCTTTCAGAGAAACCCATAGACAAGACAGTACATCTGGCTCCTAGAAAGCCTTTGGATGGCTTCTACACAGCTGTCTGCTCCATGACTCCTGTGCAATTCATCCAGGCAGAGAAATGTGCAAAATCCTGGCATGACCTGGCTATGGAGCCCAGCTGCAATCCATGGCAGAAATGCCCAAATTCCTGCTAACCTCAGAGGACTGAAAGCTAAGATCTGCTGCTAACCAGATCTGCTGGGAATAAATGCTCTGGCAGACAGAGGCTGGAAAGATCATTATCATTATCTTAAGCACACCCTGTAGCAAAACAGGCTAAATTAAAAGTATCAGAAGCACATTTCCTAGCAAAATGATGTGGCATTTCCCTTCATGCCAGATGGTGAATTGAGCTCCAAATAAGTAGGTGAACTCAATCACACAGGTTTTATTACTGAAAAACTCTTCTGGGGCCTTTGAGATATGCAAGCACCATGAGATCTAGCCCAGATTCACCAAGAGAACATTTTACATTGAGTTTCCTTTAGGTTTTATGTCTTGACTGCCTCTCCTTTCTCCTTCCCCACCCTCTCTCCAGGTTGCCAAGCACAGGCTTAACTTGCATTAAAGGAGTCTTTTTCTGTTTTGAAGAATGTATTAAATGATGTGACAGTACAGAATTCAGAGTCAAACCATGCACTCTTTCCTCCTTTTGTGTGACAAACAGCATGATACAGTCGTTGTGACATAACAGCTATTTTTTTCTCACACCATTAACAGAAATCATCATGCAGCGTATTTAAAGGGGGAGAAAAAGGGAGTTTTATGTTCAGCTCTGCATTCTTCCTTGTTGGCAGGATGGTCTGGAATAGTCATTTCCCATATTTTAGGAAGGAACTTTTATTCTGAGATCCAAGCAGACTCTAACATCCATCCCCTCCTTGCTGTCAGGAACACGTTCTCTCAAGAGCTACTAGAGGATAAAACACAGAGATTCCACATTACTGCTGTTGTTCACCCTGAGACATCTCATGAGCAGGATCTAAAGCAGAGCTTCAGGGCTCACCAGAAATGCCTTTTGCTCTCACCCAAGCAGCAAAGAAATGTGATGGGAGCAACAGCACTGACAGGGCTGAGGGCCAGGCAGAGGCACATGCAATATAGTCTCCACAGAGTCCCTGTCCTCTTGGGTGCTAATGCCTTAGGCAGAACAAATACATGCTGGGCAAGTTGAGAAATATTGCTTTGGTCACTGGGTTGGATGTTTCTTAAGATGATGCTGGAGAGACACAAGTAGTAGCAACTATTTGGCTGCGATGGTCTTGGTTTGAAAATACAGAGATGGACCAACTGGGTCAACATAGCAGAGTTCTGACTCCTGTGGGAACATGTAAGGACCAGCCATGCAGGGGTGTCATCATCCATCCCCACCCAAAGATGACCTAAAGGAGCAAAATCTGGAAAGCAATGGGAGGCTGTGCCTCACCGTGAGCTCGTAGCATGTGTGCTCTCTTTCCTCCACAGCCCAACACCTGCTCTGAGCTAATGCTGGCTTTCAGGGATGCAGAGAGCACTGGCAAACTCCAGCAAAGCAGCTGTCCAGGAGCTGTGGTATTTGGTGGATGGCACACAAGAGGTTTTTTGGCTCATTTTCCTTTCCATAATTTCATTATTTTTATCAAGGGGACATGCTAAGAGTTTAAAAATACATGAGGAGATCCTCACCAAGATCTGCATGGGAACTGAGCAGAGGCAACTGGAAGGGAGGAGGAAATCTGACAATTCTCTAAGACATGTAGCCCAAGAGGGCTTCTCCAATGCACACACCATTGCAGGCAGCCAACAAGGAAGCTCCCAGTGGGGTGGATTTAGGATTACTGCTTATTACCTGTGGTGCTGTACCAGGAGTCCCCAGGCAGAAACAAACAGTGACTGCATCTCGTCCACAAACAGGGCTCCTGTTTTTAATGTTAAAATAGTGCTCTGTGATTTATCAAATCTCTCACACCAGAGAAAAGCAGAGAGGATCCAGGGGAGGGTTTGAACTGTTGAATGGTCCCACTGGACATCCCAAAGGCTCCTCTTCTGTCAGGCTCTCAGCCCACTCCCTGCATCCAATGCCAGGCTACAAAGGTTACCTTATCAGGGTGGTTTACAAACTGTCAAACTTGGATATAGTACAGCCATCCTGCCCAAAAGGAGATGCAGAACAGAAGCTTCATCAGAATCTGCTGCCCTTCCTCTGCCTTTGTAGGAAACGACTCTTTGACACACATTTATTTGCTTATGGAACATTTAAGCCCCATGGAAGAAAGCTGCAAGCTCCGAGCTCTGCATGTGGAACCTGAGCTACTCTATCCTTCAAAGCTCCCCCTTCAAATTTGCTGGACAAACTCTTCCAGGAAGTCTCTCAGGGATTTTAAAGGATTTATTCTCTTTATCACTTGAAGATGTAAGTCCTCAGGCAGAAGTTCACCATCTAAGAAACATCAGCAAATTCTTCAACTCTTGCCAGTTTTCATGTGGGAATTGGGCAAACCAAAGTTCCTGGAGAGAAATTTGTTTCAGAAGTGCAAGGTCTAACATTCTCTCATTCAGTTATCAAGCTGCTCATCCTGAGAGTTAAATCCTACATGTGAGAGAATAACTGATTTTTCCAGCTTCCTGGCCAGCCCAGGAAATACAACTAACCATATGAAGCACTATCTAAATGGAAAGGTTTCCCTTAAACATCCGGTTGATTTTCAGAATTCAAATATAAATCCGCCCTATTTTTGTCACAGCAGTGTTTCACCTGGGCCAGTATTCCAGCTCTGGTGACAGCCACAGGACATCATTCAGGAAAAGCAGGAGATTCTGCCTGCCATCTGTGAAAACACATTTGTTCTTAGTGCCCTGGCCTCTGAAATCATCAGGACAGGATTGCTGGGGTACGTTCATGCCTTTATTATCTGTTTATGGGCTTGCTATCCTTGAGGTCTCTTTCCAGGAGGGGGTGAAGACAGAAAGGAAAACGGAACTGGCCAAATTCATGGAGCATAGACAGGTATCATAGAGAGATAGGTCTTTTCACCTCCATCAGGTTGTGTATCTATGTCTGGCTTTATGCAGAGTGTCAGGAGTCAGGGAGACAGAAGCAGAGTCTCGCACGTGTCAGAGACCTGCCCAGTCCAAGGCAGGGCAGGAACTGGGATCTCTTACAAAGCTCAGCAGGTTGGGTGGAGCATTTCTCCAAAAAAGGCCCTGCCAGGATCCTTATTTTCCCCAGGGTTCAGCTGAAACTCGCCTGGTGGTCCTGAGAGCTGCCTGCCAAACATCTGCCTGGATCACACAGAGATGACATCATCTGGAACTGGTTGTTTCCTCGACTCAGGAGAGCTTCAGGGGTGGAAGAGCAGGGCTGGAGATCAAGAGACCTCAGGAGAGCTCTGTGATAAGGTAAAACCCTATGGACTCAGACTCCAATTTCTCTCTGGATATTTTAGTCTCATTTATCACCCTATCTGATGCTACCTCAAATGACAGAAATCCATCCAAAGCATCCTTTGTCTTTATTATTTTTGGCAATTAAGCACCCTGTAGTGCTGCTTGTGAGACTAATATGGGCTGTTCTGCTGGTCTGGATGAACAGCATCATTGGTAATAAAGTTTTTGACTAGCTTACCAGTTGTCTACCTGTCCTATGAGTGGGGACCTGGGCCACAATCAGGGTATTCTGAAGCATCCTGCACTGATGACTTGGCCAATCAGTCCCACATAGGGTGGAACAATCTTCAGCAAATACTGATTTTTAGAAGATAAATATTGAACAGGTCAATACTAGAATGTATCAGATTTTTAATTTTAAAAAAACCAAACCAAACAAAACCAATAAAACAAACCCAGAGAGGCTGATTGTGAAAAATGAAAGTTATTAAATGGCATGTTTAATTAAAAAATGTAGGAAATGTGATCCAGCATAGAGAATTTTAAAGCTTTAACTGGATATGCACAATTTGACTGAAATAAATAAAAGTCCAAGGCCACCTTTAAACAGTTATAAGGGACAGTAGTACATAAGTAATGAATGTACATCCTCTGATTTGAACTTACAGAGTGTTGAGGTTCTTCAGTCTTCTGAAGGCTCCAGGTTGTATCTCCTTGATATGGTTGAAGCGTAAATCTCTAAAAGCAGAAGACATGAACAAGCCATTAGCAATCAGCATCATCTCTGTGAGGAGGGGAGAAGGGCTGCTTGGAGGGTCTATCATAGCAACAGGAAAAATGGAGACAAAGACCAGGGAACAGAGAGGAGAAGGAGTGGCAATGATGGTTGGGAGCCAACAGCTGGGACAAGTCTACGAAGAGAAAATTCTATAGTCTCATGCCATGGAAAATTAGACAGTGAAAGGACTCAACGATCATTTCAATAAGCACCAGGAAAGCTCTGCAGCAAAACATCCCAAGCTCACATGCAAATCCACTTGCATTTCATGCTGATTTGTAGAGGAACACTCATCACATGGAGCCACATTTTAGCTCCCTAGCAAAACTATCTTTGCCCTAAAATGGTTAAATCTGCTGAAATAACCTCATATAATAAGCATTTCCCATTTTGCTCCTCAATGCTCCAAGAATCACAACAGCTTATCGCTGCCTGCATTTCAGATTTGTGCCAACTTCAATTAGAATTACTGGAGTCCAGGGGATTCTGGCAATTTTCAAGGGCTGCCCATGAAACTACATCAACTTGGAACACTAAAACATGGGGTTTGGATTGCTAATGAGATAATAAAATAAGAGCTAAGTGGTTTAACCTGGTTAACCAAGTAGAAACAGTTCTATAGGGACTGTGCATTGATTTGGCACCTCACACAGTCCAGTGTATTATAACAAATCACAGAAGGCTGACAAATGGGGTTTGCTGCAAGTTTCTGTCCAAAGCACAAAGAAGTTGATTTTTAAATCCTACACTGCTTGATCTATTACATTTAGAGAACACACAGCTATTTTTCAGTTTAAGGCATCCTTTTAAGGGCATTTGCTTTAGAGAAAAAACACAGAAGTTGCCTGTCATTCTGGTGGTAACTTACATTTCAAGGCAGAGTTTAAAATAATCATTCTACTAACAGCTACAAGTTCAACACTTATTTTTAGACAGGCATCAACAAGAATCATGGCCTTCATAAAATTCATATTGGAAAGAGGTGCAGTCATTGCAGGTGACCCCAAACTGATTGGGGGTATCTTGGGGGTTGTGAAACAGCTTTGAGCAAGTACTCAGGAAGAGGCTACATGACAAGTAAAGATGATTTTATTTTAGGATCACAGAATCACAGACTGCTTTGGGTTGGAAGGGACTTAAGGATCATCCAGTTCCAACTCTCTGCCATGAGCAAAGACACCTTCCATTAGACCAGGTTGCTCCAATCTGGCTTCGAACACTTCCAGGGATGGAGCAGCCACAGCTTCTCTGGGCAACCTGTGCCAGGGCCTGCCCACCCTCGTAGAGAAGAATTTCCTCCTAACACCTCATCTAAACCTGATTTCTTTCAGTTTCAAACTATTGTCCCAAGATGTTACATTTCGTTACCTTAACAGATTGCAAACCCAGTTCTTTTATGTTAAAAAAATTCATAATAATTTTTCTTACCTTTTAGGCAGAAAATGCATGGCAATTTTACTCGGATTACACTGAAATATTAAATCTCTGCCCTGTTACCCCTTTGTTATCACTAGGTGCAACAGAACACACGCCAGAGCAAGTTGTCTTTTCTGTTGTGTTTTTCCTTTACCTTCTCCACTTTGACCAAAGGAATCAGAAGACTGACACAGTAAGAAATCTTTACCCTCTCTCAGTGGTAAGCACTGCACAGAGAAGCGTTAGAGGGCAGAAAGAAACACAGCTTCACAATATTTCAAGAAAAGGTTTCTAATTGTAATTTACCACCTCTCTCTGTCCACTGCAAACTGCAGTCCCAAAGGATGACCCGTTGGAATTGTAGTTTTTAACTTCACTTTTGACACTTTCAGATGTGTTTGGCTTTATTTGCATTGCTTCAAATGTGCATTTCTTGCCCTTCTTGGAAGGAGATACATGTCCTTCTTCCCTGATGATGTGAATTTGAAGGTGCCTCTACAGACTTTTCGAGGCAATCACTGACACCATAAAGCCAAATACAATTAAACATTGACAACAGTGATAGCACAAAGTGCTGCCTGTTCTCTGTGGCCTCATTAAAAGGAAATGAGGAAAGACCAGACCATGAAAAAGGGTGAAGAAATACAAACTTGATTTATACACTGCAATGCACAGACACCAACTCTGCCTGCCCCGGGGGGTTGTAAAGGGCCATGTAATTAGTCCAGGCAGATGACTACAGGTAATAGGCAACATTACAAATACAAGGAAGGGACACACAGGGGTCAGGGCTGGAGCTGTTGATGCTCATGGAAGGCAGCAGGGAGCAGGCAGTGAAGTGTAAAATACCACTTTGGGTCACAGGCTCCAGGTGGTGAAAAAAGCTCCTCCAATGGTTTTAATGAACCAAGACAAGTGGCAGTCCCTCCCAGCCCAGCACTCACACTGAGGCACTCGAACTCCACAGCAGAAACAAAAAGCAAAGGCCAGAACTACAGGTAAGAGAGAACACCTCTAAAATCACAGAAAAAATAAGCCAGGGTTTTTCTGTACCCTGGTACCAAATAAAGTCCCTGGAGATGCAGAGGAACCTACATACTCCTCTTTACCATGTAAAAACCCCTGTACTTTGCCTCATCCATAGTGTTTTCTCTCCAGATCTTTCCTTAACCTAAAGCATCACTGGCAATGAACACCATGGAGGGCTGCACTGGGAATATCCCTGGCTTGCAAGTATTTGATTGAGAACATTCCCTGCAGAGGTTGTCTCCTCTTACAGAGGAACACTTGTTTCTCTCTATTCCCAGGGCACTCTGGAAATTTAGATTTCTTTTCACAAACAAGTGTGTTTTTCACAGGGACCCACCACCACTCAACTTCTCCCATGCCCAGCTGCTTCCAGCTGCCCTGGGCACCAGCAGCTGGGCTCCCTCTGCCTGCTTTTTTCCACCTGGGAATTTGCAAAATAGGGATAAAAATATAATCCCTGGTGATTGAACTCTCCCCCATGTTTTCAAGGCCAGCAGTCTGGGATCACAAACTACCTTCCCACAAGGAACAAAGGCAATAGCTGCTGCTAAAAGATCTCAGATTCTCTTCTACCTTCCCACACAGAGTGCTTGCTGGAGGCCTGGACAGCTGTCCTGTGACACCCAATACTGACCCCTCTGGGCAACACCAGCTTGACTGGCTCAGCAGAAAATCTCCCCAAACCCTTGTGTCAAAGCACTACGGCTCTGACAGGAAAGGGAGCTGGATATGTGGATAATCCAGGATCTGGCACAGAAATAACTCACCTTTTCTGAATTTGGGAACTCTGAGCCCATAACAGAGGCTACAAAGAAGGCCAGAGTTTGCAAATTGATTGGGAAATGGGTCTTGACAGAGTGACACTCCAATCATTCTGAACCTCTCAGCTGCTCTCAGAACAATCATCCCTGCAAGCATTGTGTTAAATAATTATCAGTGATTAGCACATAAAGCAATCAATGGCTTTTACAAGAAACTTCCACTTCTGTTTAATCCATTTAGGCTTTCACAGACTCATGTATTACTATGTTAACTAAGCAGATAATTAGCTACAAGAGGCATTTTACTGCAGTTCCACAGAAATTGCTGGGTTTGTTTCATTGAAGCATCCTTTGTGCACAGCAGTGGTGCTGACAGTTCTACACCATTTCACCCAGAACTGGTTGGTAACTGGCAGCCACACAATCATTACCAACAGAGACACAGAGAGAAAAGGTGGTTTTACAGAGACAACATGTTGAGACTCCTTCCAGCATTTCCTGAGGAAGGCAAGGTGTCAAAGATATCCTAAGCACATCCTAAAAACATCCTATAAGTCAAGTTTTCCATATATAAGAAGAGCCAAAACATTTATCAGAAAGATACTTGTTTCTCTTGCTTATCTGCAGAACATCAGAGTCAGCTCTGCAGGTTCCCTCATCCTGCCAAACCACTCCAGTCATGGCAAGAAGGGAAAATTGCCTTGCTGAGATGGAAATGAAGTCTTCCAGTCTCACTGTCATCAGCTCCCCAGCTCGGGAATGTCCCTCTCCCACGTGAGTCCCCAAATGGCTTTAATAAATGACAGCCTTCATCTCCAAACCCCTACATGGACACTGAGCAGAGCCATCTCTGCAAGGCAGAGGGGGAACTGCAGGGAGGCTCAGGGCTGGGGGCTTTTCCAAGTCCTGGCTATTTCAGGCCATACCAGCTTAAGACATCAAGATTTGACTGTTCAAAGAGTGAAGAGGAAGGAAAATATTTTCAGCATGGAAATACCAGTAAATGAGATGATGGGATCATGGTTGGAACAGTGGAGAACAAGCAGAGGGAGGGAGCCTCACTCTGCAGGACAGGCTGTGGTTTCCTGTTGCAATGCCCCACCACTTACATTTTGAAGTTTTAGGGATGGGAACACTAGATTTTAATTAAGAAATTACCATAGGCATTTCTGAACCCAGCTTTTGAAGATTTCAGCTCCCACAAACAGGAGTCAGATTTTCTAAAGGGCTCCCTCTGCGTCATAACGAAGCAGCTGGTGTATCAAGCTGGTTTGCTCCCACTTTTTGTGTGTATGTAGTCTGGTGGGAATGCTGTGCTTCAGAACCTGGCCTGGAAGGCAGTGCCAGGACAGGAGGGATCTGCTGGTGCCTCATCCCTGCTGGAATAATTTCAACTGACACATGGCATCCCTCTTGCCAGCAAGGACAGGAGCAAGGAACATCTCCAACACATAGTTTTGGTCCTGGACACATAGTCAAGTAGGAAGATTACATAAAAAATTGTTGTAGACATCAATCTCAGATAATTTGAGCTATTATTTATTAGCAGTGAGTATGGAGTTTAGGGCCTGATTCTACTCAAACCAACTGAGTCTATTCTTGGGAATTCACGGCAGCAAGGATCAGGACTCTCTTAACCTAATGACTGTTTCCTTTGCACTATCTAGTCGAGATATTTCCAACATCAAAAGAAGACAAATTTCCCTCCTAGAACGTGTTATGACCCTGATCCAGAGGAAGTAAAAGAAACTCTTTAATATATAGGATAGTTGTCAGTCTTCTGCTTTTCTAAGAGTATGACCATGTAAGTTTTTACCCAGAATACACATACAATTCTTTCACCAAAAGTTGCTGACTCCTCCTTAAAAAGCACAGAACAAACCCTGGTACACATATAGAGAGAAGGATGTGGTGAGGGCAACAAACTCAAGTGGGAACCTGATGCTGAAGAACTGGGAAAATCATTCAAGGCAGGATTTCAAACACTTTAGGTAGCTACAACCACAAGAGTTAGGATGCTTTCATTAAAAGATGCTAGAATATTTCTAGAAGGAAAACACATTCTAAAGACCTTCTCTCTCCATTTTCCTTCCAATGAAGGGACTTCTATAAATAGAACAGAAAGAAGATTTTTTAATAAGGATTAAAATACTACAGGGAGAAAAGCCAGAAAGAGATCCCACCTGGCACATGCAGAATGTGTGGGTGTGCATTTAATGGCTGCACGTAAGACCATCACACTCTGAGGAAATGATTAATCCACTCTTCAACCCAAAACACACGACAGAGACCACAAAGGGAGCAGCATTTCCAAGAACTCTTTTGCTCAGTAAACCTTTCACCAACAAATGTATAAAATTCCTTCTCAAAACTATGCTCATTAATAGACTAAGAGAGATACATCCTGTCCTACTCCAGCCTTCCTCCTGCAGGAGGAGGAGAGGAACTGAGCAGCCACCAAACAATCAGAACAATGATGAAGGGAAACAAAACTTGTGAGCCGACCGTGCTTACACTGCCCAATTAGCAACCAGGTCTGTGAACAACTGGGTCACCTCCAGTTCATGCCAGCACTGTGCTCAGATCCCAGATCCTGCCCCGTCTTTGCCTGTGCCCTCAGCTACGTTTCTCCAGCAGGACTCATTCATTATGTGCTCTGCATAATGCAGAAAGGAGAATAACCCATGGATAATTAGATTGCAATCCATTAGCTGCCAGCCAGAGGGGAACTGCTTTCCATGGATTTCTTCCACTCATGCCCACACGTTTCAAAGCTTATTGTTTTAAATGTCACACTGTAGAATAAATGACTGAGAAGGTTAAAGATCTATTGAAATTTTCGGAGGGTATGTTTCACAGCTGTTCCCCTCCTTGGGCTGCTGGCTAAAAGAACTGCTTGAATCCCAGCACTAACCAGCAGATCACATCTGGATAAGCATGTTCCAATTGAACAGGCAACAGCCAAAATATGTTTGCAGTTCTACACCATGAATTTTTATTGCTTCTCTGTACATGGGTAGTCATTCCTGCCATCCCATTCTCTGCTCGGGAGAAAACAGACTTTGTTACCAAAGATAAATGTTCTACTGCTAAAACCAGACATTGGGCCAGGTCCTCAGCTGTACCCAGCTGGGACTGGGAAGGGAGGAGGGGAATGGCAACCAAAGAGGAGCCAGGAACAGCTCATCAATCCTGGAACTGGTTCCATGCCAATCCCAGCATCGCTCGGAGAAGGCCATGGGCGGCTCCCAGTTCTGCCAGCTGGCTCCAGCCCCAAGGGGGCCATCTGCCAGCAGGACTGGGAAGCACAGCATGTGCCAGCTAGGAGACTTCCCCACTCTTCCAGGATTGTTAGAGAGAGGATGGCACAGAGTCACGGAGGTCCGAAAGCCCGAAACTCCCACCTTCAAAGCAAACTCCATCTGGAAACCGCAGCTGTTCTGCGAGGGAATCGAGCTGGAGCCTGGGATGGGTGTTGGGAGAGGCAGTCACAGACTCTGTCCTGCTCATACCGAAGGGTGAGTGTGGAAAATATCCCACATTTTCTGCTCAGAATGACTCCATGATCAAGACTATTCCTGCTATAATTCTGAATGTTCAGTCTGACACAACAGTCCTCCCAGGAGAAAGATTAACATACCAAAAAGCTGGAGTAGTCAGGGCTTGGTTAAGAAGCATTCTTTGATCTTCCACAATTCAAAAAAGTTTAGTTATTCAAGTGTTATTTATAACAGATAAAATGGGATGCTGGCTGGGAAATGCATTTGCATACATTAGATCTTCAAGATAGCCAGAAAGTCAGGATTTTTCCTTGCCACACACCATACAAAGGCACATAATCTGCCAACAGAGAGCACTCACCAGGCTCATTTGTCTTAATATCTATGGGGATCTCTGCTCACCAGTATGGGGATTGCTGAAAATTATGCAGAGAGTAGAAGAAGAGGATAGACCAGATAAATTGTCTTAAAAAATACTTGTCTACAAAGACAGTCACAACATTTTGGAATATTACTACTTTTATGTCCCACACCTATGCCAGCTGGTTAATGTTTTAACCCAGTTGCCCATTCAAAGTTATTGCTAAACTAAATAAACCAGCTTTCCAAAGGGTTAAGCAGGGAAAACACGGACCCTTTTCAAGCAGTGGAGATACAAAACAGAGCAGAGGAGAGGGAATTAGAGTGACTGCACTGGAAAATCTGGTCACCTTTCTAGACTGAGTTTTACAGGCAACTCAATGCCACCTCCATCACAGCAAGATACTATTGGGAATTTCACTAAAGCTGCAAGGACAAGCATGGGCCAGGGTCAGGCTTGGCCCCCTGCAGCACAGAGAATGAAGTGTGCTCTGCCAGAGGGAGCAAATGTTGCCACATTAACAAACACAGAAAATAAATTAAGCTTTAATGAGCTCAGAAATAGTTCAGCCAATGAAACAAACTTTTCCCTCAATAAAAATCTTTGTTTAACCAAGGAGGGACAAGTTACTTTGCTAAGATCAAACAATGTCAGGGTATTTTAAATATTTTAATATTTCAAGATGCAGGGGAATAAGGGGGAGAAAAAGTTTGGTGACAATTTGAAAAGTCAGACACTGCAAGTTGCTGTAAGAGCAGATCACCACCACCCAGTCTGCACAGTTCTGAGCAGTGTCACACTGTAAATAACCTCTACATCAACAGCCCAGGGAGAGGGAAAGCTCAGGCAGCTATAGCAAGTGTAGACCTTGTCCTGTGGGTCACTAATGCTAGAACCTCTGTGGTCTCCATCCACCAAAGCAGATCTGGATGGCAGCAATTCAATGCCAGCCTCCTGCCCACACCGTGTTCCTCAGGCTGCCAGCAGAGAAAATGCATTAGCAACATGAGTGAGATGTTTGTGGGAGAAATACTGGTATGGATGTGCTAGCTGAAATAAAATTTAGTTTGTTACAAGCAGAAGGAAATGCTGCTCACACTCGTGGAAAGAGTTTTACAATCAGCAGCAGTTTGAGGATGAGTGTAAAGATTAATTTTTGACAAGCCTTCCCCTTTTGCCAAAAGGGTGTTCCAAGGCAAGCGATCAGATGAGAATAGCACAAGGGGAAGCACCTTGTCACATGCCACTACATCTTAAAGCCATGTTTAAGTTGGGATTAGTTTAGAATCACAGGGAAGTGCTCTTCTGCATCCATCAGTAAGAGCTGATAGAGTCCAAGCATTACATGTCCTTTTCCTCCCCATTTCCTGTTTGAATGGACTCAGCCAATGTCTCCCTCATCCACAGGTACTTTATTTCTCAAGGAACCCCTGAGTTACCACAGCTGTTACTTTCCAAATAAGCCTTAAGTTTGGTTTGTATAGTTCAGATAGAAACTGGAAGAAAAGTACTTAAAATTGTAGGAAAGAAATGGTGGTGTATGTATTAAGAAAGTGCTTGTGTCCACAGAGACAAAAGCCTATTTCCTCTCTCCCCTACACCCAAAGCTTTCTAAAATGCAAACTGTGCACCTTTCTATAAGCTCAGTTTAATATTTGTGACTTTTCATTCTCCAAAACTGTCTTCCAGTGCATGCCCTGGCATTACTCTTATTAAATTTTTCAACTCCCTTGATGGTCCCATTAGCAATTGACTGATGCCAAAAGAATTAGTTTCTGGTTTGTGTTTTTAAAGCATGAGGCAGTTTGCGAGGCAGGGAACTCTGCAGGGTTAAAAAAAAAGTTAGATAAAAGTATGTCTTTGGCCTTGACTCATTTTTGTCCTTCTTTCTAAAGCCCAAGCAGGTAAGAAAGGCAGCAAAACAAAGGGGTTACTCACAGAATGCTTGTCTGGGGCGGGACCTCGGGGATGGTGTCCAACATCAGATGCATACATCGCACCGTGGTCCTGAAGCACAGGCAGCGACTGGGACAGGAGCAGGAGAGACCAGGCAGGAGGAGAAAACACAAAAACCCTCCAAGAGCTGAAGGGTTGATGAGCATGGTGCTTGCTGGAGTGCATTTGCCTCAATTCTGAACTGCAGGGAGCTGACAAAAAAAAGTTTCCCAGCCCTGAGGTCCAGGAGGAGGGGACTCATCAGCATGTGTTTGCAATTAAATTAAGGCAGTTTGACAGTCCAACCGCCCACCCCCTCTGCCATTATGTACATCACTGAAGATCAGACTGTCCCCACCCCTTTTTAATTGTGGCGCTGAAATATAAACTCTTAATTTTGGTCTATTTTTGCCTTGTTGCTTCTCTTGAACAGCAAGTTAACTCCTCGCAGACTGCATCTTCATGGACAACAACCAAAAACTGATCCCGTGCTTCCAGGGCTGAGCTGGGATGCAAAAGATCCAGGGTCAAGGTTTTTATGTCAAATTTTTTGCCTCAACACACTCTGCAGACTAAGGAGAGTGTCTTCTCTAACAGCCTATCAAATGTATTGGGCATGAAGACTTTTAGGACAGGGGCAGCCTCTTATTACATGTATTTAAAACATCCAGGAAAAATATGTGTCCAACCATTGATGGGAGCAGAGAACGTTACAGGTAAGGGATTTTGAAAGGGGGATCACTAACAGAGATAAATAACCTGCAAATAAAGACAAATCCCCATCCTGCAACCTGTAGTACCCTATGCAGAGTAAAAGCTGATTCATTTCAAAGACCTTTTTGCCAAATAAAATTTCTACAAGGATGCATCTGGAAAAAATGTCAGGATTTTGGAGAAATTAAAGGCAACTGAGGGATGAAGAGGGAAAGGAACAATGAAGTAAACTGAGTTTGAACAGTGGGAAATGCAGCCTTCCATTTGTTTCTCCCACTGGATTGTAAAATTGAGATGCAAAAGGCAGGATTTGTTTGCATTTGAATTGATCACCTTTGTAAAGAAGCTTAGAGTGAAACCAGCTTGTCTTTAGGTTTTCTGCTATTACTACACAAGATCCTAAATGTGTGGGTCTAGCATGAGGGTGGCATAACACACATTAGGATATAAAGGTACTTGAAGTCCAAACACAGCATCATTACACCTTACCTGGAAGATCAAATGGAAGTTTCCCATGAACCTGCACATCTGCTTTACACTGTAAGCTACAAAATAATTAATGTGACAAAGGAGTACTTAACAAGATTGACATTTATACCTCCCTGGTTCTCATCTCCCTTCAGATTCTCTGTCATTTGAGCATTTGGGGAGAGCCTTAAGTTTGGGCTTTCACCTAAAATTTCGTGTCACAGAAGGTAAAAGCTGTGTATTTTGCAGCTATAAAAGAGCATTATCCTGCAGGTTTTCTGCACCTAGTCCTCAGGCAATCTGCTCTTGGTTTGCCCGGACATCACTTGTAAATCTAAGCAAGTTCCCTGAACTCACCTGCTCCCCATCCGGACCCACCCCATGGTTTTGGGCAGAGTGTCCTCTAGTGGCCACCCAACCCAACCCAACTCAACGCTGCCTTGCAAAATGGGTCATAAAAGGCCAAATTACCACCTTTGGTCTTTATACCACAACTGGCAGCCGAGATCAGATTGCTCTGGGTGAATATGACAGTTTTTAATACCACTTTGAGACATTAGGTGTCTTAGAAGCACATCCTCCGTGTGACTCAGACAATGCACATTTTGTTAAAGTCTTCATGACTGAAGTTCTGTTGCTCGCTCCCCGTATCATCTCTCCACAAAACACACTGGACTTTGTTAGGACAGGGTAGCACGGCTACTTAGGAGCTGTTCTGTAAGGAAGTATTTCTAGGAAAATAAGCAAAATTCTCTCTCCACATCATGACTTGAGCATTTTGGGGTTTTCATTTTCCCTGGCACATCTGGCAACTTCATAAATACAAGACTTTTGCCTCCTGCCTCCCACTGCATCTTGGTGCATAAACCCCAAGCTCTAAACCAACCCTCTGCAACAACACAAATATCCCTTCCAGTTTTATTCATATTGCAACAGGAAAGCTGGGCCAGGCATCAGTCAGGTTTCTGTACCTACTGCCTGGCATCGTGTTTCATGGCCTGGCTGTGCCATGGGGGGCAGCTTCAGGAAGCACTGATGGGTATTTGCCCACTACTTTGTAGGATTGGGATCTTCAGCCAAGTCAGAAGATTTAACAGCAACCACAGGGAATAATTTGAGTGCACAAAGGCAAGTTCTGCAACCCCCACATTTACTTTACAAGCAGATCTTCCCTAGAACTTGAACTGTGCCTCTCCTACCTTGCTTATCTCCCCTTCATGACAAATGGCATGATTGTGAGATGTTATGAAGCACCAGCAATCCCAGTCCCCTTACTCTCACATAAATTTATCAGATTTTCCATCAACATGACAAATTGTTTAAAAAGGAGTGCACAGCTGTGAGCAAGAACCAGAAATTAACTCCTCAGCAACTGGAATTAAAGTTAACCCTTGTTTTCCATTCTTCAGCATTTCCAGCTTCTTCTGCACAGACCTTTCAAACCTGTAGAATGCAAGGAAGTTTGGGGGTTTCTCTCAGGTGTGTTTCTTTCCCCACCACCCTCCTTTGTTTTATTTTTAACTGTGAATTCTGTCCCAGTACTAAGATTTCCCTCAGGGAACCCACCCCTCCTACATCCCAGAGAACTGTGATGTTTTACATTTTACAATGAAGTGAACATCAACATTATCTAACAAATTTAATTTCCTCAATACCACTTCTATGACACATCCATGGCTTTCCAAAGCAGAAAAGGATTTTCTTTCAGCAAGCATCACGTGAAGGAAAACATTAACATTAAACTAATCTCCTGTCATATCTGGTTAGAGGACATTTATCATACACACAAATGACAGGAAGAAACACACAGACAGGCAATTATCCTATGGAATAAAGGTTAACAGATTCATTTAATTAGCAGCAGCTGTATTTGCTGTTATGATCAGTTTTCTGATACAGCTGAAGCCAAAATATTATTCTCAATACTAAAGAAATGAAAGCCTTGAACACCAGCTCTTGAAAATCTCTGTTAATTAAGCACAGAAGCAGAGCCCAGGTGACAAGAGGGGAGCTGCAGGTCAGAATGCACAGAACAAACCCCTGGCATGTTTGGTTTAGGCAATTCTGTGAAGTACAGAAATAAACTGACTCACCTTTGGATATCTGTTGTCTAGAGTCCAATCAGCCAGGTAAGTGAATTCATCCCTTAACTGTTCTGATACATTAAATCTAGATCAGTTGTGTGTGTGCTGCTTCCAAATGTCATTATGAACAAAGCATGACAAAGGTTTGGAACTCATCAGCTGGGCAGGTTGCTTTCAGAGATTATACTCTGAGGAGTTCATATAAAACTGTGCACCTGCACCATGTTATTAAGTGTTTTTTCTGCTGTTCTAATGTTTTAACCTTCAATTATGGAAATAAGTACTTACCTACAAAGTGTTCTAATCACAACATGATGCAAAGCCATGGTAAGAAGGCTAAAAAGTCTTTACTGAATTTACTGATACAGAAACTTATTAATAAAGTTTAAATTGTGTAACACTTCTGCATGCCTTGGGCCCATTTAACTCTAGTTTCAATACAGAGATTCTTCAACTTACACACTCATGATCAAAGCAGCTTGAAAATCAGTTCTTTTGCAAATTTACTGCAGGAATGAAACCTAAAAGGAGTCACAATAGAAGTGGTGACTACGTAGAACACAAAAAGAAACAAAGCAGTTAAAATTCCTAGACAGCTTACATACCATACAAACTCAGCTCTGCTACAATTCCTCTATTAGAAATGCCTAAAAAACTACAGTGCAAGTGCTTGTGCAGAGGGAAAATGTATTTACAATTCCCCCTTATTTACAGGCTATAAGCAATGCTATTTCACAGCTATATTACACATAAAATTTCCACCATGTGTTTGTTTGGATCTGTGGGTTTTTTTGGACAAGGAGACAATTTGACAACCTAGAACATAGATTTCCTGTAGATATATATATTTATTTATTCAATTTTATCCAGGAAAAAATAGCAGTATTTATGCATCTTACAGAAAGCTACAAAAATCTAGCAAATGTAATAAAAAAGGCAAATCTGGTGAAAAATCTGATAAAATATCTTTTACAACTGGGGCTTGGATAGGGATAAAAATTAACCAGGGATAAATGAAAGATAATCCTCCCTCAACTGGTCAGCTCCAGCAGAATCTCAGCAAGACTTACGAGTAAGAACCTGAAGTTTAGTGTCATTTTTAAAGGAAATTCTTTAAAAGTTTAGTAATTAAACTGAAGGATGACCTGGTAGCCAAAAGCAGGAGGCACTCTGAACTATGGAGGGGCATGGAAATTGTGCCACAACACAGAAAGGCACCTGGTACGAGCTATTGAGCAGAAGTATCTTACAAATACAGAGGCAACAGCCTTTGGGGGAGCACAGAGAATAAATATACATAGATTAAGCCTCTATTTACCACCATATTCAGGATTTTCATCCATGGAAAGAAATCCATTGTAGTTGCCAGAATTACAGGATGGGTACATGCATGTTTACTGGAAACCATCAGCTCAGTGGCCACAGAACTGCCCCACTTACAGAAATAAAAATCCAAGGGAGCACTAACTTGGGGTACCACTTAGACCAGAAGTGGAGACTTAGGAAACCAGAGGCAAAACACAGCCTATGACTGTGTGATGTGCCAGCAGCCACATAATGCAGCGTTATCAGATGATATTCTCAAAGATACATAACAATCCTATAAAGTAAGAAAGAGTTCTTCACTTCGGGCTCAGGCATACAAGAGTCACCTGTTTATTTTCAAAGCCACACAGAACTCTGAAACACTATTTATCATGAAGCAAGTTGTGCAACTCAGCACCATTAACTGAAAACCCACTGTATTTTTGGCAAGACAGTCTTCATTCACTTCTCCTCAGAAAACGAGGAGACAGCACACTTACACACACACACAAACACACAAAAGATACCAAAGTGATACCAACTTAAGTGCTTCTGATGGGACAATGCCTTAACACAGCTTCACCACCTATTGAGAGGGGGCATTCATCCCTCCCAGCTTTAGGAGTATTTCACATCAACATACACTCGAGAGTTTCTCTCCAGCCTTTGCCATTTTAGACAGACTTTTCAAACAGGCTGAACCAAGTAAAACTGTTCTAAACATGGTATATTTTGTCCACAGTCATTGTGGACTCCCCACCTCTGGAACTATTCAGGGCCAGGCTGGATGGGGATCTGAGTAATCTGATCTAGTGGAAGGTGTCCCTGCCCACAGAAGGGGATTGGAACCAGATGGTCTTCAAGGTTCCTTCCAACCCAAACCGTGCTGTGATTCCATGGTATCTCCTTCTGTCACTGTGACAGGAAGACTTGGGAGTAAAACTGAGAGCTCACACCCACAAAACTGCAGTGTCCACCCCTTCCACATGAGCCTGTTAAAACATCTACTTCATTGTTGCAGGAATCAAATAACGTACCAAGCTGAGCAACCTCATTCCAGCCACCGCCATGGAACACTTGTGCACAGCTTGTATTCCAGCCATGTTGCCACAGCAGGGGCACACACAGAACACCTAAGAACTGCACCAATCTGGCTTTCTAGACTGTGTTCAGGTTCTATATACCCTCCACAAAACTCTATTTGGCTGATTTACCTCTCAGGCTGGCACTCTGAACTTAACTTAGATCATCTGGGCTCACACAACAGCAAAACTCACAGATTCTGCTTTCACAGTCAGTTTTCACAAACTCACTGCTCTGCAGCTCCTCTCTTTTTCTCATTCAGAATTACTCTGTAAACATTTCCAGTAACAACAGTCCCAACCCTGACTACCCCTTTATCCTGTCAAAGCTAAGCAGCTTTGCAATTAATTCGCCTCCACTGCTTTTAAAAAAAATAAAAAACCAACTCGTTCACTAGAACAGGTGTTTCCCATTAAAAAAAAAAAATCAATATTCTGTAAAACACTTTTACTTTTCACTGAAAAATTATAAATAGCTTGAAAGTAAAACAGGAAAACCAAAGGGGAGCTGATGCTTTCCTTCTCATTCTGAACCTGGATGCCACAAGGGTAATGCCAAAAATTTTTCCTTTCTGTAAAAGTTGTGCTTTTTCAGATTACTGGAAGAAACAAGATTGGCCAGATCAGTTTTTACTAATAATCTTCACCCTCCATTAAACACACACCATGATAAACACATGGCAGGTTTAGTGGGAGAGAGAACAGACAGGAAAGGTCTTTGAGGAACTGCTTAAGAGTTTTTCAAAACTGATATTCGGTAAAGCAGCCACAAGATTTTTAGGGTATCTCTGTGCAGTTAGTTTCAAGGGAATTAAATCCTCCTTTCCATAAGCAGCTGAGCATTTCACCAACTTGCTTCCTAAGGAACCCCTGCTGTAGGATAAAACTATAGCACACAACTGAGAAGGAAGAAGAAACTCAAAATAAGCTATAATGTTGAAGTTTACAGCAGCCACATTCCCCAGCGACCCTACTGCCTCGGGTGGTCACATTTGCAGGCAAGCAAGTGGTGTACATTTGTCAAGCCCTAAGTAGTACTTTATTTTCTGCCTACTTCCCACTTCCTAGAAGAAGGAAACTACTTCTCCCTGTAATAAAGCAAGTAATACTTCAAGGGATCAGGCAAAGGCAGACTCAAGACCTTTTCTCTCAAAAAGTTTACAGGAGGATCTGGCTTTAGTTCAGAGGGTTTAGTTTCCTCCTCCTCGTGCCTCTCCTCCTCCATATCCTCGCTGTTGTTGTTATCATCGGAGGGGCTGGAGATGCGGCTGGCAAAGACCTCTTTGTCCAGGAAAACAATGGTTTCCATGCGCCGGCGACGGACACGTCTGCGTTTAAACCTCGGCGGGTTCTTCAGCCCGTTCCCGTTCCTCAGTGTTTCCTGATGAATTATTTTCTTGATGGTTCCTCGGATGGCGATGCGAGCCAGGTCCTGCAGGCTGCGAACGGCCACGGGGGCTGCAACGAGACAGGAGCCATGAGCAGATACAGAGAAACTGCCCCGCCAAAGCAGTCACAGGAAAGGTTCTGTTTGCTCAGATTAAATCAGGCCATTTGAAATCCCTGCTGCGATTACACAAACAGCTCTATTCAACTCCTGTCAACTCAGATAAACTGCACTGCAACTTTCCAAACAAAATTTAATTATGCATTTCTCTCATTAAAACAAATTCCCTATTTTGATTTCAAGTTCTCAATTATTTTAAGGTACACATCTTAAAGATTATAAGATCGAAGACTTAGCAATTAGAACTGTGACTGTTTAATTACTTAGAAAAAGTTATTTTCCTGCTGTAGATAGCTGGACTTGAAGTCTATTTAACTCTTCCATAAAATGATTTTTCTGTTGAGCTGTTACTTCAGCTGTGCCAAGTTCTGCATTTATAAAACACAAGTACTATTTATGCTCTTCAACAACTGCTTCAGACTTAGTGGGTGAAGACAGGCTGGAAACCATTTTGTAGAATTATAGAAGCATAGAAGCATATAGTAAGTTACTGTATTAAAATACCTCCCACATTAATGTCTTGTAAGACTGTCCTGTCTTCTGCACTTACTGTCAGCCCATAAATACACAATGTAACTTGTGCAGAAGGAAGCAGAAAAAAATTACATATAAAAAAAATTAAATAAAAAAATTACAATATATGTGCAGGTCTCACTATAAGGCAACCTACATACAAAACATGCTGAAACATGCACTTGTTGGACTTTTCAGCTCAGGATGGATTGTTTCCTGAGCACCTTTCGTCATGCAGACACCTTTCCAGAATAAGACCAAAGCCTGACTAATCTCTTTATGAAAGTATCTGTGTCTTCACAGGCCTCTCGACACTGAAGTCTTAATCTAAAGATTGAGGCCACTGATACAACCTGCACTTTAAACAGCTAACCAAGAAATGCACAGCTTGTATCCCTCAATCATTCCAGGCTCAGCACAATTCTGAATTGGTGGAGGGTGAGAGTCTTTGAGTAGATACAACATTTGGTCACAGGTATGGGTTGTGTATTTTCCACTAACATGGCCCAGTGCCTGAGAACCATGACAGTACATCACTAGGGATTGAAACAGAATGTGCAAACCAAATAACCAAACATGCCTCAAAGTTCAGGAAAAAGTTGAAGTAACTTTTATTTAGAATAATGGTCCAGTGGAAGGTGTCCCTGCCCATGGAATGAGATGATCTTTAAGGTCCCTTCCAACCAGGCCATTCTATGAGTCCATGATTTAGAATCCATTTTATGCAGCCCCTGCTCTTGCACGGGATGGACAACTGTCCAAAAAGGAAGCACTTGGAGTAATTTTCCTTGAAAGGGTTCCTAGAGATGTTACAGCTCACAGCCAAACAGCAGGAGAAGCCTCCCCCATGCTCAAGAATGTCTGTACTCACGCAAATGAACAAGCCTCGATTTTCCTGAATCCGCGTGGTTTGGCTGAATCAAAGGAGCGAAAGAAACAGCAAGAATCTTCTTGGTCTCCCAGGCAGAAGGACCAGTACGAGTAATCTTAGTCAACTAAACCAAAACAAGGAGATTATTGTCCATTGCGTGAACGACAGTGAGATTTTTGTATCAAGAAAAAATGAACAAATGACGTTTCTGCCTGAACAAGTGGTTAAAGTAGTAGGAGCTACAACAGTGAAAGGTAATAATGAGAAACACGGGGGTTTTTTTTAAAAAAATAACTCCTTGCAACAGAGCATGGTCACTGGCAGTTTGGGTCACTGTGCTTTCCCAGATCTCCCTCCATTCTGGGGCAGAATTGCCATGTCTGATGCCTGACAAAACTCATCAGTCACAGACGAACATTCACTCCTGAAGAGGTTTGCAGATCACTGGATTTATGTTCCTGCCCAAATCTCTTACATTAACTCACTGCACATCATCTCACTGGGGAGAAACTCTGCATTCTGCTCCTCTGTACCCTGACAGAGAGAAAAGGTCAGACACCCACACCTCAGCCCTGCAAGTCCATTAAACCAACACACCTTTACTCGACAGGGATAAACTGAATTGTAATCTTGAGCTCACACAGGGACACTTGCTCCCTTTTTACTAAAAAGAATCCATTGACACTTGTAAATAGGGACACCTGCACTCTCTTCCACAAACGAGTTATGGTGCAAAATTCTGTATTTTATCATTAAGCACAACACTAGACTACATAATTGAACAAAGTCTTGCTTACGTTTTCTGCAGCAAGAAGGCTAAATTGCAATTAACAACAGTCTGCAATATGTGAAAGATTGGTAGAACTATAAATTTCTTAAATATTATGAATGTGCAGAGTTCAATTTCCACTCACAGTGAAAACTGGTGCACTTAATGCTTTCTTCAGCCTGCTACAAGGGCAAGGTAAGGGCATAGCTAATGACTAAATCAAGATGAGAATTAAGAATAACTGAAAGAGAAATAGAAGAAAAGCACTCAACCTTCTCTTCCAGAGGCATGACAAGAATTCCTCCAACTTTCAAGAGGCTCTTCATGTAGTCCTCATGTTCCTTCTGCACTCCAGCCCCACAGTAAACACGGTCATACTGAGTGCAGTCCGGAGAAATCTCTAAACAATTGCCAATAACAAAGGATGGCTCACAAAACTCAAATCTGAAAGTGAAGACAACTTGTGTCAGCCAAGAATACTGCAATTTATCAAACGAATTCTCTTCCAAATTCTGTCAAACTGAGAAAAACCCAACAGTTTTACAGGATTTCTCCTCCATAGCCCATCTATTCTAGACATTATTGTAACAGAACACAGCTGGAAGCCTCAAAACTACGGAACAATAAGGTCAGAGTTCATGGATTAGAATCTCCAAAGGATAAGGATGCATAATGTCATACTTGAGATGCAGGTAACTCTTCAGAATGAGCTATTTTTAGTCACCTAATGCTGACTCAGTTATAATATGCAAATATAAATATTAGACCTGTGATTCCAAACGTCAAAGTCTTTTAAAGACTGCACCTGGGTTTATTTGTGCATTTTCAAAAGCTTTTAACTGGTTTTCAGATGTTGTGGGGAGATGTCACCTGATGCTACAGAATTATGCCTTCCTGAAGCCAATGGAAATTTTGCCATTAGCTTCAAAAGAACTTTGATTTTACCCTTCATAAAAAATGACCTTTTGCCTACAGCATTTCTGACTCAGTTTAAAGGAAAAATGGATGATCCTGTGATGATTCTAGTTTTCTTACATGCTCCAAAACTACATCAATTCTAAGCCCTACATTTATGAAGTTGTACAACACAACCATTCTTCTGGTATCTTGAGTGGCAGCTCAATACAGCACCTATTTATTTCTAGGCACTTCCTGAAGCTTTCTGGTTTTGCAAAGCGTGCTGGACATTGAGAGCAGCCAGCAAACAGTTCCTGCACGTGGTGTTCCAACAGCACAGCCCAGCAGACATCACTCAGCAATGCCAACTTTCCAGTCAGGATCATTTCTGAATTCAGCTTGCTTTTGCTCCATAGCTATATTTGTCTGGAGAGGGAAAAGAAGTCTTCCCTCAAACATCTATTCAAACAATAGCAATGTGACTCTGAAAAAAACCCAGTCGAGCACCATCCATGCCAAAGACTGTCAATCTGCTGCCAGCACCCAGAAAATACTTCCATCAGTGGCTTTCCAGTACAGCAGGAGCAGCACAAGGCTGAGTAGTCTAAAATCCAGCAAGTAATGACTTTAATTTTCTCCCTCCCAGGAGAGGAGGATATCAGGTATCCACAGATGATTTGCTTCCCTGTTTGAACAAACTGTGAAATGGATCCAAAATCATGACAGCTACAACTTTTATTGCTGAGGTTACTATTGGCAGTGGTTATCTTGCTGGGAAGTTATTACTTGTGACAGTAGCAAAATGGAGGTTCTAAGGAAGAACATAAATCAAATCCCAAGCAGTTTAAGTACCAACTTAATCATCTTAAAACTGCCTTCATATTTTAAAAAGCCATTTTTCCTCTTCTCAGATAAAACGTATTAGGCCACCACAGAAATTAATTCATATTCTTCTGATCACCCTGCATGCTCTCAGGTCACAACAAGAAGCAGTATTGTTATTTGCAAGTTTCAAGCTGTTACTCCAAGTGCATTTCAAAACAAACTCCTTCAGCTCCCTCTAAGCCCTGCAACATCAGCACTGCTATTAAAAACACAGCAAACATTTCAGAAACTCCCCCACATTACACATGGGCTTCGAAGGTCACACACTGCAGCTCAGCAAGCCTAAGGAGCCTGAATCCTCAGATTACCCTGAATCCAGGGGGGCCACATGGGAGCAAGAACTGCCACGACTAAAGCCAAACACACAAAATGAATCCAAACAGCCTTTTTGCACTTACTTGTCAAAGCTGTCGCTTGTTTTAATGAAGAAGTCCAATTTCTGCTTGGCATATTCGATCACGTCAGAATGGAGCTCCACACCGTGGTTAACACCAAAGGGACCTGCAAATGTGGAACACCAGGATAATGGTAACAAGCAAAACCACAAAATCCAGCAGGATTAATACAGTTTGGGTTATTTTCTGTAACAGATTTTTCCATGAGTGTCAGGCAGTGTTAGTGCAGGGTCAGCTCTCTTAGTACTACAGTGGGAATTGCAACCCTATACCTGCAATTTCTGGCAGCAAATTCCCCTGCCTTGCACAATTGATTCTGTATCATTTGCTCTTAGCTACGGAGGGAACCTCTCCATAGCAAGCAAGCACTGATGCCATTGCTGTAAAACTGATTACCTGCAAAAAAATCCAAGGCAGAACAACTGCCTGCATGTTTTAATACATCCCTAAAAAACTTTCATACTATTATTATACCCACTTGCTGATACCCTAAAACTCTTTGCAAAGGAATTAGGAACAGTCATCACTGTACCTCAATTAATAGCAAAAAAAACCTGGAAGATACAGAAGCTGTTTGGCACTTGTGATTTTTATTCAGAACTGACAGGTAACTCCTGCAAAAATTCACAAGACTATAAAAGCCCTGGAGTTACATGTTGGTGTCCTTGGTAATCTCAACAAACTTAGGAGAAAACCACAAATGGGAGGTGGGAATGACACCCTACCCTGAGAACAAACATCTGAGCACTTAAAATTCTTGACACTCCCACAGAAGGGAAGTTTGTACCCTACAGCCATTTGTTGTCTGTCCTGGCAGCACAGCTGTGACTGAAACACCTCAGGGTGAGCTGCAAGTGCACAACTGCGCTGGAGTGATTTGCTTTGTGCCACTGTGGATGTGGTCACACAATCAGCTCTGCTGCACTCCGTGTTTTCCAGAGAACATTCCTGCCTGTCTGTTAGTAAATGTCCAAAGTGGACCTCAAAGTGTCTCAGTCTGTCTACACAGGACGGTGTGAACACAAACCAGGCACAGAGCAGTGTAGTCACAGGATTCTGGGGACATGCTCAGTCCTAGTTTCAACTTTGCACTCCTGATCTTCATCTGGAGTCATCCTTAAGGGGAAACTACCCCAAGTTTGTGCCCAGTCCTGCAGGAATCCACTACAGCCACCTCTGGAACTACATGGGTGTCTGTTCTGATCTGCTACAGAAATCTGGATCCCAGCTGGCTCCAGAGAGAAGGCTGCAATTATTCTGATAAACAGGCAAACTCGATTAATGCATTCTTTACTTTCCCAGCTATCTTTTAGTTCCATTACTTGAGGAATGACTCATTCCTGATTTCAAAACATGTTTTTAATAATCTAATGTAAACAGTTAACGTGATTGAAAAGGTATTTACCCAAGATGAGTCCAACCATAGAACTCAGATAACCAGTGCCACTGCCAAGATTCAGAAATGACAGCCCTGGTTGCAGATCCAAAGCTTCCATCACCTCAGAGTAAATGCACGGTGCTGAGAGATGAATATTCCCATGCTTCCATGCCAAGTCCTTGTAGGCATTGTCCTTGAACTCTTCCAGGTAGTAATCTGCTCGATCAATGGCTCGGAAGGCCTGTTCCACCAGTTCTGTCCTGATGTACTGCGCCTCCTTCAGGTTATCAATTAACTCATCATTATCTTCTCCCGCACTCACTGCGCCTCCCATCTTCAACAGCCCTCTAGAAACACTAAACAGGAATAAAGGAAGGAGATTTAATAGAACATGCACTTCAACACTAAATTATGATGCTGGAAATTAAGTACTTTGAGAGAGACCTTTACATCCTCCAAGGCCCACAAGCACCAGAAAAACATCACCACTCCCTGCCCCCAGTGCAACAATGAAAACCAAAATGCAGCAGATCTGGCATCCAGCACCTGATGGGAGTGGGGAGAAATCACAATAGGCAATTTCAGTGTTCAGTTCCTGTCTTCAAACAGTCCCAACGTTTTACCAGCATGTCAGCTTTTCCACTGAACCCTTTTACATAAAGGATTATTCCAGCTCCTGTGCTTATAAGGTCATTTCTCATTGTAAGCCCAACCAAAAGTACGTTTGGCCTGTCTGTCAGAATTCTTGCCACATGCAGACTTTCTGTCTCAATTAAGAGACTGAGACACAGGCAGCAAATACAGAAAAATCTCAAACTGCATTTTCCTTTTATGTGCATCAGGATGTTGATTTCACAAAGGTTAAAACCCCTCCAACAACTGTGACCCATCAACCCTGCTCACTTCAGCAAATGCACTTCCACACAGCTCATCTCCATTAGCAAAGCCCTCAATGGCACAGACAGCAACTGCAGAGAGAATTGCCACTGCAGCCTGTGGAACTTCTTAGGTCCTCTTAAGCCCTAGATGAGCTCACCTTCCATTGGGCAATGCTTGAGTGGCAGAGATCTCTGAATTGCAAACACTTCTGACTTCACTGAAATGATTATGGACTTATTCAGGCTTGTTGGGGTGGAGTAAGAAAAGCAAACACCTTCCCTGACTGTGCAATGCACTTTACATGGTTATAATGCTTCACATAGTAAAATAACTACAGGTTTTAAAGGAAAAGGTACAGGGGGAGAAAAACACAGAAGAACTTACTGCTCAAATTTGACTGAGCTTTTTCCCCCCTTCTCAGATGTTAAGAAAAAAAAATTCTTTCCAGAAAACACATTTATTTACAATGTCTATCCCTGCTCACAGGAATAACCACAGGAACAGCAGCTTTGGAGTTCATTCCTGGGATCAGAAGATCTGCCTACAGCGAAATTGTTGGGTTTATTTGTCACATTCAGCAAGAGCAAATTACAGACTTTCGTTTTCAGAGGAAACAAAGAAAAGCTACAGGACTCCAAGGAAATTTCACAGTTATTCAAATAACACGCCATTCTGATTACCTGGAGAGGCACACAAAATAGGATATACGTAGGTAACAACCTCGAGCCAGTGTTTCATCCATTCATGTCTCAAACACATCAATCCAATTCCAGACCATTAATAAAACTTGAAAGAAAAAGCCACCCCTCTCCTTTCTACAGTTACTCCCTCATTTTCTCTAAAAAGAAGGATCGTGTTTTATTGCTTCACAGTGGAAAAACATCAAGTTGAGGCTCAGGTGAGTTAATACACCAATTATTTCTTTCCCCCTCCTCTTAGCATGCACAAAACCTCACTGCATTGCACACACAAGGTTGCCTGAATCTCTGGTCAATACACTTTATGTAACATTTCACATTAAAATACTCTCTTCCCTGAGGGTATTGATTCCCTTGACTGTCTTTTATGTTTTTGTTCTTGGCCTTGCTTCTTTCTTCCGCTCTTTCTGCTGTTAAAAACAATCTTATTTTTCAGATTTAAAGTAAGAGTAAAAAGTTGTGCCTTTAGCAGTGCTCCACTTTGGATGCCCAATAAACTCCTCCTGGTGCACGTGAGCCCCACTGGGACAACTGGTCTGACCTGGTTTCATCAGCTCCATCAACAACAAGTGCTTTTCCATGTTCTCCAACATGAAACACAACAACAACTGCTGTCTGAGACATTTTTCTAATTAGGTCAAGGACTATCCGAGTTGTGACAGGTGTCAAAAATTATCACCTCTGCTGGACATTAACCTACTTCCAATAAAATGAACGTTTTATGTGCAGAACTTTTGACACTCAAATTCCTCTTGGTGTAATTCTACATCTTTGTTTGAACTCTGTGGGGACCAAGACTGAGCAGATTTATTTTTAACAAACTTTCCAAAAGAAAACCCTCTCCCTCCACAACCAGCCCAGCTGCATTTTTTTCTCGCTTTTAAGGTAAAAAGAAAAAAAACCCAAACCAACAGGTATTTCAAAAATTCTGAGCAGGGACAAAGTTAAAAATGCAAAATTGGGGCTGGTTCGCTGCTCACACAACACGGACACAAACCCAGTGCTGGAACACCCCATGGCATCCTCCCCTCCAAGGAAAACAGAGCAGAGAACGAGCAAACAAAACACAGAAAGAGAAATAAAACAGAGAGCGAGCAAACAAAACAGAGGGCAAACAAAAACAGAGGGCAAACAAAACCAGAGGGCAAACAAAAACAGCGGGCAAACAAAATAGAGAAGAAACAAACAAACCAGAGAAGAAACAAATCAGAGAAGAAACAAACAAACCAGAGAAGAAACAAACCAACCAGAGAGGAAACAAACCAACCAGAGAAGAAACAAACCAACCAGAGAGGAAACAAACCAACCAGCGAAGGATCCAGCCCAGCGGCCCAACGGGAGGAGGAGCCGCTTCCAAACAAACCCCTGGATCCACAGCGATCCCTCCCCAAGGCAAACAAGCGCCAGGGGAAGGCTCCAAACAATGTACAAGGCAATTCCTCACCCCCAGCGGGTCTCCAGGGTAATCCCTGCCCTGACACAACATGCTGCGGGAGGAACGGCAAACGGGGGTTATTTATTGATTTGGGGAGAAAAGAGGCACCTGAGCGGCGGCGGTTCGGCTGCACTCGGATGCCTTCGGCTCCGTTCGGTTCCGTTCGGCTCCTTTCGGCTTCTTTCGGCTCGGTTCGGGTCGGCTTCGTTCGACTCCAGTAGGTTCGGCTGCGTTCGGTTCGGTTCGGCTGCACGTGGCTCGTTTCGNCGTACCATGCGGAGCCGGCGCGGGGGTTGCGGCGGGCGGGACTGTACCACTGCGGCTCAGTGCGGGGGGCGCAGGGATGCAGCGGGCTGGGATTCTCCATCAGTCAGGCTTGGGGGAAAAAATCATGAGAATTCAGGAAAAGAAAAAAAATTGTTGTGTGAACTGGTTGATAGGCTTAATTTTGAAACAGTGAACACCTAACTTGAGTTGCGTGTTTCGATTTTCGGAGGTTTGGTTTTTGGGTTCTTTTGCTGCAACCATAAATTTCACAGATTTTTACAGGTTATTCTGAGTTGGAAGGAGGATCATCAAACCCAACTCAAGTCAATGGCCCACATAGGGGACTGAACCCATGACCTTGGCATTATTACAACCAAGTTTTAACCAACTGAGCTCATC